>BLSH010201651.1:1025070-1037290 GCA_018402905.1 Glandirana rugosa
CCTGAGCCCCTATTAAAAACGAAGCCCAGCCAGCCAGGTGAGCCATTCCTGTCTGTGGCCCTGATATGTGGATGGGTTTATGCTGAATCTTGTAGTCCTTCCCTTTTGGGGATGTGACCCCCCCCCCCCAAAAGTGAGGGACTACAGGTCCCAGCATGAATCCCTCAGAGGATGTGTCCAGGCCAATTTGCGTTGGGGGGGGGGGGGTTGGAGGTGAAGGCTAATGTATGTATTTGTATGTAATGTGTGATTTGCTGTAATGTAATGTGCTGTAATGTACTGTGTAATGTGCTGTAATGTACTGTGTAATGTGCTGTAATGTGCTGTAATGTACTGTGTAATGTGCTGTTTAATATTATGTGTTTTTAATGTAATTTTATTGGTATCTATTATTTTTGAAATTTACCAGTAGCTGCTGCATTTCGCATTTCCCACCCTAGGCTTATACTCGAGTCAATACTTTTTCCCAGTTTTTTGTGGTAAAATTAGGAGTCTCGGCTTATACTCGGGTCGGCTTATACTCGAGTATATACGGTACTCTGTATAATTTACAGTCATAGCTAACCTGTAGCTTTTCATTGTGCAGCATATTTATGTTTTAACATGCCGATAGTAAAGAAATATATCTTGCATTCTAGTATCTAGATATCCTTCATTCCAGTCACAGGCCTTAAACAAGCAAGCATTTAAACTTATCAAGAGGCTAGTAGTACTATTATAGTATAGTACTACCCATACATCATAGTAACAGATAAAAACAACCGATAATAAAGGGGCTATTTAGAGGGAATGGAGAACACTATACAAATAATGAGAAGAGAATCCTTGCTTCAAATGACCAGTTTAACAGTGTACAATCAACTACTGTATGTTTAGAATGTCAGTTTCAAATGAAAGAGATCAGCTGTCAAGGCACAGAAGGGGGATGCACAATAGTGCTAAAAATTCCACACACACAATCTTTGCCTTATTTTGATGCAGTACTGAAAAATACACAATACTTGCACAGTGTTGTGAAGGGATTCATTCATTTATGGTCTTGATATAATGCTTACAATGCATGTGATTTATACTGCATACACAATGGGCCTCCACTATGGCTTGTATAACTAATTTCTTGCCTTTTTTTAAGTTTAAAACTATACTTAACCAAGCCCATTTTACTTAATCACATTGCAATGGGCTGACGTCTTAAAATGTCAGAGCATGGTTCACATAGGTCTCACCCCGGACCACATTTCTGGGAAGACCCTGAGGCTTAGAGCCATTAGAGCTACATACAATGAAGCTAGTACTGTCTGGACAAGAGACAAGCTAATTTGCTTAAACACAATCTATTGTGTGATTTGTTTTGTAAAACATGCAAGAAAGTCATTTTTACTTTCTTGCTGTTTCACAATATATGTGTATATGTAGTGCCCTCTGATTCCTACTGTATTTAAGTGTATTGTATTTGTACTGTCTACCCTCAAGTTGTAAAGCGCTGTGTAAACTGTTGGTGCTATATAAATCCTGTATAATAATAATAATGTCGTGCCTAATTTTATATCATTATGGGCCAGTTCACACCAGAACATGGTGTTCCCTGCACTTTTCCCGCACCACATTTAAAACGCTCTGCACTTGCGATCTGCAGTGTGCATCAGTGTTAACTGAATGACACCCTTAATGCAGGTCATAATCGCAGTGCGTTTGCCTGCACCGGATGCCATAGTACAATCTGGTTGCTGTGTGTTTTATAAAGAACTGCATGCACTGCTTTTGGTGTGGTTCAGCGCAATTTCAGACCATTAATTTGCCATTCACCCAGATTGCATGTAAAACACACAGGAACGCACAACGTGGTCCTATGCAATTCATGGTGTGAACAGGGGCTTAGTCAAATTACCATCTTGACGAACCGCACCTGAGATAAAATCAGCTCCTAGATGTGCCACCATGAGGTGTATATACTGTATCCCTATCCAGCACTACAAAGCCAGGAACAGAGCATGCATGATTGTACCAATGTACAAGTAAAATGAAAAGCTAAACAATTTGTAAATAGTTTTAGCACACATTAATAGGATCATCTGACCCTATAAACAAATACATGTAAAAACTTAGGTAGGTTTACACTGGTAGATTATTTTAGTTCAACCTGTAGGTTGAACAAAAATAATCTTACAGATTTCCCCATCCACGCTATGTAGCATGGATGGAGAAATCTCCCACTGTGGTTATTGTATTCTGACAGCCGCAGCCTGTCAGAATGTCCAAACTGTGGCTGCATCTCATTGGATACAGTCGCTGTTCGGCCAGAACTTTTCTGCCCTGCTTCTTCAATTTTCCATTACTCATAGTATATACCCAGCTTAAGAAGAATAAAAATTCCAAATGTAAAGAAAAGTGATTAAGAAAATATAGGCCTATACATGATTTTATAAGATATCTGCCCATGTCTGCATTTTGTTTTTTAAGTACACAGAACATATTACATATTTACATTTTTAAAAACTCCAGCTTCTTTTCATAACATCTGTATTCCTGTGTGAATTTTGTACACATAAAAACACAGAACTATGTAAGGCCCGGTTCACACAGGGGCAACTTGCGATCCAACTTAAGTCGCCTCAAGTCGCCCCAGGTCGCTTGACACAAGAAATCCCATTGAAGTGAATGGGAACCGTCTTTATGTACACTATTGAAGTTGTTATGACTTCAAGGCGACTTCAGAAAAGATTCCTGTACTACTTGGAGGCGACTTCTATCCGACTTGTGCCCATAGAATTCAATGAAAGTCGCCTTCAAGTCAGATCCGCCATCTTAACAGAAGCTACTTCACAGTGAAAAGAATATAACTTATTTAGGGCAACTCCCTCCTTCCCTTCTCTGACTGGCCACAGCAAAGTTGCCTGGCATGAAGTCGTATTGCAAGTCGCCTAAAGTCGCACTATAAGTTGCCCAAAGTCACGCTGAAGTTGCTTTCAAATCGCCTAGCAAAGTCGACCCGCAAGTCGGATCGCCCCTGCGTGAACCAGCTCTCACTGATTAGTGAAAACCTATGCAAACGCAGTTTCTAAAACATTATTTTTTACCTAAAAAACAAAAATAGCAATATCCAGTGGGTATACTACAACTTCATACTAAATAATAATATCGTTACAATTTTGACTCCACAAATACCACAGTTTTCACTTTATAATTTTAAGGGCCGATTCACACCTAGGCGATTTGTGATCTTGTGTCACCCCAAGTCGCCTCAAATCGCTTGACATCAGAAATCCCATTGAAATGAATGGGAGCCATCTTAATATGCGCTAAGTCGTTCCAACTTCAGGGCGACGTTTGAAAAGGTTCCTGCACTATTTCAAGGCGACTTCTAGGAGATTTGAGCCCATGGAAGTCAATGGAAGTCGCTTCCAAGTCGGATCACTGTCTATGAAGAAGCGAATTTACAGGAAAAAGAAAAGAATATTTTTAAGACAACCCCCCTCTCTCTTCTCTGATTGGCCACAAGCAAAGTCGCCTGGCATGGAGATTGCTTCAGGTCGCGTTGTAAGTCGCCCAAAGTCACTCTGAAGTCGCCTTGAAGCCACCTTGAAGTGGCATTGAAGTTGAATTCAAATCGCCTAGCAAAGTTGCCTCTGAAGTCAGATCGCCTAGGTGTGAACCGGCACTAAAGCAGATCTCCATATCCCCCCACCCCAATTGATGACTGTGATTAAAAACAAGAAAAAAAAATAAAACTTGTGCACACAGCATGATACAGCGGTGCACTGCAACCAATCAGCTTCTAGATTGTATTGCCAAAAATGAATGGATCAAGTTGAAGTTAGAAGTTGATTGGTTACCATGCACAGCTGCACCAGCTTCTGTGTGCACCGATTTTAGTAAATCTTCCTAAATGTCCTCCTTTGATTGTCTATGACACAGTCTGTTTGTGGGGGCAGGTAACATTTCCTGAGATGAGCTTTAATGAAGGGAATTTCCCTATCATACACAGGACACTGCTCAGGCAGCAAAGCATATTTGTTTGCTTATCAGAAACATTTCCATGAGTCATATATGCACGCTAGAAGATCCCTGGAGGATATTCAAACATCCAGTTATTGCAGAGCAACAAAACTACACCTCCCTATTTCCTCTTAAAAATATTGCTACTTTAATAATGTCCTTGCTAACTGGAAACTACATTTTTATCTAAAAAACGCATAGTATCAAGTTTATTTTATAGGGAAACCACCACAGCATAAATTAAAGTGGTATTAAAACCAAAAGCAAAAACATATTTTATTGTGGTTTACCAATTCTTTTCTAGGCTTCTTTGCCTATATTTTTCTCTGGTGATCCAGCCAGTAAGTGTATTGTTTTTCCTTTTAACAGATAAAGCTGCCAAGCAAAAGTAGCATTTAGAGGGTGAGACAGTTTACCAGGATGCCTGTTGCTTTAAATGCTTAAAAAAGTGTTAGCTGGAGTTCAGCTTTAATTTGTTAGTCAAGGCCATCAAAATCTGCTGGTGCTTCTAACACTACCCACTTCCTGTATTAACTATGCTGGCTCAATTGCTCCTCCATCCAGAGTGGAGCCACCCTATGGACACTTTCACACTGGGGCGTTTTTCAGGCCCTAAACATAGCGCTTTTATCGCGCCTGAAAGAAACCCCCCATACACCCCAGTGTGAAAGCCTGGGTGCTTTCATACTGGGGCAGTACGCTTGCAGGACGTTATAAAAAGTCCTGCAAGCAGCATTTTAGGTGCAGTTCGCTGAGCGGTGTATCCACCACTCCTCCAGCGCCCCTGCCATTGAAATCAATGGCAAGCATGTCCGAAGCGGTTGCACACCCCCTTGGAAGCGTGGCGCACCGTCACTTTTAACCCCTTTTTAACCTGTTGTGGGGGGTTAAAAGTGGCCCGCTTCCGCCGGCATAGCGGTGCCATAGCGACGCTATAACAGCGGAAAAGCCCCGCTGAAAGAAGCGGCACTTTACTGCTACCGCCCCCCTGCTCCAGTGTGAAAGTGCTCTAAGACAGGACGTGGGTTACTGATTGGATCACCAGGTGAAAATAAAGGAAAATAAGCCTAAAAAAAGAAAACTGATGCAGCCACCGTATTTAAGGATTGGTAAGCTGCAATATATTGCATTTTTGTTTTAGGGTTTAATACCACTTTAATATGTTCAGGGACACATTACGGTCCTGCAGGGGCACCCTTTCACAAGTTCTGCAGTAGGCCCCCTTACTGCCATCTTCAGGCCTCCCCATGGTGGTGAAGTGCCAGGGCCCAGTCCCAATTGCAACCTTTGCAATCCTGATAGTTCCTTCACTGGTATGAGTAGTTTTTAATTTTTATTTTAAATTTATTATTTTTTTACCATTTAATTTTATTTCTTTTACAATTCTATTTTTATATTTTTTTACAATGCCTGCGCTATGGAGAGGAGGGGGAGAGGAGCGAGGCCTTGGGCGGCCGCATCGCTGGGCCGTGGGACAGGTGAGTGTCTGTTTATTAATAGTCAGCATATACTTTTTGCTGCTGCTGACTTTTAAATTGGTGGAACTCCTCTTTAAAGGACTACTTCACTAAATGGCTAGTTGGCCACATATTGAGAAGCAGAAGCAATAGGATTAAGCTGTCTAAGAGATAAACATAAAAGCTACTGCATAGGCATCAGGAATTACATGATTGTTTCATCTCTGGACTAGCATTTAGTCATGTAAGTAAATTCTGACACTAAATGGTGCCTGAACAAAGGTGGTGCTGGTTTTATATGGAGAAAGAACTGTCAAAGGGAATAGTGTAATCTGTTTGAGAGGTAATAGATACCTAAAGAAACATTTATACATTACCAAGCCCAAATAAATCACACCTGTAACAGCAGTCATGGCTAAAAATAAAGCCTTGAAATGCATATAAGGATCACAGACTACATGAACACAGTTTTTGTCTTTCATCCAAGCGTTGTTGTAGTAGCCCAGTTCACCCCTCACACTTTATGGGCTATCGGGTGATATAGGACTCGTAACCACTTCACCCCCGAAGGAATTCCCATGTTAGGACCAGAGCACTTTTTGCAATTCGGCACTGCGTCGCTTTAACTGACAATTGCACGGTCGTGCGAAGTTGTACCCAAATGAAATTTGCGTCCTTTTTTTCCACAAATAGAACTTTCTTTTGGTGGTATTTGATCACCTCTGCATCATTTCTGATCATCACTTTAAACAAAAAAAGAGCGACAATTTTGCAAAAAAAAACAATAATTCTTAATTTTTGCTAAAATACAAATCCAAAAAAAAAATTATATAAAAAAAAAAAATGTATTCAACTCTTTGGCCGATTTATATTCTTCTTATTTTTGGTAAAAAAAATCGCAATCAGCGTTTATTGATTGGTTTGCGCAAAAGTTCTACTGGTAATGGCGGCAATCTGCGATTTTTATCGGGACTTTGATATTGGGGCGGACATGTCTGACATTTTTGACACTTTTTTGGGACCAATGACATTTATACAGCGATCAGAAATGTACATATCCACTGATTACTGTATAAATGTAATCGGCAGTGAAGGGGTTAACTTGCAGGGGGAGATCTAGGGGTTAACTGTGTTCCCTAGGTGTGTTCTAATCAGTAGATCTCTTACATGCCCACTGACAGAGTGGGGAACCACCGTGCCAGTCTGATTCAGTAGTCTGGACAAAATCATACTGGCAAAGTCACATAAGCTTCATAGCATTACTTACATTGGAATTCAGCCCTGAGCTGTACACATACAATTACTGATGTCAAATACAGATGTAAATAAAGACTGATTTAAAAAGATCCGTTGTATTGGTTAATTCAGGACTCAATCCCTCTATGTTTTGTTTATAAGTCATTCATATAGATTAGAACATTAACATAATGTTCAAGCTATACAGCTCTGAAGCTCAAAACTTCTAGACAACAAAGCCGAAACCAGACATTGTGCAGTGGAAACTGCAAGATTAGTATCTATTTACATTGTAAAGACTACTTGTGAATGAAGAATGTGATTAGGTAGGAGAAAAAATGGAACCTGGGAAATGTCATCTGTTAGGAACTTAGGATCTACTGTTAGCTTCCAAGGAAAAAACACAGTTTCATAGTTTGCCCAATATACATACTTTTCTTCTTTTTAATAGGTCCTGTCAGTGAATTGACAGTTGAATCATTTATTTAAAAGACAAATCAGCTCAAATCCACTTTTTCACAGTTCTTCAAAATAATATCCTGAATGGAAATTGTGTCATCGCTACTAAACAAGTTACAACTAGGAATGAGATTGGGGTTTGATGCAGATCGCAGCAGTTTGGAATTTGCTGTTACAGGCCTGACTGAATTATTTGTACCCATAATGTACTACAGGCGGCCCCTAGTTACAAACATCCGACTTACAAACAACTCCTACTTACAAATGGAGGGAGACAACAGGAAAGTGAGAGGAAATCTCCCCCTAGGAAGGGAAATTCACTCCTGTAAGAGTTATCATGGGAAAAAGTTGTCTCCACTGAAGCTTTATCACCAATCCTTGTGTCCACAACAACCCAAAATTTTCAAAATCCAATTATCTTTTACCTGCACGGTTTAGGAAATATGCAGTTTACTTCCATGTGCCGACATCATCAGGCATATGCGCAGTGAAGAAACGGCCTCCGTGCCGTTCCCTCACTGACATTGTACCGCGATTGGCGGCTCCCATTTGCATGCACGGGAGTGACGTCACACGGCTCCGGCAAATCACGGAGCCAGAGTCCGCGGCCCCGGAAGGAAGAGGGGTGTACTTCCTCTTTAAAAAAAAGTTCTAAAAACGTCAGTGGCTTTGTAGTGAGTTTTTCAGCTTTAATCAGCGTTTTTTTATTAGCGTGTTTAAGCGTTTTTTGGGCGTTAGCGTTTTTGACCTTCAACGTTTTTGAGCGTTTTTAAGCTTTCAGCGTTTTTTGTGGTCAGAAGAACGACTCTTGAACGCGATTTTAGGGGGGTTCAGACAACAGCCCATCAACGCCACTGCTGATAAATGACAATAAACGTCCATGTGTGCATGGACACATAGGATAACATAGAGGGGCATTCATGGGCTGTTTAAAAAATGCCCAAATGCCCAAAAACAATTGTTTATCAGCTTCAGAGTGCATGGAGCCTAATACTTACCGAGTCCCATCTCTGGCCAGCAATGTCCACGAGTGTCTCAGCTGTCCGAGGCTAGCCAATCAGGAGAGGGGGGGGCGGGTCAGGCCGGGCCGCAGCTCCATGTCTGAATGGATACAGGGAGCTGTGACTCGGTTTGGGTGCCCCCATAACTGCTTGCTGTGGGGGCACTCAACAGGAGGGAGGGGCCAGGAGCACAGAAGAGGGACCTGAGATGAGGACGATCCGGGCTACTCTGTGCAAATCCACTGTACAGAGGAGGTAAGTATAACATGTTTGTTATTTTCATAGATAAAAAAAGAGACTTCACAATCACTTTAAGGCTTACATCAGATTTTAGTGGTTGGGTTTACATCTAGTTTAACAAACGACGCTTGAGTTCTTTGAATCTCTTTAGGGCAACATGAATATTTTGTTATGTGTACTGAATGTGTGCACATAACTGTACACTGACAAATTCTTTTAATTACCAATACCTGTCTGCACCAACTGATTGATAACTAACTCTTCAATGGGTTAATTTTTCTCTTGGGATGATCAGAGTGCATGAGGCAGTTGCTACTGAGAGTCCATTGAATAGCTGCCTTTTATTTTGCAGCACCTCACTGAATCCTATAAAAAATGTAAAAACACTGGGCACCCAAAACACAGGAAAACCAGCCTCGTCTTCCCATGTTATATTGCCGCCTAACCAAGCAGCCACTGTACAATATTTGTGGCTATCGTGTCTCAGATGTACACTCCCAATTGTATTGAAAGATAAAACCTGCTGTGCCTCTTTCTATTTGCTGGCTATTCAAGTGCTTGCATACTGTGCTGACCTTATCCTATTTCTACCAAACACATACTCCAAGTCTATATATCAAATGCTATGGGAATGAATGGAAATACAAGAGTGGGAGAAGGTTTTGGGAATGTGGGTTTAAAGTGTTTTTGTGTATTTTGTTACTTTTTTTACACAATGCAGTGTGGAACTGTGGAAAAAGAAGCTCACAAACAATATATAAAACTGTTTTGTCAATGACCATTTTTGACAAAGAGGAGGGCTTAAGCACTATTTTTTAAGAATATACTTTCCTGGTGTCACTGCCAAAACTATTTAAGCCTTTTTTTTTCAAGTTAAAATGAATCAGATTAGGGTGCTGCTGATGTATTTCAGCCAAGCTAAATGTTAAAAAATGAGACAGACAGCACACAAAAGACACCGCTCTGATCAGTGGAGCTTGGGCTTTAGGCAATCAATTCACAGCTGTGAACAAGGCGCACTGTTGTGGCCGAAACGCGTTAGCTGTTGATTGCCATTTGCCACGATGGAATAAATACTTTATCATCTGATTCCAAGGAGTGCCGGCTTATTTTTTATCTTGATCTTAGTAAATGTTAAAAAATCAATTATACATTTAAAGCATGTGATGCCAGAATATGGTGCTACATATGTTATTCTGTAACAATACATACAACACAAAGGCATCTCCCAAACATCTGACTGAATAAATTGATGCTTTTTAATGTTGCCCTAAAGTCACCCTTTCCCCAATGCACAGTATTAAAAAAAAAAAAACATTTTGCTTAAATATCCCTCCCCATGGCAGTGGCCAACTCAGTTGCTTGCCTAATAGCCTTGAAACAGCCAGAATTTAGTATCAAGATTCACCCCCATAGATTTCAACATATTCTGCTGCAAAGTTTTGGTTATCTGAATTTCAAACAAGGTGCAATAAACCCCCATGAATCGACACTGGGCAGATTTACTCATCCCTAGTTACAACTGTAATGAGGGTAAGGGTGCAGCATCTTCCACAGCACCTTCTGGTAATCTTTCACATTGATCTAACTCTGGGCAGAAAATTTCAGAAGCAATGGTACAGATTCAATGTGTAACTTCTGATAATCTGATAAGCATAGCCAAACCCTTTCCTTTTAGAAAAGCGTAACATAGGATTACAGCCCCTGTTAAATTCTACTGCTATCTATCCCTGCTATGTGGATTCACCTTATTTGTCCTGGTGACCATTGTTACTAAGACAAAAAGTGATGAGAAATACACCTTTTTAGAGTTGTCTCCAGAATAAGAGGTAAATTTTAATGGGACATCTGTTTTGAATTTCCCTTACTTTGTAGAGATCTTCTCTCACTTCCTGCTGTGTCTAGGAATGCCCACAGCCAAAAAAATGGCTCAAAATTGGTCAAGAAATATTTAGACAGAATAAAGGTGAATAAAGCACCTGGACCAGATGGCATCTATCCACGGATCCTTAAAGAATTGAGCTCTGTCATTTCAAAGCCATTGTATCTAGTTTTTTAGGGACTCTTTAACGACTGGAATAGTAGCACTGGATTGGTGTAGGGGCAATATTTGGTGCCCATATTTAAAAAGGGATCAAAAGTCTTTACCAAGTAACTATAGACCTGTTAGTTTAACTTCTATAGCTGGGAACATACTGGAGAGTTTAATAAAAGACCACATAGATGAGTTCTTGTTGGAAAAAAATATTTTAAGCAACAGACAGCATGGATTCATGAAAGACAGAAACCTGATTTATTTTTATGAGGAGGTAAGTAAAACCTTGGGCAGAGGGGTGGCTGTGGACGTGGTATACTTGGATTTTGCAAAAGCATTTGACACCGTTCCCCACACACGGCTAATGTGTAAGGTAAAGTCTACAGGCTTGGAAAGATCAGTTTGTAAATGGATAGAAAACTGGCTAAAAGACTGAATTCAGAGAGTAGTGGTAATGATTCTTATTCTGAATTGTCTAAGGTTATTAGTGGTGTACCCCAAGGTTCAGTGTTGGGACCCTTACATTTTTAATACATATATAAATAATATAGGGTCTGGTATTAAAAGTTAGACATGTGCAGTTTGTTTCGTTCCGAATTAATATTTGGACAAATTATTCATTATTCAGAGATTTGGATATATCCGAATATTTGAATAACAGTATAAACAAAGTTTACCGAATGTTCCAAATAATGAAACAAAATTTGTCTGAATTTCCGAAATTCAAATTGAAATTCGAATCGAATTTTACATCGCATTAGATTCAAATTTGAACTGTAAATGTATCTTACATACTTGGGGGAGTACACCTGGGGGAATCAATGGTGGAGAAGGATCCGAGTGTTCTGGTAGATCATAAGCTTCATAATGGCATGCAATGCCAAGCTGCAAACAAAGTCCTTTCTTGTATTAAGAGAGGTATGGACTCCAGAGAGAGAGATATTTTGCCCCTGTACAATTCATTAGTAAGACCTCATCTGGAATACGCAGTTAAGTTTTGGACACCAGTTCAAAAAAAGAATACCGCGGAACTGGAGAAAGCGCAGAGAAGGGCAACCAAACTGATAAGAGGCATGGAGGGGCTCAGCTATGAGAAAAGATTAGAGGACCTGAATTTATTCTCTCTTGAGAAGAGGAGATTAATGGGGGATATGATCAACATGTACAAATACATACGTGGTTCATATAGTGAACTTGGTGTTGAGTTATCCACTTTAAGGTCATCACAGATTACAAGGGGGGCCCTCTCTGTCTGGAGGAAATATGGAAAGGCTTCTTCACGGTAAGAGCTGTGAAAATTTGGAATAGACTCCCTCAAGAGCTGGTTCTGTCCAGCTCAGTAGATTGCTTTAACCCCTTCCTTACCGGGCACTTAAACCCCCCTCCTGCCCAGACCAATTTTTGGCTTTCAGCGCTGTCGCATTTTGAATGACAATTGCGCGGTCGTGCGACGCGTTAGATGACTCGACCTGTCTTGGTCGAGAACTCCCTCAGATAAGGTTTAAAAGTGTCGAGAATGGCACTTCTTCGGAAAGGTATAAAGGAGGTCTGTCTCTCCCGGGGGGAACATTAGACACTACTGGAATTTCACCTATTGAGTTGTGGTTCAAGTGATATACTTGGTGCATACATAAACATGTACAACTAGTATAGGGGGTAATTAGAGGAGAAGAGTTCTCTCTTATTTAAGTCCAGGAGATTAGAAAAGAGTATCGACTCGGGGAGGTACGGAGAATAGTCAAACCAACGGGAAGAGACGCGAAAGAGGTCAAGGCGCCATAAGAAAAAAACTTGAC
>BLSH010201651.1:1037300-1059584 GCA_018402905.1 Glandirana rugosa
TTATCGGGACTGCGATATTGGGGCGGACATGTCGGACATTTTTTACACATTTTTGGGACCAATGACATTTATTCAGCGATCAGAAATTTAAATGTCCACTGATTACTGTATAAATGTCATTGGCAGTGAAGGGGTTAACCTGCAGGGGGCAGTGAAGGGGTTAACAATGTTCCCTGGGTGTGTTCTAACTGTGGGGGGGCAGGGCTGGCCGGGACATAACAGATCTAACTGATCCCAGTGACAGGGATCAGTAGATCTGCTATGTCCCCTGTCACAGAACGGGGAACCGCCGTGTTTACAACGGCGGTTCCCCGTTCTGAGGCTCCTAAAAGTGATCGGCGGGTCTCGGGCGGACATCGAGTCCGCCCGACCCGCGGGCACACTCGCGCAGCGTGCGGCGCGCGCGCCGCCGCTGCCGCCAGGGGGCGCGCCTGGAGCATGCGCAGTGGAGGACGTCCATGGACGTCCTCCCGGCATTTCAGGTCCGCGCTGGAGCCGTACTTCGGCAATAGCGCGGACCTGGAGTGGTTAAAAAGGCCTGGATTTTTTCCTAAATGTACATAATATAACTGGATACGAATATTTATAGGTAAAGTTGAGCAAATTGGATCATGCTTTGCTGTTTTTTTGCCCTCCTCTGGATCAACTGTGGGTATGGGATTGTGTATATAGGATTGTAATATTTTTTTTTTCCTTTTATTGGTAGAACTAGATGAACGTGTGTCTTTTTTCAACCAGACTATGTAACTATATGACAGGGACTTTAACCCATTCCTTTTCCATCCAAAACAAAGCTTTAGCTATACCTATACTTTAAATGACTTCTAATATGCATTCATTCACAAAAGCATGAAGCTTGTGATATTTTCATTATTGCACGATTGTTCTCATTTAAAGTGATATTAAAGGCTTTCTTTAAAAAAAAAATAAAATAACAAACATGTTATACTCATCTGCTCTGTACAGTGGTTTTGTACAGAGTGGCCCAGATCCTCCTCTTCTCAGTTCCCTCGCCGATGCTTTTGGCCCCTCCCTTCTGCCGAGTGCCCCCAGAGCAAGCAGCTTGTTCACTCTGGGGGCACCCAAGCAGGTTTGTTCCCGGGCCGAGGCTCTGCGCATCCATTCACACACACAGAGCTACAGCTTGGCCCCACCCTCTCTCACTCCTCATTGGCTGTGATTGACAGCAGTGGAAGTCATAGCTGCTGTCCAATAGTCCCCGGAGCCGAGGCTCTTGTGCACATCACTGGTTCGAAATAGGGTTTTAAGTAGGTATTAAGGGGGGGGGGGGAATGCTGCACAGAGGTGCTTTTTTTACCTTCATGCAAAAAAACTTGAGCCTTCAGAACTCATTTGAAAGTTTTTTTTTCAATTTACACAAGATTTTGTTTACATAGATCTGCTGATTTTTCCATACCCACAATATAGGGTCAGATATACTAGGAGAAAAAGAACAAGAGCAGTAAAACATTACTAGGAAGATAACTGGCATCTCTGGTGAGTTTCATAAGGGTGTGACTCTTTGATCTCCAAGTGCTCACATTTTTTTAACTCCTATTGCCTAACAAATAAACTCATTATCAATGCAACTTTATGATACCCATTTACAGTGTGCATTGAACATCAAAGTATGCCATTTACACTCTATGTGCAGTTACGGTGAATGAAGTAATAGTCAGAAAGATTATGCCTTATAAAAAAAAAAAAAAAAAAGTTATTGAGCGATTAGCACCAGGATTGCTTACAAAGGTATCAAAGGCAAATGAAAAAAAGAAGCAGTTCCACTTCTCGATAGGCCTCCAAAATATTGGAGTGTGGCTATGGAAATTTATGTCCATAAAAACATTTGTAAGCTCAGCTACTAAAGTTGGACAAAAACACTTTCAAACAACTTTCTAACTTATCCCCAAGGTGTTCAACAGGGTTTGTGGTCAGGCTCTGTGTAGATTACTTGAATAGCTCCACACTCGTCAAGCACTGTCTTTATGGCCCTTTTATATGATGCTTCCATCATTTTGGCCATAAAAAGTATCAATATGCACTTTATTCTGTATTCTAAAATACTAATGCAAAATGGCTAACAGATGTAAGAGAAATTGATTTTTTTTGTCACCACTCAGCTGGTGTTCAGACATTGGAGTGTGTGCTACTCAGTAAAGCACATTTGTTAGTGAATTAGCTGTAAGTATATAAATCACAACAGTGTGTGTATCTCTTATTTTCAGATTTGCTGCTGCACTTTCCACATTTTGCTTTGTCTTATTAAATAGAGGATATGGATGGTAGAGGATCAGTGAGTCAGTAAGAGAAAGGATCCCTGTTTGCCACTTCAGTATAATATGCTTTCCTGTTGCTGAAAAAACAGATTTTAAACATTTTGTGTAAGAGACAAATTAAGGGTATATAAAACATTCCCTTTTTCAATAAAATGGATTCTTTGAGAATTAAGGACCTCAGGCAATTGTCTTATTTGACCCTGAATGAAACAGTGCTGCAATCTTCTATTCAAGATTTTTCCTTAATGCACAGGGCCGGATATTCCACCCAATTACTCACACAAGCGGTTATTTACAAAGTGGCTTACATAAAGAAATAATATGAAGCAGATAATTGTATATATCACATGTGCCAACAAAGAATAAAAGCTCTGTTCCAAAAAAATTGGATTGGCTTTGGGGATCGGGAAGAATTTTCCCCTGTTGTAGCAAACTGCCCCATGCTTTATAAGGATTTTTGCCTTCCTCTATAAATTGCGACATTTTTATTTATTTTTTTATTTATTTTTGACAAATGTCAATCCTTTGTAGTCATTTACAATATTTTATGTACGTATTCAGCTCTGTTAACACTTAAAGGAAGAGTACAACCGAAGCTTGTTTGGCTGTATTACTCCTATGGATCACAGGAGTGCAGTTCGTTCTGCATTCCTGTGACCTGTTTTCAGCAGACAGCGGGCCAACGGCGGAGTGCTCTCGTGCCCGACACACTCCGGAGGAGTGTGCCTGCGGCTCGGGCGGAACTGATGTCTGCCGGCGAGCCGCGATGAGCAGCTACAGCAACAGAACGGGGAACCGCCGATGTAAACATAGCGGTTCCCCATTCTGACAGTGGGGATATAAGAGATATACTGATCCCTGTCACTGGGATCAGTTAGATCTCTTATGCCCATGGTAGCCCAGCCCCCCCACAGTTAGAACACGCCCAGGGAACACAGTTTACCCCTAGATCACCCCCTGCAGGTTAACCCCTTCACTGCCAATGACATTTACACAGTAATCAGTGGACATTTAAATTTCTGATCGCTGTATAAATGTCATTGGTCCCAAAAAAGTGTCAAAAATGTCTGACATGTCCGCCCCAATAACGCAGTACCGCTAAAAATCGCAGATCACCTCCATTACCAGTAAAAAATAAAAAAAAACACCCAGAAATGAATTCTCATCATCCGTAATCATGGCAACTTTTGCGCAAACCAATCAATAAATGCCGATTGCGATTTTTTTTTTACCAAAAATATGAGGAAGAATATAAATCGGCCAAAACTGATGAAAAAAAATGTTTTTTATATATTTTTTTGGATTTGAATTTTAGCAAAAAGTAAGAAATACAATTTTTTTTTGCAAAATTGTCACTCTTTCTTTGTTTATAGCGGCGATCAGAAATGATGCAGTGGTGATCACATACCATCAAAAGAAAGCTCTCTTTGTGGGAAAAAAAGAACGCACTTTTCATTTGGGTACAACGTTGCACGACCGCGCAATTGTCAGTTGAAACTACGCAGTGCCAAATCGCAAAAAGTGCTCTGGTCCTAACCTGGGAAATCCTTCCGGGGCTGAAGTGGTTAAGTTAGAGTTTAGCCTGAAATTCTACTTTAACAAACTCAATAGCTCATACTAAGTCTACGTTTACCACCAGTCAATCCTTTTTTTTTTTTCTGCATTAAGCAAGCACTTTCATTGCCATTCCCCTGAAACGGTCTCACCACCCTTTTTCTGCACTTCATCAAAAAAACATATTCAAGCCAGCAGGAATCCCAAAAGTGATTGCAGGTAAGTAGCCAGAAACTAAGAAGCAATACCACACACTAGTATGACATGGAATTGAGAAAAAAACACAGCAATTTCACCTAAAGGATTGCATTGTTACTGCATTTGACTGTGGGAGTTCTTATTCCATGTCCTTGATAGCTTTAGAATTTTGACAAAAAAATTGAACTGAAAGATCGATTGCATTATGAAATTGCCATGTGTATGGCGAGCTAAGCAGATGTCCCTGTTGTAAGATTTTCCCTCATCTCCTGTTCTGGTGGCAAATGTGAAAAAGTTGTATTTCTCATCACGTTCTGTCCTGACGACAATTATAGCCATGGAAAATATACAGGGTGAATTCCCCAGCAGAGACAGTAAGGGCCGGTTCACACCAAATCCTTCTGTACTGAATGGTATTGTAACCCTATTGTCTCCCTTGTAAAGCTCTGCACAAACTGTAGGCACTATATACAGTACATTCTGAATAATAACAATAATATCAAAGCCATCAAAGCTAAGAAGGTGTAATCAAATAAAATCACTAAATACAAACCAGCAAAAGAACTTTACTTTGTAATAGTAGACCTTTAATGTAAAGGAAAACCTAGTTCTATTCGCATTTTGTAATTTCTTGAATTGCTTTTCCATATCAACCAGTTATGATTAATTAAAACTCTCCAAAAAAAAAGATAATATTTTCCGCTTTTGTAACTATGCAATTGTAATTGACCTGCAGACAGAATTTTCAAGAAATTGAATAACCATCCTCTTGAAATTGTCTCACCACCTTTACCGGACCTCAGCAAAAAAGTTGAGGTCAAATTAAAGGCATGCTATTCCATGGAATATGGCATTCCCAGCAGAGCACTTATGTTTACTGCATTGGGTGTTTCGGCCAAGTGGCCATGGACACAGCCTACTTTCCTCTATAGGCAGTTGGATGCAAACAGACCACCTGTTCGTTTCTATCCGACTGTCATCTGATCTGATTCGCCAGATGGATGAAGACATATCCCCCATCCCTCTGTTTTTAACGGATAGGATCGGATGGGATGTCGGTGGGTGTCAATGGACAAATGTCTGTTTACATCCGCTACTCCATAGAGGGCAATGGATGGTCTGATCGGGTACGCCTAAAAAACTGACAGGTGGACCCAATTGGTCTACCTGTGTGAAAGGGGCCTAACACTTAGGGCTCATTTACATTTCCACGTCATAGTAATGTGTGTTAATGTGCAGGTCACCACAATGTCAAGTAACGCATGTAACATGCATTTCCATGTCACAGTGCTATTCATTTTCAATGGCACTCCAATGCACTAAGCAACACACCCAAGTTGCAGCCCACGGCAATGCAAGCTAGTGTGTTGTATTACAAATAAAAGGGTCATGTCTGACTTTCAGCACGTTGCAGTGCTTTGACAGTCCATTCATTACAATTGGATACGTTAATGCAATGTACGTTACTGTGTGACATAACACACATTAACGCACCAAAAAAATGTAAATGAACTCTAAGATGGTAATATTAAAAGCAGAATCTCCAGTGTTGTTTGTGATGACTGATGTCAATATTTACAGAACAGAATAACAGAATATCTTTTTAACTGAGGTTTCAATGTAATAAACATTAAAAAAGAAGTATGGACAAAGCTTGTTTGTCTGTAATTTTCATGTGGGTCCCTTACATTAGCACTCCTGCGACTCAGAATCAGCCGACAGCAGCTCTGTGACGTCACAGAGTCATTCCAGTCTCAGATTCAGATTCAGAATACTTTATTAATCCCAAAGGGAAATTACCAACATACAATTACATTTATCAAGACAACACAAAAATCACAATAACAAGGCACAACAACAATAAAATTATCAATAATAGCAATCAATACCACATAAAACTAAATTAATACTATAATGTCATAAACCATCCCCACCCTATTAACCCCCCTGGCGGTATTCCTGAGTGCGGCTCGGGGTGAATTTTCTGTACCAAGAGCAGCCACACTCGGGATTGCATCGCTGGATCCAGGCAGCGTTACTTACCCTGTCCCCTGGATCCAGCGATGTACCCCGCAGTGTCTGTGGGCTGTGTCCTCCGCCCGATGCCTTTGTGTGCCGGGCTCCGTTCCCTGCGAGTGTCGCATCGCATGGGGGTGGAGACCGGCGGGAAATTCAAAAGTGAAACAAACAGTAAATATACAGTACACTGCAATCTATCAGATTACATTACTGTATGAAATCATTTCACATCCCTTTTGTCCCTAGTGCTTTGTCCAGTGCCCTGCATGCACTTTTATATTATATATGTCATTCTTTCTGCCTGGAAACCTGAGAATGTCCATGGCAACCAAAAAGTGTCCCTTTACGTCAAAAGTGGTTTTTGATCAGCTAGAAAACAGCGATAGTAAATAAGAATCATTTGCAGAATTGAGTGATACTGATTTTTGGGGAAATTTATCATCAGACACTGAAACTGACGACAGCGACAATTCTGCAACTGAGCAAATGTCAGTGTTTTTGATTTAATTACACTATTGAATACATTTTATTACTATTATATTATTATTTTTGATAATTATTTATAGTTATTTATTATATTATAATTTATGATTTCTTGTTTCAAACTTTATCATACCCGGGATGTCTACTAGACTCTTGTTTGGAAAGATTTAAGTGAGTTACAGGCCTACAATATAAAACACCAAATTTCCATGCAAAACAATATACCGCTTTTAGATGCAAAAATCTCACATAATCATACCGCCAGGGAGGTTAAAATAGTACATAGAATAAACCACACAGATTGAACAAATAACAGAAAATCAACCTACCAACATGCAAATTACACCATTTTCTCTAACATTACCCCAAAATCATAACACATAGTTAACCTAATACCAACATAATATAAAAAATAAGTAAAAATCTGGGTCATAAACCAGATTTAATGTGGTCAGTAATGTCGGGGATCCACTCAAATGACTGTCTTAGCACGCTTATCTGTGCTCAGAGCAGAGCCGAGAACTGAGTGATTAGCAATCGTGTGATCTCTCAGTTCTCAGGCTTAGAGCCAGAGAGGAACAGCTGCAGCATCGGACGGATGCATCAGCCATATAGGTGAATATAAATGTTGTTTTTTTTTTGTATTTCCCACACCTCTCCTTTAACCTAAAGCTGTACTCCAGTATAAGCAAATATGGTCTAAAAACAAGAGAAATATGTATTCTTACAAGAATTGTAGTGCGCTTTCTGTATATCCCCTTGTGCACTTATTTACCTGAAATAAAGACCAGTCAACGCTGCTCTCTCCATCCTCCTATAGGGTGACTGGTCTTGTATCTGACCCTCCTGTATTTTTCTGGAGGCAACCTACTGGGTTCCTCCCACAGGGAGACTGCTCTCTGCTCAGATTATTATATTCAGCACAGCAATGATGCCACTTCTATTTTTGGAAGGTCATACTGGGGGTTTAAATTGGCATTTGGTTCAAAAAAAAAAACTTGAATTTATATCTGTAGCTATTGAGGAATATACCTAAACAACATTTTTTGTACCAAGGGTTTAAATAGAATTATAGGCAAAATGTGTTTTTTTTTTGTTTTGGATGAATTAAGGGAAGGTCTTAACCCCTGTCTGTTTATTTTTTGCCATCTGTGTCCCATTGTGGAAATTTCCCTTCACTTCCTGTCCCATTGCCAAACAGCGAGAGGAAATTCCTGCAAATATGGGGAATTCCTTGGGGACCCCCAGGTCACCAGAACTAATGTCCCCATTATTTTCCCTCTATTATTTTTCCAGGGACAACCCAAAATTTGAGATTTTCTTTCACTTTCAATGATAATGGTAAACAGGACAAATAGAGAGAGGGAATCTCCCTAACAGGGGCACAGACAGCGATAAAAACTGGCAGGTGTTCTAATCCTCTCTATTCTATCTTCATTGTATTAATGGTGCCCATTCAAATTAACGTGACTCAGCCCCGTGCAATTTTAGAAAAGGTATCTGTGCTACTTTGGTGCTATTTACAGTGTGACTTGGCCCCATAGAATATGCAAACATTCAGCCAAGTCGCATCAAAGTCACACTACATAACAGCACTGAAAATCACAGCAAAATCACATCACAGTAGTGTGAATCGAGCCTTACTGTAATTTTTATAAAGAAAATATATATAAGTTAAAACATCAGATTTTATTTTTAATTAACACTTTAGTTTGAAAGGCTAAAATAAAAAATAGTTATTGTTTTGTTATCCTACTATCCTATGTGCTCTTTAGTGTAAACCTGCTATTATTTTAAGACTATGAAGTGTCTCAGCATATATTTTTGTTGCAACTCGTCTGTCATGTACGTATTTTGCTAAACCAAGAAATCAAGTGTAAGGAACAAGACACCACTTATTCTTTTTTCTCACCCATGACTAAAGATGAAAAGGCTGAATGATTATTTAACACACACTTTGCTAATCACCACTTTAAGAAGATGTGACCTTTGACTAAACCCCATTGTTCTTAGTTATAAATCACACATGCTAAGCTCCACAAGAAAAATCAACCTTAACCACTTCCACACCCCGCACAGTATATTTACTGCGACAGTGTGGATGTGTCCCGCGAATCGCCGTAAATAAATGGCGGTTTGCGGAGTGGCCGCCAGGGGGCCCGCGCGCGCCGCTGGCGTTTCGGCACTGCAACACTTTAACTAACAATTGCGCGGTCGTGCGACGTTGTACCCAAACGAAATTTGCATCCTTTTCTTCTTACTTTTTGCTAAAATACAAATCCAAAAAAAATATAAAAAAATATTTTTTTTCATCGGTTTTGGCCGATTTATATTCTTCCTCATATTTTTGGTAAAATAAATCGCAATCGGCGTTTATTGATTGGTTTACGCAAAAGTTGCCACATTTACGGATGATGAGAATTCATTTCTGGGGTTTTTATTTTTTTCTAGTAATGGTAACCATAGTAATAGTAACCATTTTGACACTTTTTTGGTACCATTGGCATTTATACAGCGATCAGAAATTTAAATGTCGACTGATTACTGTATAAATGTTATTGGCAGTGAAGGGTTTAACCTGCGGGGGGGAGATCTAGGGGTTAACTGTGTTCCCTAGGCATGTTCTAACTGTGAGGGGGCTGGGCTGTTATGGGCATAAGAGATCTAACCATCTAACTGATCCCAGTGACAGGGATCAGTAGATCTCTTATGTCCCCACTGACAGAGCGGGGAACCACCGTGTTTACATCGGCGGTTCCCCGTCCTTTTGCTCTGGCTGCTCATCGCGCCCAAAAACGTTGGGGATCGACGTTTAGCCGCATTTTGAGCGTTTGAACATTTTTACAGCTGAAAAACGTCTCTCAGAACCCACTGGTCTGGGTTTTTTTTTACAGCTCAAAAACGTCACTGCTAACAGCTTATGTGTGCATGAACCCATAGGATAACATGGTGGAGGGTTTATTGACTAGAAAAAAACGTCTGCAGCTAAAAACAGCTGCTGTAAAACAGTCAAAAATGTCCTGTGTGCATGAGGCCTTAAGTGTATTTCCACTTTTGCGTCAAATTTGAGAATCATCCCCACTATATGCTTGTTATGTGTTCCCATTCACACTAAATACCTAAGAATAATTGAAAATATATATGTCTTATAATTGTTTCTTTGGCGCAGGTTTATACATAGGACTCTATAGGCAATTTGCAATTTAATCTGGTCATTTTCAAAGTGCAATTAGAGGGACAAACTGAGGGAAAGTGCATTAACATGGTACCATCCAAGCCTTGTGATCTTTAACCCTTTTTAACGACAGAAAGTGTTCAAATCTAGTTTAAAACTGATAATGAAAATCTGCCAGGACAAAACATATAGGGTTAATTACATAACTCTGCAGCCCCCTCCTTAAAGAGGAGGTCCAGCTGGGGTGAAAACAATTAAAAGTCAGCAGCTACAAATACTGCAAATACTGTAGCTTCTGACTATTAATATTAGGGCACTTACCTGTCCAGGGAGCCCGTAATGTTGGCACCCCAGCCGATCTTCTGATTGCATCCCGGGTGCTGCCGCCGCCATTCCTGTTAAGGGAACCCGGCAGTGAAACCTATCAGGTCCCTGTTCTCCCCTCCCCCAGAGGGTGCCAAACATGGCACTGGAGGGGGGGATATAAGCAGAAGTACCACTTTTGGATGGAACTCCACTTTAACCCCTAGGTGCTGACAGTAAGCAAATATACGGCCTCTCGGTGGGTCGATCTTGGTGACAAGAGGCTACATATTTGTGTACCTATTTGCAGACACAGCTGTGCAAAGAGCATTTGCCCTGCGCACTTCAGGCACAGTTACTGGCGGCTAATGGAAAGCTTTCCGACCGCTTTCTTCGATCAGGAGCTTTCCAATCACGTGAAAGCTGTGACAGCCAATCACAGCGGTCACATGATCATAAACCCCGCCTCGCAGCATCTAAAGTTCCTTAAAGGGCTGGAAGGGATTAACATTAAAGAGATGGGAAAAGTACATAGACCTTTTAAGCAAGTACAAAGGTAAGCAGCAATTTTTAAATATTTTTAAGACTATGCTATGTGAATAGGGAATATGTACCAAACATAATGTAGGTGTTATCCTAAATTAGTTGCAAAAGTGGAAATACACTTTGAGGCGCTATACATTTGTATATATAAACTCACAAAAGAAAATGTTAATTCATTTCCAAATACGCCCACACTAATGAAGAAAACATGCATGCAAATACACTCTATAAACAAGTCTACATCTGTATGCTCATCTAGACATTCTAGGACAAGAGAGGTGCACTGAACATATAAACGACTTACAAGTTTCACAACACTACTTTTTTAAATTAGAATTCCTTCCAAAACTTGCAAGATTTCCTTTCAATGCCTGTCACACCCAGGCTTTGCTATGATCTCATTTTACTGCTTCCTTTCTCTTCATATATTCTGCATTTACCGTATATTTTTCTACATTCAAGAAACGACTGGGAAGAGTAAATCAGACAGACAATTCACTAAGCAGAGGAGAAACAGGAAATCCTGGGTGTTACTGGAATAGGACGAGAGGGAAAACCTGTCCAATGCCGGCACAGGCAACAATAAAAGCTAACAGAGAATCTAACATTTCCCCACTCTTGCCAAAACTAAAAAAGATAAATGTGTAGAGTAACTGTGAATATTCTATAAATATTTTGGAAACACCCTTTGAATTTTGTTGTTGCAAAATAATCTGCTGTTTGCTCTCAGGCTCTTTCACACTTTTCTGCAAAAGGCCTAGTCTCCATGAGCACACAGAAAACAATTGTTTTCTAAGTGTCCTGTTCACACTTATACGTACCCTTCAGGTGAGGTGCAATGCTGCAATTCAGTATGGAAATCAGCAACGTCTGCAGTTTATTGTCTCCGACCCAGCCTGCAGCCCTATTTGGGTCTGTGTTTCTACACACTACAGCTTCAGTCAAACAAACGATTGGGACGTTGTTTGGAGTTGTTCCCAACTGTGTGATTACTATGTCAGCTATGACACAATGATTACATGGCTGGAAAGGTAGCACAGCGACTTAGTGGCTTAGTGCTTTTGGAGCACTATGGTTGTTGGTTCAAATCCAAATCATGGCACTACCTGCCAAGAGTTTGCATGTTCTCCCTGTGCTTACGTGGGTTTTCCCCCATAATGTTTTTTTTTTTTGTAATGGTTTTCCCCCATATATGTATGAATGTGAGTTAGGGACCTTAGATTGTAAACTCCTTGAGGGTAGGAGATGATATGAATGCACTACTTGGTCCCCCAGCATCAAAGGGTGGAGTTAGACCTCAGGTCAGACTAGCCATGACCAAATAGGCAGAGTCAAAGGTAAATGTGTAGCTAATAGCAAAATAGACTAAACCAGGAGCAGTTTAGTCTATTTTGCTACTAGCTACACATACACGTTTACCTTTGACTCTGCCTATTTGGTCGTGGCTAGTCTGACCTGAGGTCTAACTCCACCCTTTAATGCTGGGGGACCACGTACAAAGCTGCAGGTTTACTACCACTAGTCCCCTGAAGAAGCTGGGATACGGCAAAACATGTTGGGACACAATCCATCTATATTGTTGTAAACCCTCTGTACTATAACGTTATGTTTGCGCCATTATGTACTATTTACAATGGACCAATGTTCTTAATCAATTATGTGTCACTTTCTATATTTTAATTGAATACCATTAAATATATTTGATTTTATTTCTGTTGTTCATATGGTTGTACTAGCACCGTAAAAGTTCCCACCACCACTATAGACTGTCATGGTCTATTTTTCCCAATAACTACAGGTATATGTGCTTAGGTCAAATTTCATGAATCAGGTCTGCATCCACTTTAATTGTGGAGGTGTAATGGAGGTGTTATGTTTGCGCCATTATTAACTTAAATAGGCCGTGTCTGGGGGACGCTATGTCTGCCATAAGTGACAGGAAGTATGATTCCTGCTGTGGCAGAGGAGCAAGACATCACGGTCACAACATTTGCACTCCTCTAGCCACTGCCTCTGCAACTTAAGGGAGCAGAAGTTTTGAGGTAGTAAAAGTATGGCTCAATCGCAAGGTTAATCCCCCCCCCCCCTCCAACCACTAGTGTGAAAAGCCCTTAGCACAATATAAACTCATAAAAATGCAAGGAATCATTCAAAATGGTATAATGAGCTTGCATTCTGGTGCATTCAGTTAAATTACATTTAGAAAGAAGAGAAATCTGTGTGTCCAGGGACAAATTAGAGACTCTCAACGTGTCTAAGGCTAGGTTCACATCAGTGCAAGTGAGTACCGGTGTGGGAGCGCACTTGTTCCCACAGCCACAACCACCTGCACAGTCTAATGCAGGAGCGGTGTGAGGGTGCCATTAATGCTAATCGTACCCGAACTGGGAACTGCATTGCACTTGCAGTTTTCATGCTGGCTGCAATTCTTGAAATGCTCCAGGGACCTCCTTTTGCCAGCGTTTTAGGATGCACAACAGCCCATTCAAATGAATAAACTGCCATGCCCATGCAAAATGCAGCCCCCAGAGCCGCGTGGATGTAGGTCTAGGCTCAATGTGAGTTTAGGCAAGAAAACACTTGATAGATAAATGCATAAACATTTGTCATATTAACCAAAAATTAACACTGTGCTTCCCAGATCAATTTTTCCAGCATTTATATAGAACAAACACAGGAGGCCCAAGTGAATACGGCATTATCTGGCAATGTCGCACCCAAAATCTTTTACTGAACTATACCATTCACACCAGTCTATCAATGTCTGTTCTGAATTTACATGTAGTACAGTAAATACAGAGGATGGCTGATTCCCAAACAAACATTCTTTGAGTTTCCAGTAAGTAAGTGTATGTAAACTAACTAGAAGACTTATTCCTCATTTCTAACTGGAAACCTTTTTTATTACTGCATCAAACTATTTTGCCAGTCTGTTGCAAACCGTCTGAAGAATGATTTTTCTCCAGCAGACACTAATCTGTTTTTTTCTTATGGTCAGACTGAAGTGTCTAGTCTTTGGACTTTTTAGTGATCAGACAAATGCAGACAAACAACTTACAACAGTTCAAAGTGGCCCAAGGAAACCGATCAACAGAGATCTGCCAGGAGTTACATTCTATAACTAATAGTTGTCATTATGTTTAGGCCTCATGCACACAGGAAGTTTTTGGACATTTTTACAGCTGCAGACATTTTTTTCTACAGTCAATAAACTTTCCACCATGTTATCCTATGTGTTCATGCACACATATGCTGTTATCAACTGTTTTTGGCTGTGGCGTTTTTGAGCTGTAAAAAAACCCAAGACTTGTGACTGGTTCTGAGAGACGTTTTTCAGCTGTAAAAACGCTCTAATGCTGAAAAACATGCAAAAACGTGGCTTAACGTTGTATACACAGCGTTAAGGCTTGTCAGGTGTTTCTCTGTCTCTTTTCAAAATCAATGGTTCCTCTGGGAGTCCATTGATTTGAATAGAAGTCGCACCAGAAGTCGGATCATGATGATCCGACTTGCGGTGCGACTTGTGTGCTGAGGATCTTGAAGGGGAACCACTGCAAAAATTATAAAAAAAATTAGCATAGCCCCCCCCCCCCCCCTTTGGTCTGGTATGAATTTTAAGGGGAACCCCCACACCGAAAAACATCTAGCTAGTGTGTAGTCTGTCTAATCCTGTTATTTGCACTCCCTAACGATTTATGCACACTGCCGTTAAAAACCTGCGCTTGCCTTTATACAGTCTTTTTTTGGACGGATCTGAACACAGCTTTAGAATAGCCAATGTGTCAATGCAAACCACAGCGTATTCCGGCACTGCATTCAGATGTGTGAAAAAACTGTCTCACATTCCATGACACATATTTTAAGATAATTTAGGTATATATGCAACTAAATGCCTGTGTAAACGTGTATGCATGTAAATTCGTTCATGTGGCTACAAGAAATGATTATTCTAGCCAACTGAATGAATTTACACATATAGGCTTAAACATTGTATGCACATAGACATGCATATATGTGAATACTTTACATGTCATTACACACTGTGCTAGATCTTTCTGTCAGCTTCTGGCAGCAAGATCCAACATTGACAGGCATAATATAATTGCATCTGTGCACATGAGCCCTAAGATTAAAGTAAACCTGTACAACAAAGGGCAATAGGATTTGTAATGCCTGTGTCTGTGTGGGTTTTCTCCGGGTACTCCGGTTTCCTCTCACATTCCAAAGACATGCTGGTAGGTTAAGGCTGGGTTCAGACCTTTGCGAATTGGATGCGGCTTAAATTTTGCAGCACACTTTAAAACACATTGTTTTCAACGTGTCCAGTACGAATAGGTGCGGTGCATTCGCAGTCCACATTGCACAGAAAACGTGTGCGTTTTCTGTGCAATGCGGTGCAAATTCCCAGCCCTTTGTTTTCAATGAGAGCACATCTGACCCACAGATGTGCTCCGCACTGAACGGGGATCTTTTCCCCATGCTCGTGGCACTTCCCCCTTCTCTTCCCGGGCAGCTGCTGCTCTATGAGAACGGACAGGAGCCGCCGAACGGTGGCTCCACTTCTTCTCAGCAGCAAACAGGCTGGAATTTGCACCGGAATGGTGTGACTCCAGCCTAAATGTCTAAATTGTATGTATGAGAGTTAGGGACCTTAGATTGTACCTTGAGGGCAGGGACTGATATGAATGTACAATATATATGTAGAAGTTCTGCGTAAATTGGTGGCACTAAATAAGTGTCTACAATGAATTAAAAATAACTGTAATGTTTTAAGTCCAGTCTCAACAGTTGCTCATACTTCCCTGCACTCCACTGCAGCTCCATTCATCGTGACCTAGGAGCTTACACAGGGCTGAGGAATTTCTCCCCAGCCCTGTATTATATTGCTCCCTGCCTGTGTAGTGGATCACCAAGCACCAGCACAGTTGGGAAGAAGTGGAATTTGTCATATTATCCCCCATACTCAGAAGTATGGGCTATGTCATTTTACTTCCCTGGGCAAGCAGAAATAAGAGAAGCACAGTGAAGAAAGATATACACAGCTGTGCAGGGGCCAGAGTTAGGAACCTGTTTTGCCCTGCACAGGCAGCAGTCAGAAAGAGCTGTGAAAGGTTTACTAACCAGGCTTGGGTGGAATAGTTTACTGTGTTGAGAGGCATAGGGAGAAAACTGGCGGGTTTAACAATAATGAACTTGTGTTTTAAAGCTAGTGCCCTTCTGTAGGTTGGTAATAGAGCTTTCCGCTATCATAACCCCCTTGACTGTGACTGGTATGGACACTGACAAAGGTTTGTAAACTGCGCACAGAAGATATTTTATCCTCCACTAGAAAAAGTCCAAATGAGGAAAATCTCACTATGCCAGTGGCAGGAATAACCTTTGCTGCTTCACACACCATTGTGGTTTACGTGTGCTACAATGCATGATCATAGCATGCTAAACGCACATGAAAACTAGTTACCATTATAATTTATGAAGCTCTTTCATCAGTGCATTGTGTTAGAGGGTAATGCACTGCATTTTTTTGTGAAAACGTGCTCTACGTTATAGTCAATGGCAATTGTTTTGTATTGAGTATACACTAATATAGTCAGTGGCAGAACATTGCAAACGCAATATGTGTTTTTTTATTGGTGCATTTTTCAAGTCATGTATCCATATTTTTCATAAAATGGAAAATAAATTCGGAAGACAACACATGTAAAACGCATGCAAAAAAGCATCCTGTGTTGCGTTGTATATTAACACAATACATTAACAATGCATTAAGCACTTTGAGGAAAATATATGTCTGTTTTCCAACATGATGGTGTGAACGGACTCTAACTGACATGACTACTCACAGCACCATTAACTGTAAGAATGCAAACTGTGTGACACATGCCTCATTTTCATCCCATAGTAAATATAATCCGAAATATCTATGAGAACATAATTATAGCCACATGGCAAAGAAAAGACCTTGGATTACCTCACCTACAAGTACTTCATCCAATGTCTAAAAAACAGAGCAGCCTCCCAGTGATTCCAATTCATAGACTCCAGATGTGCACTGGGGACTATGTGTAGACAAATATCTGTGGCATGATTTACACTCAGGAGTGGAGGAATCTTACCCCACTCTTTAAATGTGAGCTGACTCTATGAGACTGAAACTAAAGAGCGCTAAAGGCCATGGAAATGACATTCAGACAGAATCAGTGAGTTAATCCCACACTAAGCTGTATCAATCAGATAAACACATTCTTACTTCCTTCCTTTCTTGAAACAAAGGCCCTTCCGCTTATCAGAAAGACTGAGACACAGCATTAGACCCTACAAAGAGCAATTCCTTCCGTAATCACTAAAGACAGAGGTCAATAACATCAGAGTGTGTGTGCACCTATGTGTGCTTATGTATGTACATGTATGTGTGCATATTTGCATGTGTGTACATACAAACCTTTGTATATGTGTATTTGCATGTGTGTACGTACAAATGTGTGTATGTGTGTGTGTGCACCTATGTGTGCTTATGTATGTACATGTATGTGTGGACATTTGCATATGTGTACATACAAACCTTTGTATATGTGTGTGTGTGTATTTGCATGTGTGTACATACAAACCTTTGTATTTGTGTATTTGAGTGTGTGTACGTATAAATGTGTGCATGTGTATATGTGTGTAGGTACAAGTGTGTTTATATGTGTGTGTACATATGTGTCTGTGTATAAGTGTGTACACACATGTGTGTGTGGGTACGTGTGTAGGTACAAGTGTGTTTAAATGTGTGAGCGCGTATGTGTCCATGTATATGTTTGTACATACAAGTGTGTGTGTACGTGTAAGTACCTCTGTGTGTGTGTAGGTACAAGTGAGTTTATATGTGTGTATGTACGTATATGTCCATACATATGTGTGTACATAGAAGTGTGTGTGTACCTCTGTGTGTATGTGAGTAGGTACAAGTGTGTTTATATGTGTGTGTATGTACGTATGTGTCAGTGTATATGTGTGTGTGTGCACATGCGTACCTACATGTATGTACATTATTTTGTGTATGTACATGAGTGTATTTGCACATATGCGTGAGAGTTTACATGTGGAAAACTTGTACTAACAGGAATATGTAGGCTGCCATTACTGAACTCTGCTCTTCTTGCAGGAAAAAGGTCCTCACACCTTTTCTTAAAATGTGGCCACACAGAAACCTTATGGTGCTTAAGCACCATGCATTTCCATGTGTGGGACACCGAACAGCATTTTTCAGAGCGTGGGGGTGTATTTAAAGCAGCGTGTTTTTTGTGCAGCTGCATGCAGGTGAATTACACACACTCCCACACTCACTTAGCATTATGCAGCTCTGTGCACAACAACACTTTTACATGGTTTTACAAGGTTCTCAGGCATTCAAGGCGAAGATGCCAATGTATGCCCCCCTTCTGCACTCCTAGCTGAGGCTGATCATGCTTTCACATCCAAATGTACACTGCTGGGGGCCAGACAAAGGTTTAGGAATGACATCTCTGGCCACTTGCACTACAGTTGTCACATTTTTGCTCATTGAAAACCAAAACTGTAAGGGAGGGGGTACTTTTGTGGCATGGGATACGCTACAAATCTATGAGCTGGTGTTTGTTGTTTAGGGGCAGTGCAATGCAATGTTCACTTTTTTTTCTTTTTTTAACCTTAAGCGCTTATCGGATTCCTACTCCCCCCCGAAAGGTGGCAAATGTGGTATCCTGTCCCCACTCAGGAAGACCGGGCTGCAGCGAAGTACGTCAGCAGCTCGGTCCTCCTCCTCCCTCCCCTTCTGCCGGCCAGTGAGAGAGTTCAACACGATTCGCACATGTGCAGTAGGGACCTGGTCGTGAAGCCGAAAGGCTACACTGCCGGGTTCCCTTACCGGCAACGGCGGCAATGGCGACGGCAGCGCCCGACAGCTGATGGAAACATCAGCTGCGGTACCGACATCTCTTGACTCCAGGACAGGTAAGTGTCCTATTATTAAAAGTCAGCAGCTACAGTATATGTACAGTATGTGTACAGTATGTGTACAGTATATGTAGCTGCTGACTTTTCATTTTTAAAGATGGACCTCCTCTTTATGTTACACTTGAAATGACACTTCATGAAAGTCTGTGCAACACAGCACGTTGCAACATGCGGTGCAATAAGTTGCGCTACGAAAAATTGTAGGATGTCTGTATTAGTATGCAGTGAGCCTCACCACAGCATTGTGCTGCAAACAGAACACATAAAAAACATGAAATGCTCCCTAGCGCTGAACCAGCGATGATCTATGCAGCTCAAAGGAGATGGTGTGAATGAGTTCTAATGAGCTAATGAGCATGATATAAAAGATCTAATCTTCATTAACAGTATGACATCCACAATTTTTTTTCTAAAACAACTCATCAAAAGTGCAAATTTTATGAAAAGTGCAAACATATAAAAGGGCACTAAAATGAAGCTTCCAGTAATAAGCAAAGTGCAGTTATTAATAAATGAAAAAGAAAGTTTGGCTAAGTTACATACACATGGCTTGGTTCACACCTATGCATTTTTCAGTGTATTTTTCATGTTGCAGAAGCACACTAAAGTCCATTTAACAAGATTTCCTATGGGTCATGTTCACATCTGTGTGTTTTCCACCGGTGCATTTTTTGTAAAGGGGTCGGGACTTTTCCTGCAGCAGGTTGCGTTTTTGATTACATAGACTTCAATGGTAATGCAGTGTAAACCCATCAAAAACGCATTAAAAAAAACTTGTTTATTTGTGTTTCTGATGCATTTCTACTCTGCTTTTGTGGGTTTCTCACGCAAGACAGCAGACATCTCCCAAAACCACAAAATGTATCAAAGCATCAAGCATTAAAAACCTGTCAAAAACGAGTGTGAAAAAATGCAAAATGCACCCAGAAAATGCATCAACCACAACCTGCATAGGCCTAAGGCCTAATTCACACCTATGTGTTTTATAGTACATTTTGTGCTTTGAAGAAAAGCACTACAGTCCTTTTAGCATGGTTTCCTATGGGACATGTTCACATCTAATAATAATAATACATTTTTCGTTTTTCAGCCGCTGCGTTTTTGGAAAGGGTTAGGGACCTTTTTTAATGAAACACGGTGCATTTTTGGCTCAATGAACGTCAATGGGCACCCTGCGGAAATGCTTGTAGCGTGTTTTGACGTGCTTTGCTTTTTGCTTCTGCCTAACAATAAAAACATCTCCCTTTTTAAAAAAAAAAGCATAAAAAATGCAAAAAAAAGCATAAAAAACGCTTGAAAATGCATCACAAACGTGTGCAAAAGCGCAAAACGCACAGCAAAAAGCACCGCAGAAAGGCCTAAGGGACTTTTTTCCCCACAGCAGGTTGTGTATTGGGTTCCATAGGCTTCAAATGGAAATGCAGTAGAAATGCATCAAAAATGCAGTGCTCTGTTTTCGTTGGTGTCTGCTGCGCGACAGCAGACACCAAAAAATGCAAAACCATAACGCATCAAAAATACATGAAAACATGTGTCAAAAAACGCACTGGGAAAAAACATCAACTGCAACCAGCATAGGTGTAAACCTAGCCTAAAGCAGGGCTGGCCTGACAACTAGGCAAGAGACACTTGCCTCAGGTGCTGTGGTGAGGGGGCTAGCATGCGACTGCAAACACACTGTACCCACAGACTATTTCTCCTGTGGGTCAAAGGAGTGCACGTCATTCTGCACTCCTGTGACCCGTATTCAGCCGACAGTGGGCTAAAGCACGCTGTCAGCTGATGTCACTCAGCTGGTCCAGGCTCTGGAGAGATCCTGACTTTTATTTATTTTTACTGCCCCCCATATGCCTTCCCATTCAGCTGGAAAGGTAGGCTGGCCATACAATATACAATTGTCTTTTACAATTTTCCCTTAGATTTACCAAAAACTATATAATATGAGGTCAAACCTAAACACTTTGAAAATGTATGCAATCAGGCAGGCCCTTGCACTAGTTTAAAGTGGATGTAAACCCACCACTCACCCAGTATAGACTAATGGCACAGTATTAATGTATATGTACATGCAAGCCTCCTTACCGTCTCTCTATGCCCCAGTTCACACTGAATCTGACTTTGAAATCGTGCCACTTCACTTAAAGTGGTTGTCAAGGCTAATGAAAAAAAAAAACACCTGCAAGAGTAAGGCATAATCAGCTAGTATGCATCGCATACTAGCTGATTATGAAATGCTTACTTTAGAGCAGTCCCCGAGCACCACTGTGACCGGCGTCATGTTGTGTCCATTGTCTTCCGGGATCCCGGGCTCCAACCAATCACAGCGCCGACTCCAGCGCTGTGATTGGCAGGAGCCACGCTGACGTCACTCCCGCGCATGCGCATGGGAGCCGTCATTTACGGCACACATAGTGAAGAAACGGCATAGTTGGGGTGTTTCTTTAGTGCGCATGTGCTGATGACGTCGGCCATGCAGATACAGGGAATATCTTCTAAATGGTGCAAGTTTAGGAGATATTCCCGGGACCTACAGGTAAGCCTTATTATAGGCTTACCTGCAGTTTAAAGTGTTTGTCATGACTTGACAACCACTTTAAAGTTGCACGATTTCAAAACCGCAGGTCAGTGTGACTTCAGGTGCTACTTGGCTGACATCTGTGCGACTTCATTTCACCTGAAATTGCAAAAAAAATAGCGTAGGAACCTTTTTTTTAAAATCAGTGCGACACAGAAAAGTCGGAGTGGCACCGATATGAACAGTTTCACTGCCGACAATAGAGCGTGACTTTTCATGCAATTCGGACCTGTCAAATCACATGGCAAGTCGCACTGGCGTGAACGGGGGGGGCTAAAGACCAATCTGAATGTGGATATTGGGCGGCACAGTGGTGTAGTGGGTAGCACTTTCGCCTGGTAACAAAAGGGTCGCTGGTTCGAATCCCAACCACAACACTACCTGCCTGGAGTTTGCATGTTCTCCCTGTGCCTGCGTGGGTTTCCTCCGGGTACTCCGGTTTCCTCCCACACTCCAAAGACATGCTGGTAGGTAAATTAGATCCTGTCTAAATTGTCCCTAGTATATGTATGAATGTGAGTTAGGGACTTTAGATTGTAAGCTCCTTGAGGGTAGGGACATGAATGTAATATATATATGTAAAGCGCTGCGTAAATTGACGGCGCTATATAAGTACCTAAAATAAATAAATAATAACTCTTCAGAGAGCACTGCAACTCTGAACAAGCCCTAAAGCCCCCCTTTACACTGCCACATCGCGTTTACCCTGCATTTTTTACATTTTTTAGCTGCGTTTTCAATCCCACAGCACAGGTCAACCACTTCATTAACAACAAGCGACAAACGCACCAAAAGAGCTAAAGGACCATTTTTTGGTGTTGAGCTTTGCGTACCAAAACACGCGTTTCCTCGCCGTGTTTGGGGTGGCAGTAATGATTGATCTGCAAGCAACTTTTCCACACGTTTTGTGCGTGTTCCTGGAAGGCGCAAGTGTGAACTGGGGGCCTAAAACAAATGCCTGAAGCTGGAAAACATTTAGAAAAAAATGTAAAATACACCTTTAAAACAATCGTATATGCGTGCAAAAACGCTGAAATACAAATGCTAGAAATACCCTCTGCTCAGACACGAATGCACCCTAAAAGGCTGTATATATATATGTGTGTAAAGTACTCCTAAAATGACGGCGCTATATAAGTACCTGAAATAAATACATATATGTTCATATATATATATTTACC
>BLSH010201651.1:1080445-1100658 GCA_018402905.1 Glandirana rugosa
GACATCACCCACAAAAGGCAAAAAACCAACACACTTTCTGTAAGCCTCGGCTTCTTACGCTGACTCTTTACCAACACATCGAATGTACCTAAGTTATTTCTGACGTAATTGGTCATTGTTAATTGTCAGTCCTTCGGGACAAAGATGTACGCTCCGATTTGGAGTTCTTTCTCTGTTTTCTACCCTGATATGTCTGCAATTTTGTAACCTCTGTACTACTACTTTATCAAAACCCAATAAAGTATGTCAAAAAAAAAAAAATAATATTGATTTGATCCGGAAAGAAAATTTCAATGAAGCTTTCATAAATTGTTTACAAAAGATATAAAAAAATGAATCAACACAAAAAATAAACTTTATTATAATAATATGCTATAGAGAAAATGCTGTATTAATATAATGTGCCCAATAACAACATAAAGTATAAACGTCATGCTCACATTACAATTTGTCTCTTAAAAGCATATCTTCTTTCAACTGATACATTTGTAAAATATTTTAGTGCAACCTACATACGTTTAATGTACAGTGGTGATGGTCTTCTCCATCTAGTGACTGATGGGCACACTACTTAGTTCAATATTATCCCACTAGTGCATGCACACAAGAAACCTCTAGCAACTTGTGAAGCCACATTCAGTACATTGGATTAAGGCAAATACACACTATAGAAGAATATGCTTTGTTCATTTTTTATTTCAGGCTTTACAGCCATTTTAATGTACAGATATGCAGGATAAGGGAGGTGAAGGGTTAACATCAAGGTTGCATAGAGAGACACTATGGAGATCAGAAATAGAGGAGAGGAGGAGAGGAAAGGGAAAATTAAAATAGTTAAACACTTTACTTGCCCGTGCCGCTGCCGTTATTGAACTGTGTTTGGGAATTATTGTCTAACTCATTTATGTATTAATTCCTATTTAAACATATTGGGGGAGGGGGATTCAATACAGTATTTATGACACCTTTCTGGTATTATGATTCCTTTAAATGGCATGCGCCTAATTCAAGAAAGCCATGTTACAAGGAAGCCTTTTGCTAACAGTTCCTACAAGCATGGCAGATTCAAGAAGTTCTTTGCAACCCTTTTTAAGTGTGTTATTGCAACTGCGACAAATTAAAAAAGAATTATCACCAGTTCATAGATAACAAAACAGAAGAGAATCAAGACCAACTCCAAGTTGGCATAAAGATTGGCCAAAGTTATGGGGGATGCGGGGAGAGTTGTTTGTTTAACTTTATTAATGTCTTGTATTTATTGGTTGCCAGGCTGCCAGCATCCTAGAAACCACTGTACAGAGCACTGACAATGAGCTCCTTCTTCCTTTCTTGTGATTGGCAGAGAGTGGATTCCATAGCCACTAAAACAAATGTTTAAAATATCCAGACAGTGCTTGCACTAGTTATTTCTGTTAAGACCTCTTAATACATTCACATCTATCTTAGACCCTATTCACATGGGTGGTTAGGCCATGTGTTCATGCGACTTGAGCTGGCAAGTACTGCATGCAGGCAGCTAATGTAAGGGTATGACTGCACTGACACATATACTCATCTCCATTTGATGTGGGTGTGCAGCCCAGAATGCAAACATACCTGTAACATTGTATCATTAACATCAAAGTATCTGATTATTCCAAACAGATATCAACAGGTGTTTGTGACTATTAAGCAAAGTGATAAGGTGAAGCAATTCACATGCTATTATATATAAGAGGTACAAATCAGGCTTTGCCTGCAAGCAGTTTATGTATAACTTGCTGAGTCTTGCAGTCCTCCACAAAAAAGAACGCTAAAGATCAACAAGGCCCTGGGTGCATGCACACTGTTGGATCACAATATAGATGCAGAGATACTACCATTTTCATAAAAGAGACCCACTCTGTTCCAGTGGCAGCCCATAATGCAGGGCACAGGGGCGCTGCTCCCCCTATCCATGCGCCCCCTAATGTGCATGCAGGGCCAGACACATGGATTCCAATCAGGTTTTTTTTTTCTGAAGCACATGATTAGAGCCTGAGGCTCTAATTGGCTTCAAAAAAGGGTGTACTCAGGGCACAGAGCACTGCGCCCCAAGCTCACCCACTTGTGTGGCAATACCCAATTAATATTCACTATTGTCTTCTTGACTCTCCTCCCTGCCAATCAGGAAGCCCCGATTGGTCAGGGAGTCTTAGGAATCTCTGGCCAATCGTTTCTCAGGACACACTTCCTGTTTGGCCGGGAGGAGAATGTCTCTCTGTGTGCTGCAGACAATGTCTTTGAAGTTCGGCCAAGAGAAGCAGTCAGAGCGCCTCCGGCTCTTCCTTCCCACTGCCTCCTAGGGTGAGGTATCTGATTGGCCATTCACTTCTGGGGTGAGGGCGGTTGGGGGGAAACGCTGCTGTTTGTTTCCCACGGGGGTGGAGTGTGGTGATTGCCGCCGACCGTCTCCCGCACGGGAGGGGATGGGTGCTGTCAATCGCCACTATCCATATGCCATGGGGGGTGGTGTTAGTTTGCCGCCCCCCCCCCCAAAAAAAAATATTGAGCACCAGCCGCCACTGCTCTGCTCCATCTTTCTCTGTCTATAGCACTATCCAACAACGTTCCCTCGGCAGGAGCCCCAGTGGGACCACAAACAGCACTAAAAACCTGAAACGTTATCTATTCAAAACACCAAAAAAAAATTAGTGATAATAATAATTTTGGCTTTAGATATACTGTAAAGTGTTTCTAAACCTAAGGACAAAAAATGTATATACTGCAACTTATCAGCCCATAGATGTGGTGGTTGCAATTGTTTGTATTAGGCTAAGAACTTTTTCAGCAATTAGAGAATGACCTGTTCATCTTGAAAGAAATGCAGAGTTCTTGTCACTTCCTATGAGCTAAAAGGAAAGCACAAGCATCCTTAACTTTTTTTATGCAAACTATCAATCCCATCAAATACCATGTACTGGAGACCAACAAAGACATGCACATTTGAAGTGAAGTCTGTGTGACAACCAAGACGCCGACCATAGAAATAATGGAGAAATTAATGACAAAGAGACAGGGAATGTTTTGTTTACAGAATCACCAGGTAGCATTAACCACTTCAGCCCCGGAAGGATTTCCCATGTTAGGACCAGAGCACTTTTTGCGATTCGGCACTGCGTCGCTTTAAATGACAATTGCGCGGTCGTGCAACATTGTACCCAAATTAAATTTGCGTCCTTTTTCCCCACAAATAGAGCTCTCTTTTGGTGGTATTTGATCACCTCTACATCATTTCTGATCACTGCTATAAACAAAAAAAGTGACAATTTTGCAAAAAAACAATATTTTTTACTTTTTGCTAAAATACAAATCCAAAAAAAAATATAAAAAATGTATTCATCGGTTTTGGCTGATTTATATTTTTCCTCATATTTTTGGTACATAAAAATCGCAATCGGCGTTTATTGATTTGTTTTTGCAAAAGTTGGCGCGTTTACAAACCATGAGAATTCATTTCTGGCATTTTTACAGTTTTTGTTTTTTACTGGTAATGGCGGCGATCTGCAATTTTTATCGGGACTTTGATATTGCGGTGGACATGTTGGACATTTTTGACACTTTTTTGGGACCAATGACATTTATACAGCGATCAGAAATTTAAATATCCACTAATTACTGTATAAATGTTATTGGCAGTGAAGGGGTTAACCTGAGGGGGCGGTCTAGGGGTTAACTGTGTTCCCTGGGCATGTTCTAACTGTGAGGGGGCTGGACTGTCAGGGGCATAAGAGATCTAACTGACCCCAGTGACAGGGATCAGTAGATCTCTCAGATGCTGCTTGACAGCGTGGGGAAGCGCCGTGTTTACATCTGTGGTTCCCCATTTCCTGCTGTGGTAAGCAATAGCGCCTCGCCAGTGGACATCAAGTTTGCCTGAGCCACGGGCACACTCCTTCAGAGTGCGGCGGGCTGGAGAGCACGCTGCCGGCGGCACACTCCCGCCCGCTAGCCGCGCATACGCGAGCCGATGTTTAAAAACAGCGATTCGCAGGACGCTGCCACTCTACAGCAGTAAATGTACGCGAGTCGGTTGGGAACTGGTTAAAGAAAAAAAGCCTGATAAAAGAAAATGAATGCAGCCACCACATCTAAGTACTGGTAAGCTGCAATATAATACTTTTACAGGATGCAGGCAGCGGGGCTGGACATTGCACCTGTGCCTCCCGACTGCATGAAAATGCATGAAAATGCTGGGATTAGACACACATGGGCTTGCATTAAATCTTATCAGGAATTAATTGAACACAAAACAATATAAGATTTTGACAATACAGGAACATGTGTAACACCATATTTGGTAAATTGTTTGGGTATGGATATGCTTTCAGCACTGCTGCTTTTTTTTTTTTTAACATCTGGTTACTCATGTCTTAGCTGTTTTTATCCTAAGTCTAGGCCTCATACACACGGGCGTTTTTTGACGCCGCCTTTTTTTTGGCATTTTTTGCAGCTCTCCATGTTATTCAATGGCCCCATAAAAACGCAGACTTTTTGAGCTGTAGAGGGCGTCGGCGTTAGTGAGCTGTAAATAGAATGCAGGACCAGCACGTTCTGAGGCTGTAGCATTTTGGCGTTTTTGACGCTGAGCCGGCAAAATGCTCACATTGACGCTGTATCTGCGTTAACTGGTGTTTTTGACGTCTGCGTTTTTAGGTTAAAAAATAGCAGAAGAATGTTTTTTTTAAAAATAGCCTATTGACGCTGATGCTCACTAACGTTCAATAACGCTCATTAACCACTTCCTTACTGGGCACTTAAACCCCCCTCCTGCCCGGACCAATTTTCAGTTTTCAGCGCTGTCGCTCTTTGAATGACAATTGCACGGTCGTGCGGCGTTGTACCCAAACAAAATTGGTGTCCTTTTTTTCCCACAAATAGAGCTTTCTTTTGGTGGTATTTGATCGCCTCTGCGTCATTTCTGATCACCACTATAAACAAAAAAAGAGCGACAATTTTGAAAAAAAAACTATATTTTTTACTTTTTGCTATAATAAATATCTAAAAATAAAAAATAAAAAAACAAATTTATTCATCAGTTTTGGCCGATATATATTCTTGTACATATTTTTGGTTAAAAAAATTGCAATCGGCGTTTATTGATTGGGTTGCGCAAAAGTTATAGCGCCTACAAACTATGGACATTGATTTATGGCGTTTTTATTATTATTTTTTTTTTACTGGTAATGGTGGCGATCTGCGATTTTTATCGGTACTGCGATATTGGGGCGGACATGTCGGGCGTTTTTGACACTTTTTTGGGACCAATGACATTTATACAGCGATCAGAAATGTAAATATCCCCTGATTACTGTATAAATGTCATTGGCAGTGAAGGGGTTAACCTGCAGGGGGCAGTGAAGGGGTTAAAAATGTTCCCTGGGTGTGTTCTAACTGTGGGGGGATGGGTTGGCAGGGACATGACAGATCTAACTGAGTCCAGTGACAGGGATCAGTAGATCTGGCATGTCCCATTCACAGAACGGGGAACCGCCGTGTTTACTTCGGCGGTTCCCCGTTCCTCCTCTCTGTAAGGCATTTTAGAGCCGCGCTGTAGCCGCCATTCGGCTATAGCGCGGATATGAGGTGGTTAACGCCGATGCACATCGCAGACGAAAACTCAGATTTTTGCCTGACGTCGGACCTGACATTTTGCTAATATGCCGGTGTGTATGAGGCCTTATGACAGTATGAAAACAACAAGTATGGAATTAAAAAACTGTATCATGCAGTAGTTCCCTCTTAGATTGTAAGCTCTAGCGAGCAGGGCCCTCTGATTCCTACTGTATTTAAGTGTATTGTATTTGTACTGTCTACCCTCAAGTTGTAAAGCGCTGCATAAACTGTTGGCGCTATATAAATCCTGTATAATAATAATAGTCAGAAAACTATATTTTATTGCAGTCCCATTGCTGGCATTTACAGCAACAAGGGAGGCAGTAGAAGTCAGTGTTCATGAAGGAACACATGGGTTTCAAGCAAAGTTAAAAGAAAGTAGCTCATTAATAAAATTTACATTTTACTGTTTTGCCATGTGTATCTTATTGACATAATAATATGCTGTAGGTGCTCATGAGTTACTAAAGAAACAATGACATACAAAGATTTTTACGTGCTATGGTTATTTAGCTGAACATTGCAGAATAGTTGAAAACACCTTCAAAAAATAGGTGAGATAGTAATTGGCAGGCATGACATTACTATTGAATATTTGATTTAAGAGGAATGCTTGCCTAGAAGGTATCTCCGATAAGAGTGTGAGAATGGAATGGAGAGAAAAAACTTGAAACTGAGAGGCACAGGAGAGAAATGCCAGTGGGTAGAGATAAAAGGATGGAGATGAAGGGTGTACTATAGGTAAGGTGCATTGAGAGGACAATATTATAGAATCCTAAATACATTAAAATAGCAGAAGAGATCTATCAAATCCTTACATTTTTTTTTAATGGTATTCATGTTGTCTAATGTCTAAACACTAAGAATATCCCATACGCCCCATTCAAAATGGGCATCAGCTTTTTGTCAATCACTACACCAGTAATACATTATTGGCAAATGTATCACTTGTCAGGAAGTTCAATGAGGTATACTTCAGAATAGTTTAGATTGAACTATTCCAGGTTATCACTAAAACCAGCAGCAAATGTCATCAGCTTAGGTTTGTTGCATACAGGCTCATACAAATGTTTCTACAGATGCATCTTCCTGAACAGTGCCCCAGATGTTTGGAAACTATGTTTTCCCGGTCTACAGCCTACGCTTATTTCTATAGTAAAGACAAGCAGTGACGCATGCAGAGAATTGGTCATTACAGCTGCACGTCTTGTCATGCACAATCTGAAAGTTAAAGTAGATCTGAACTTAATTACTAAAATCTCATATAATCTTTAACATGTGAATGTGATTTTAAAAGGCATTTTCAATCATTTTAAAGTTAGAGCTTTTATTTAATAAGGTAATATCCTAGCATGAAGGACCTTGTTTAGGCATAGGGTGATAATGATTTGTTCAATCATACTCCTGTATTGTCATCCTAACACATGGGCTTCCATTGGAGACTACACGTGATGGTTTCAACACGTTATGCAGGCATGGTCCATTGCTGTTCCATCAGGAAATCTGGCCTGAGAAATATTATGTAGCCCTCATTGGAATGCATGCATATAGACAATAAGTGTCTAAAAAAAGAGTCTGCAGAAGATCAACAACACTGAGAAGCTTCAGAGGGTAAAAAAACACGATGAAGATATGTTATTAAAGAAAATGTCAAATGTTTATGCTTAACAAATAAAATTGTAATGCATCCCGAAAGAGCTGCTGGTGAATTTGGTCCTATTTCTCCCTCTAGGTTATACACAGTCTAGGGATTCTTTTAGGGTTTTCATCGGAACAAGGAACTTGGACATGGGATACCCCAGTAAACTGCAACTGATAAATTTGAGGACTCCTCAACATCTTGCTACATGTACAAACTACTGGCTGCACTTCACAAACTGCTGACTGCACTTCACACTGAATGTCCCACAGGATTCCTAATGCTGCCGGTGACTTGTACTCCCTCAGGAGTTTGAAAGCTACACACAGCCACTTACCTTCAGCATTTGAGGGTCATTTACCCACAGGATCACCGGTTGCCTCCTGGCGATATCCACCAGGCCCTTCCTAGTGAGAGAGATTTAGACTCACGCCACCACAGGACAGTTGGACTTTTCCCCACCAACTTCCTCCTGGCTCTCTCTAGTGAGCATCCTCCTGACCCAACTTGATCCTCAGACAATGGATCTGCGAATAGACCCCCCAGGTAAGCCTAGCTGGGATGTTGGTGTCGTCTTCAGAACTTTCTTAGGGATCCTTCACCAAGGGTAGAGACCCTGCACAGGGGTCTCTTCTTGCAGGATTGGACCCAGGAACTCTACACACTACTGCCCAGGCCTCACTATTTATGGGCTCTCCATCCACCTTCTGGGAAAACATCCCCCCAGGGGTAGGCTGGAGTTCCATAAATATTCAGGCTGCCTGTTCTGGTCTCCCTCCCGCTATACTTCTAGAAGCCTTCAGGAGACAGGGGGAAGTACCAAAACAGCAGCCTCTGAAACACTGCGCAGCCATGAGCAATCAGACCTTGTTCAATTGATTACAGAGGAGCTAAACAAAATTTACCTAGCAGCCTACTCTAACTAGAAGGGTGCTACAAAATGTAACCACCTCAGAGACATTTGCTTTGCTACTTGTTGTGTAGATGTTCAGCATAACTGTTTCACTTTGCAAAATGGACATTTTAATTTGTGGTGTCAGAGCAATTGTTTATTAATTACACAACTCTCAACCTGACAATAGTGGACACTGTTTCTAGCAGATTGTCAGCTATGTAGCTCAATAGACCTCAGACCACTACAAAATGAACATGCAAATTCTTTCTATGGGAACACTACAGGGAAATATGTTCCAGTCTGGAATGCAGATTTGATACTTCAGGGCACATCATGTGCATTGTGCTACAATAACTGTCTCTCATATTTCTAGAATTGCATTACTGTGCTACTATACAGTGTTGCAATATCTTTAGCTACTTGCATCAGGAGATAGTGAGATAGATTATTTTTAAGGAAAGAATGTTCAGTTACCTTCTTTATTGTAGCTTTGGAATTGAATTTGTTTGCTGTGCACTGAGGGCTGGTGCAAGGTATTTTGACACCCAAGGCGAAACCTAATTTTGCTGCCTCTTGGTTCTGCCCCTGACTCCAACCCCTTTGCCCTGCCCATGGTAGCCATGTGACATACCTGACCATTACACTGACCTACCTGACCCCTACACTGACCTACTGTCACGTACCTGGTGGTTGAGTCTGGCTTATGCAGGGGTAACCTCTCTTGCGACCCTGATTCGTGAACCCCTGGTAGAGCAGACAGGAGGTTCAGGAGTGAGGGTGGCATGAGAGTTGAGGTGGTCACCGGTGACAACTGTAGTAACTCTTCCGGTCTCGTGCTAGCTGGAAGAATGGTGGTACAGGCTGGGTTGGCAACTGGCTGGCGGTGCAGTACAAAGGAGCGCAGGCAAAAGCGCAGTCAGGTACAGGCAGAGTTCGTTAATGGGCTGGCAGCAAAGGTACAAGGGAGCAGGCAGAAGAGTGGTCGTGGAAGCCGAGGTCACTGCAGGCGGAGATCAGAGCAGGGTCAAACAAGCCGGTTCACAGGAACAGATAATCAGGTTGCTCAGGAACACTCGCACAAATGCTGTAGAACGGACAGAATCCGCTGCAAGGTGCTGTCTGGCTAAATAGACTGTTTTGGCGCCATTGGCGCGCTCACGTGTGTGGGCGCGCGAATGCACAGGCGCGTGGGAGTGTGCATGAGCGCGCATGAACGCACACAGGCACGCGCACTGCGCACAGGATGCTGGAACGGCCACTTTCCTGACATTACCCCCCCCAAGGGGCAGCCTCCGGATGCCCAGCCGGGCAAGCTTAGCAGGTAATAGGATATAATTGGGCTAGGCGTTACTTTGTAAAGAAAGATGAAACTAAACAAAAAAACAAATAAAGATTATGTTCTTTTTCAAATGAATGCTATAGAGCAAATTAATGCATCATATGCACTATGTGTGACCACAGTGACCAGTGAACCATAAATTAATACCACCAACTTAAATATCCTGTATACCATTAACGATATTCATTTGATGTATACACATACATCAAATGAATATATATTTATATAAATATAAAAGTTATAAAACCAAAACTCTATTGCGCCGTGGAACAATTGTTGTGATAAAGTGCAAAAAATGCTAAATTACAAATCACTGTATAAATTAAATGAACATTTGATGAAACATCTATTATGCTGTTAGGGGGCTGCTGTAATCTTAGGCAAACCCGTTTAGTCCATATGTAAACAAAAAACATTCAGCACCTCCCCATATTCATCAGTTTGAAAACAAATTCGTGTCCATGAAAGTTCATATCATATAATATAAATAAAGTGCCTTCCGTGAAGAAAGTGACGGTTGTGCTCATAAAACTGCTTGGTTCATAAGGGTGCAACAAAGCGTCGGATGATGACGCTCTAATCTTGGTAGCGAAACGCGTTGACGTCTCTTCCGGCCTATCGCAACCATCCACGTCACATCCGCCGCCAGGAGGAGACGAACGGATGCGAGTTCCAGTAGTCATCACGCTGTGTTATCCAAACTGAATGCGCTTGACCTTATTTTTTCTTGTAAGTAGGAATTTGTCTGCACAAAAAAATGTGTATTTTTTAGACAGTCTACACTATGAGTATCTTTTCATTTTTTGAGCACCCAAAGGCTTGATTCCTGTGGAATTGGTACGCTGCCTACCTCTCCAGTGCCCAGCTGTAAAACCATCTACAACAAACCTTCGCTTGTTTGACCTGTTGACTGCAAAGCAGCAGGTCCACGCCTTGGGGTGAGTGGGGACACGAGAGGGGTGTGAGCACCTGGCACCTTTGTTGCACCCTTATGCACCAAGCAGTTTTATGAGCACAACCGTCACTTTCTTCACGGAAGGCACTTTATTTATATTATATGATATGAACTTTCATGGACACGAATTTGTTTTCAAACTGATGAATATGGGGAGGCACTGAATGTTTTTTGTTTACATATAAATATAAAAGTGCTTGTGTCATAAATATATAAGAAATATATAACAAATAGGAATAACATAAATAAAAAATCTACATAGTTGTACAAAAAAAAACAATGAATGAAAAAACTATGTATGCAATTGCTACAATTAACAACACTTCAAATAATATGCAGTCCCTTGTGGTGATGAAAAGTGCACTGTGCTCGCTGTGTTGACAAAAAGTTTTTCTTGTTTTTTTACAAAGGAATATCCACACCAGTTATAACAGTTTCTTTATAAATAAATATAAGCAGCAAGTTCTTTGATGCAGGTGCTGGGTGTGTGCGGGTCACTCGTGCTGCCCCAGGTGTACCCCACTTACCAAATGGCGTCACCCCTGTAGGGGTAAAATGCCTAGACGCCTTTCTGGTAGTGTCTGGCGGCTCTTCGAGGTGTGATGACCAATAGGATCCTATGATGTTCAGATGTCCTCAAGATAGTAGTAGATGTCCATATACAAAGGGGAAGAAATGAGGAATGCCCATAGTGTATACCTTTTAAATCAAAGTCTTTATTGTACCAAAAATTCTGGCCATAAAAAGTCAAGGGTAAAAGCTCTTCATACAGGCTGAGCCCTTTGTTCATTAAAACCAATAAGTGTATTGCCGTCTCTTCCCAGGGCTAATCAGCGGCTGTTGTGCAAGTCCCTGTGTGTTTCCTGGGGAGGATAGCGTGCGTTCCACTAGCTGTTCCTCCAGAACCGGATGTGATGTCAGCGTGTGCGTGAATCTGGCTCCGTCTGACGCGTTTCGTCAAAGATGTCCTCTGAGGCTTAGCAGGGTTGTTCTCCTTGAAAGATCGGATAAGCTCATCCGCGTGAATGTTGGCTTCGGGCTCCCAGGAGTTCTCTTCGGAGTTCTTCCCTTCCATTTCACTAAATACTGGATGTTGTTACCCCTCTTCCTGCAGTCCAGGATGGATTCCAGTTCAAATTCCTCTTCGCCGTTTACCAGGATTGGGCCTGGCGGGCTAGTCTTCCGCCCGGGAAAAGGATTCGGGGTCACAGTTTTCAGATGAGACACGTGAAACACTGGGTGAACACGTAAAGAGGGTGGAAGCTCCAGCTCATAGGCCACCCTGTTGATCTTCCTTTTTACTGGGAAGGGTCCAATAAACCTGGGTCCCAACTTCTTGGAGGGGCAGGCTAGCTTCAGATTTTTTGTGGCAAGCCAAACTCTTTCCCCAGGCCATAAATCCAACTCTCCCCATCTCCCTCTATCAAATACCTCTTTGTTCCTACCTCACCCTGCACCCACCTCACCCTGCACTTTGCACCTACCTCACCCTGCACCCACCTCACCCTGCACCCAGCTCACCCTGCATTTTGCACCTACCTTACCCTGCACCCACCTCGCCCTGCACTTTGCACCCACCATACCCTGCACCCACCTCACCCTGCACCCAGCTCATCCTGCACTTTGCACCCACCTCACCCTGCAGCCACCTCACTCTGCACTTTGCACCTACCTCACCCTGTGCCCACCTCACCCTGCACTTTGCACCCACCTCATCCTGCACCCACCTCACCCTGCACCCACTTCATCCTGCACCCACCTGACCCTGCACACACCTCACCCTGACCCTGCACCCACCTCACCCAGCACTTTGCACCTACCTCACCTTGCACGCACCTCACTCTGCACCCGCCTCATTCTGCACCCACATCACCCTGCACTTTGCACTTATTTCACCCTGCACCCACCTCACCCTGCACTTTGCACCTACCTCACCCTGCACCCACCTCACCCTGCACTTTGCACCTACCTTACCCTGCATCCAATTCACCCTGCACTTTGCACCTACCTCACCCTGCACCCACCTCACCCTGCACTTTGCACCTACCTCACCCTGCACCCACCACATCCTGCACCCACCTCATCCTGCACGCACCTCACCCTGCACCCACCTCACCCTGCACTTTGAACCTACCTCACCCTGCACCCACCTCACCCTGCACTTTGCACCTATCTCACCGCGCACCCACCTCACCCTGCACTTTGCACCTACCTCACCCTGCAGTCTGAAACTACCTCACCCTGCACCCACCTCACCCTACACTTTGCACCTACTTCATTCTGCACCTACCTCACCCTGCACTTTGCACCTACCTCACCCTGCACTCTGCACCTACCTCACCCCTGCACTTTGCACCTATCTCACCCTTGCACTCTGCACCTGGCGCACCTCTGCACTCTGCACATAGCACACCCCTGAAACTTGCACTTAGCGCACCCCTAAACTTTGCAAGTAGCGCACCCCTCAACTCTGCACATAGCACACCCCTCAACCCTGCACTCTGTACATAGCGCATCCCTGCACTCTGTACTTAGCTGAACCCTGCACTCTGTACATAGCGCACCCCTCAACCCTGCATTCTGTATGTAGCGCACCTTTCAATTATGCACTCTTTATGTAGTGCTCCCCTCAACCCTGCACTCTTTATGTAGTGCTCCCCTCAATGTTAGTGCAGGTTGGCCACACCCACAATTTGATGCAGAGGTAATGATGTACAGTAACCTCTAGCAACCAATCAGTGAGCAATAATGATTTGTACTAATTTCTAGAAACCAATCAGTGAGCAGTAACGATGTGCAGTAACCTCTAGCAGCCAATCAGTGAGCGGTAATGATGTGCAGTAACCTCTGCAACCAATCAGCAAGCAGAAATTATGTGCTATAACCTTTAGCAACTAATCAGTGAGTGGTAATGATATGCTGTAACCTCTGGCAACCAATCACAGTTGCTGCCTGATCTGCTGCAGTAAACTCATGAGTCCAGCTGCTAATTACTGTATGTCTCAGAGTGGGTGGGGGGGAGAAAATGTTTGCCCAGGGTCCAATCAACAATAACGTCGGCCCAAAAAGTGTTTCCATCGCTAAACCTCTCATCCAATTTCTAAATTGCTGCATTTGTAAATTTCAAAAGCCCGTATAAAGGAATAGTAATGATTAAAATAAACTACTTGTGGGTTTAATTAATCATTTTTTTGTATAATCCCCTTTAAGGGGGCGTGACAGGGGATGTGTCCTTTGCCTACATACTTTTGCTACCAGGTGTCCCTCATTAGCATCTCAAAAAGCTGGGAGGTATGCATGTGTACTTTCACTTTATATAGTTTGTTTGGGCCAAGCAGGCTGTCAGTTCTGTATAAACTGTATGTAGCATCAGCACTGTGTTCTGACAGAAGCTACAGGGATTTCCCATCTACTGCCACAACAAAATTGAGACAGAATGAGAACTGCTTTCTCTTTTCCTGTTGATCTCCAACAGGTGGGATTTTTAAACCCAGACAATCACCCAATGGCAATAGATGCCTGATGAGTAGGGATAGGCGAACGGTTCGGCCCGAGCATGAGTTCGGGCCGAACATTGGCTGTTCACCCATTCACCAAAAAACCGAATTATCGGGTCGTTTGACCCTTTGTTCAGCCCGCCGAACGACCTCAATGCACTGTGTCACCGCACAGTGCATTGAAAGCCCTGATTGGCTGAAACAATGAAGGCTTCGCCCAATCAGTGCACAGAGCACTGTCAGAGCCATGATTGAACGCTGTCATGATGACTCTATCCAATCATGGCTCATTGCTCTTAGTCCCGCCCCACACTATAAAAGTATTCTTTCAATAGCGGCCATTTTTAGTGTGATATCGGCGGTGTGGAGAGAAATAGAACAGTGTTCTGTTCAGGCTACTAGACAGTTAACATGCCATAGTGTACTATTGTGATTCTATTGTCCATGCAGGATATTTGTTTAGTGTTAATCTAGTGATAGTTCAGTCAGTGTGAGTGTAGTCGTAACTACCATTCATCTTTACATTAGTGTTAATCTAGGGACAGTCCAGTCAGTGTAGTGTGACCACCATTCATCTTTATATTAATGAGAATCTAGGGACAGTTCAGTCAGCGTCAGTGTAGTGAGTGACCGACCATTCATCTTTACGTTAGTGTTAATCAGTTCAGTCAGTGTGATTGTAATGTGACCACCATTCATCTTTACATTAGTGTGAATCTAGGGACAGTTCAGTCAGCGTCAGTGTAGTGAGTGACCACCATTCCTCGTTACATTAGTGTAAATCTAGGAACAGTTCAGTCAGTGTGAGTGTAGTGAATGTTTAACACTGTATATTTCATTGTGTTACTGCAAGTTTAACACTGTATATTTCATTGCATTACTGCAAGATTAATGCCATATATTATTGTGTGTTACTGCAAGTTTAACGCCGTATATATTTCTGTGTGTCACTGCAAATTTAATGCTATATAGCTCTGTGTGTTACCGCAAGTTTAACACTGTATAGTTTTGTGTGTTACTGCAAGATTAACGCCATATATTTCACTGTGTTACTGCAAGTTTAATGCTATATAGTTCTGTGCATTACTGCACGTTTAACCCCATATATTTCTGTGCGTTAATGCAAGTTTAACACCACATATTTCAGTGCATTAGTGCGTATTTAACATAGTATATTTCTGTGCATTACTGCACTTTTGATGCAGTATATTGCAGTATATTATAATGTATCCATGGAGTGTGTTAGTGTAGTGAGTAGTCAAATTAAAGTGCACCAGACACCACTTTCCATTGATTAAAGTGCATCCACGTACGAATTTCCACATTCTTTATTACATTTTATTAATAAGCACCGCCCCCCCATCATGTCTGTGAGGACAACAAGGAGAGGCAGACATTCCCATGGCACTGTAAGGGGGCCAGCAGCGTATTTGTCCACAGGCAAAGGTGGATGTGGTCAATCCTCAGGTAGGGCATAATTTCCTCTGTTTAGTGATGTTGCCTATGCTATCCAGTCACAGCATGCAGAGGAGGTGGTGGACTGGCTTACTAAACCGTCCTCATCCTCCGTCACCCAAGCAGAGACTAGTGCGCAGTGCACTGCAGCTGCCAGAGTGGCTAAACCTGTCTCATTGTCTACAGCTATTTCTGCCATAGCCCCAGCACCAGCCATGGAAGAGTCAGCGAAGTTATTTGAACATAGCATCAGCCACTTGCTCCTTGACAATGCACAGCCATTACTTGATTCAGATGTTGGTTCTGTGGTTGAGGAAGGCAGGAACATGAGCCTACAATGAGGGGAGGACACTTGTACACAAATTGGCATTCATGTTCCTCCAGCCGCAGAGATGATGATGAGAGCAGCCACCCTATTCCATCACATTGTGGAGCTGTTATCTACCAGGCCACTTCCCACAGCTCAGCTGTCCTGGCCTTTTTTAGTACACGTGTAGCCGATCGCACTGTTGCTATTTGCAAACTTTGTCTCAAGCACATCAAGCGTGGCAAAAACACCAGCCATTTGGGTACCACATGCTTGACATGGCATTTAACCTCCCACTAGTCAGCTCGCTGGCAAGAGCACCTAAAAGTCAAACAAAAGGGGCACAAATCTGTCCCTCTTCCTTACTCACCTCAATCTGCTCCTGCTATACCTCATGACCTCTCAGCAGACCCCACTGACAGGGATGATGGTATAGCGCAGGGTGTCTCAGGTACTTGCAGCACATCTGCCTGCAGTACACCACCAGCTGTAGACTATAGCCGGAAAATTTCTCTGCCCCATCTGCTGCAGTGGAAAAAAAATGCAATCACTGTCACCCACATGCCCAGGATCTAAATGAAAGCTTGTCAAAATTGCTGACTCCACAACTTCTGTCTTTCTTTTTGGTGGATTCTGTCCCCTTCCGTGAATTTGCAGAATGTGCTGTACCACAATGGCAGGTTCCAGGTCGCTATTTCTTTTCATGTAAGGCCATTCCAGCTCTTTACCATCACAGGGAAGGCAATGTTGTTGCATCGTTGGGCAAAGCAGTCAGCCACAAAATCCACGTTACTGCTGACACGTGGTCCAGCAAGCATGGGCAGGGATGATATATTTTGTTAACAGCACACTAGGTAACTCTGCTTGCAACTCGGAAGGATGCAGGACAGGGCCCAGCTTGTTGTGTCCCCACATCTCCATACAGCTGGTGATGATGCGACATTTGTCAGCTCTACCCCCTCCTCCTCTATGCCTTCCTCTGCTGAATTGTCCTATGAACCTCAAGTACCCCCTAAGCGTTCAAAGGGCTATTCAATGAGTCAGGCTAAAAGGAGTCATGCAGTGCTTCAGCTGGTGTGTCTAGGGGACAGGAACCACACCAGAGCAGAGATTATTGCAGGCCCAGAGGTGGTTCATGCCAGCTGGAGCCAAGAATAGTGGTGTGTGATAATGGCACAAACCTTCTGTCTGCCCTTAGACAGGGAAAGTTGACACGTGCCATGTCTGGCACATGTCCTCAATTTGGTGGTGTAGTGTTTCCTAAATAGGTTCCCAGGGTTGTAAGATCTGCTAAAGCAGGCCAGAAGAGTCTGTAGCCATTTCAGGTGGTCATACACAGCCAGTGCTCGGTTGGCTGCTATTCAGCGGGAATTCTACCTGCCTGTAAACCGCCTGAATTGTGGTATGCCCACTAGGTGGAACTTGACTTTGGCAGTGCTGCAGCGGCTCAACGAGTACCTGTGTGAGTATGGCACAATGACAGGCTCAGGCCGGCTAGGCTTTTTTTCCCCATGCCAATGGCTGCTCATAAAGGATGCATGCACTGTACTGTTACCATTTGATGAGGCCACAAGGATGGTGATCTGTGACAATGCATGCATCAGTAACACAATCCCTGTTGTGTTCCTGCTCGAGCAGACTCTGCGTGACATTATGGTCAGGGCACTCGAGGCAGAGCAGCGAGAGGAAAAGGAGGACTTCTTTTCCTCTCAAGGCCCACTTTATGCAGACACCATTGCCACAGAACACCCAAGATGAAAGAGAGGAGGAGGAGGATTCTAACATTTTTGGAGGCATTGAAGCAGAAGAAGACATACATCAAACATTAAGAGATGGTTTTTCATCCCCAGAACCCTTGGGAGTAGTACGTGGCTGGGAGGAGGCAGTTCCAGATACTGTAATCCTGAGTGACCCCGAGGAGTCTGCTTCTCATGCCTATGCAAATTTGCGATGCGTGGGCTCCCTCATGCTTCAAAGCCTGCAAAAAGACCCAAAAATATGCGGCGTAAAGGAGAAGGATCACTATTGGTTGGCACACCTCTTTGACCACCGTTACAAGGGGAAAGTCTCAGAACTCATCCCGTCCCCACAGAGAGTGCAGAAGATGAAATATCTTGAGGCAATCTTAAACAGGAGTTTATCGAATGCTTTTCCCAACTCTGGTAGGTTACAGTGTCTTGGAAAACATAGTTTTGAGGCTTCTGTTGGTCAAGAGAGGATCGGTGGCCGCCTAAATGATGCATTTCTCAATTTTTTTAGTCCTCATTGCCCAGGGCTGTCAGCTTCCACATCCCATTGGCAGCATCTGCATCACATGGTGGATGATTATCTAGGGGCGAAACCAGAGCTGGAGAGCTTTTCAGTTGATGGACCACTGGCTTACTGGGTCATGCAAATAGACCAATGGCCAGAACTTGCCCAATATGCAATTGAGCTGCTGGGCTGCCCTGCATCCAGCATGCTTTCCAAATGGGCATTCAGTGATGCTGTAGGTTTTGTTATTGATAATAGAACGTGTCTGTTCACTGACTCCATGGACTGACTTTTATCAAAACGAATCAGTCCTAGGCTACCAGCAGGTATGAATCTCCTGATGCCGATGCCGCCAATTACGTGTTTATGGATGTGGAATCTCTGCAGGACTTCTAGGCTGCCTAGCGTTGTGGGAGTTGATTTCATCTAGAAGAATGTTTTTGGTGTAGGTTTCATGGGCACAATTAATACTCAAAGACCATTTTTTCCGCACCTGCTTGACTGGTGCATATAATTTAAATTTTTTACAGCAAGACCAATTCTTTGCTTTCATCAATAGTACCTCAATAGGGTTATGGTGTGAAGGCGACACCCAAAGCCCAATTTTTCTGCACCCGTTAATTCTATCCAAAGTCTGTGGAAGAGACACCAGAATTTATCCAAAAAATATCTAATCTTATTCCCAGTGCACTACATTGTGGCTTCATCATACAGACTGGCTCCTCAAGCCATTGCTTACAAAATAAAGAAAGCTTGCAGAGAAAATGTCATTGTTTTGGCTTTATAAATGCAATTATTGCTGCAGCAACTTCTATACACAGTACAGATGTGCCACTTTACAGTTAGACTAAGGGAACACCCCAGACACTATATTGAAAGGAATTTTTAATTTTTATGCTTTCACTTTAGGCATCAATAAATCACTGCTCATTTAAAAATGGTGTTTTTTAAAAAAAAAATGTCATTGATACATGTCCCCAAGGGCAGTACCCGGACCCCCGTAAACATTGTATGCCCAATTACTTGCATATAAGCCTTCAAGATAGGCACTTTTGATTTTTCACGTTCGGGTCCCATACACTTCAATGGGGTTCATTATTCTGTTCTGAACTTACGCAATGTTCGAAAGTTCTGGTGCGAACCGAACAGGGGGTTGCTTGGCCCATTCCTACTGATGAGTTTAATCAGACATCTTTAAATTCACCTAACACCTTCTCTAATTCTTATCCTAGATGCAGAGAACACATTTAAGAGGATACATTGGGGATTCCTAAGAGCCGTTCTTGCAAAATTTGGCATGTTAGGAACAATTCTGAATACCAATATGTCCTTATACGCCTATAAATTTTCGAAAGTGTACAGTTTTGGAATGATGTCGGAGGGATTCCTGATAAATAACAGAACTAGACAGGGGTGTCCCCTGTCCCCTATTTTTTTCCTGTTACCAATGGGCCCCTAGCTCACCCACCATACACTTAACAAAGAAGATACAAATAATAAGACTGGTTTATTTGCTGAAGAGGTAATTTTATTCTTAACATAACCCCTGACCTCACTATTACAGTTCAACACACACACTCTCGCCTCCTTTAGCGAGGTTTCATTATAGAAGGTAAATAAATCCTAAATTCTAGGTCTCAACATATTTAACCCACTTAAAGAGAAGCTCCATTTTTGTTGAGAAAAAAAAAACAATCCCCCTGGGTGATCAATGTACATTGCAAAGATTTTAACAAATTTTGTTGCAGATTCATACCTATTTCTGCTCTGAATAAAAAAGCTTTTTGTTGTCTGTAGTGTTGAGCGAACCCGGACTGTAACGTTCGGGTCCGTACCGAACTTTCGGGTGTCCGTGGCACGGACCCGGACCCGGACATTTCAAAAATCGTTCGGGTTCTTGCTAAAAACTTTACAGGCCCAGGCCCAGGCACGGTGCCTGTGGGCTTTCAAGCCATGCCTGGGCTTGCAATGTCAGGCCCAAGCGAGTTGTGATGTCTGTTGTTTTTCGAAAAAATAAGTCTCGTCTTTATCCATACTTAGACGTTGTTTTAAACAATTTTAGAAACGTTACATGTAACTAGTGGGTCCCCCTAACAAAAAAAAAAGAGTTGTTTTTACCTCGAAGAGAAATTCACCCAATTTATACAACTCTGGATCTTAAATCCTAAATAAATGGAAGATATTACTTTGGAGCGATTTCCTCCGCTCTCACACACACAACTTGACATTATCACTCCAG
>BLSH010201651.1:1101796-1120050 GCA_018402905.1 Glandirana rugosa
CTTGCCCTAGTTTGAAGATGATTTTAGAACAGTTATATGGCTTCTACCGTTAATTAATACTTTTCAGACACAGTTTGAAGATGAACCACATTCATCTCCATTTTTGCATTTTTTATGTTTTTATTTTTTTAAAAATATTTAAAGTTATTTCCCTGTCCCCATTTTTTTGTAGGGCGCTTGCCCTACCCTTACCCCCATTTTACTTCCTTTTGCAGCCCTCTGGGGCTTTCCAGGACTTTCCTACAGCCATTTTTGTGCCTAAAAGTTCGGGTCCCCATTGATTTCAATGGGGTTCGTTGTCCGTGCGATCGTTCGGGTTCCGTCCGGACCCGGACCCGGACTTTGTCCCGAAGTTCGGACGGACCAGCAGAACCCGAACTTCCAGGTGTTCGCTCAACTCTAGTTGTCTGCAGTCAAACTGAATGGGAGTGACTTTTTCACTATTACTCAGCAGATGCACTTGAAATGTTCTAATGAGGAAAAATGCAGGGTCAGCATTCCTTTACAAGTGATAAACCCTTTCAGGGTATCTCACCAAAAGTGATATTTTTATTGCAAAGGATGCCTAAAATCTGACTTAGTGCAGACTTTAGGGAAAATCAGTGAGCCAATTAAAGAAGCAGGTAGTGACATATCTGGGGGTATTCTGTACATCAATGGTGTATGGAACGCCTTCAGATTGCCGTATATTGCATTAATAGCGCTGCAGATTGAAAAGGAAAAGCAATTTAAATGATAAAAAAAGCATTCTAGTCTCTCACTAGAATTGAAAGTTATCTTTAAGCAGGGCCCTGATTCACCCCCAGCAACAGCTCTGTTAGCCAAGGGCACATCCCACTTGCATCAAGGCCAAGACTGAGATGGGGTACCATACACCTGTATGATACCGCATCCAAATAAATGATTGTCCAAATGTTTAGACTTTTTGATGCTAACAGTCTCAAAATCCTCTTCCACAACTTTGGCAGCTTCAGGGACTCCTGGGTCTTTTAAATTAAAGTCTATCAAAACATTCTGAAGTAAAGTCCTTTTCTCCAGATAAGCATCAGGGCTCTCTTTTCCAATCATAGAGTGATTCTCTAGTCTCTTTTATCCTCACATATTGCAAGCACCCATAGGCGTGCACACAGGGTGTGGCCTGGGCACACTCTAATCATCTAGTGCACAATAGCATTATTGCTCTGTGTGCCGACAAGGAGATGTGAAAACTTCTCATTCACTGTGTGAGCAGGGAGATTAATGTACCCGGGCCATATACATGTAGACACACACATACACACACACACATGCATGTGTGCTTGAACATGCCCTAATACTATAGGCTAAGCACACCTATTTAAGCACCAGACCACTACTTCCCATTGGTCTCTCTTCTATTCTGCAGGAAAAAAAAAAATATATATATATATATATATAATAAAATGACCCACCCACCCTAAAGACACTTCCAGGGCAAGGACTTACAAGTGTGTGGGATTGACAGCTGCTTACACCCCCCACACATACACACTTATCAATGGCACGTCCCTGTGCCATGGGTACCACATTTATGGAGAGTTTAAATAAAGTAGGCTTGGCTTATAATACAAATGCAATATTTGGAAAACATGGTTCCTCTAGTTGCAAGCACAAAGGCACAGTGTAAATCCACCTAATGACCCCAAAATAATTCAGGCATATATTGTCATTTCACACATAATTTAACAACAGCCTACAAAAATAAATAGAAGGAACAGAGCTGAAACATAATAATCAGGGATAGGTAACGCCACCCTATTACCAGACTCAGGATGTTGCATATGAACATGGAATTGCAAGCCCTTGCCACCCAGATGTACAAGCACCACTTTGTCCATATAGATATGGCGATATCATTCTAGCTCTTGTACAACCGCCAGAACTTATGCGTGGTGGTGTTGTCCCCCAGAAGAGAATGGAAGGCTTTAGGCACCCTCCGATGTTCCCAAATAGCTGTCTCATATAGTTCTTGGAACTTGGCCTTCACAATTTGAAATATGGATATGCGACCCCATAACTTTCACACATTTTTCAAATCATGTACTGCTGCAAGTGTGACAAGCACATCAATTTGTTCCCTCACCCCTAAACCTGGGGTAGATAGAAAATAGGGGCAATCCAGTTGGGATATAGTTCCTGGGTCTCCTCTATGGTCTCTATCTCCTCCAACCTTCACTGGTGCACCAACATCCTCATCTGGCCTGAAGCTAGATCATCCGGGGGCGTGCTCTGCTCTACTGTAGCTATTGTGGCAGCTCACAATGCTCCACGTACCCCACCGGTAACAGCATCCTTTCCGTGCTTCATCATCATTTGCAAGACTTGCCATCCATCTCCTAGGAGGAACATATCCCTTTTCTATCTCACTCTCAACTATACCTGCATCTCATCTGTATTTCTCACTGGCATCACTTCTGTGATCTCTGACAGTTCTCCCAACAATGGGGTACTCAAGACCGAGGACACACTCATCACTGAATCCATAGTGGCTTGTCACACTGGTCACGACTCCTCTGGTTCCATAAGGATGGGCTCTACAAGGGCTGACAGGAATTGGTCAAGGAATCTATCCCCTGCTTGACCAGTCCAGATTGACTGGGAATCTGTCACCGTCAATCTCAGGTCTGTTTTTTTTTCACCCAGAGTCTCTTCCCAAGCGGCGTCCTCCTACCACAGTATCACTAGGTATCTCGGCTGTTCAGAATCTAAGAGAATTTCAAGCGGGTTGGTGCCCAAGCAGCAATGATTGATGTCACATGATTAGAATGTGGGCTCAACAGTTCCAAAGATTAACTCACACCATAACAGCACAGAACCAGTACTCTTCTGGGCACAAATCTCAAGGCCTCTGTTCACTGCTGTCTCCCGATTAATCAGTGTCTGCTTCCGGGACTGAACGTTATCCTCCAAATCCTGTTTCCGGGACAGTTGGAACATGCTGTCCTATTGTAACCATACAGTCCATCGGAATGTTGAGCCCTCAGGCAGCCATATTCTCTCCCCTGCTTCTTAGCCCCACATTCTGGCACAGATCCAACCAGCAAGGCCAACACATCCTCCCCAGCCAGTGACATACCCCATCCTGCCGACTAAACCAAGTGTAAGCAGGGCCCTGATTCCATAAACAGTCATGCTGGGCAAGGGCATTTTCCTCCTTCATCAGAAACAAAATGGGGTACCATACGCCTATATTATAGAGGAACTCTTCCATTTTGGTAACTCACACATTCCTGGCCTAAGGCCCACATATCCAAATAAATGATTGTCCACTTGATTAGCCTTTTTAATTCTTATCTTAGAAAATGAGAACAAAATAAGGGTTACAGACTGTCTCAATATCCTCTTTCACAACTTTGGCAACTCCTTCAATAACTCCAGCACCAGGCCACCACTTCCCATCGGTCTATTCTGCAGGGTAAGCTATGTATATAAAGTAAAATGACCCTCCCCCCTGAAGACACTCCCAGGGGAGGGATTAATCCTTACCTAATTGGGAACCTATTAATATCTGGTAGAATGGTGTGATTTAAAAAAATTGTCACTCACCAAAATCTTATGCCTCTTTAGAGCTATACCTAGGCGATTATCTAATGCCTACTTCATTAGCTACTTAATTATTTACTAGCTTTATTTAAATGGGCAAACATATACATGTATGCTCCAGATCTTAATAAAACACAAATATACCAGGGGAATGGCACTGGCCAACCTAGAGAGACTAGCCCGGTACAATTTGGTTCAACATAGAATGTTATGTACTCCCTGGAAGAAATTTTAAAGCCCTGTTTCTAGCCCACAAAATGAGAACTATCCAGATGCATCTCACAATGCTCTGCGATTCCAGCCTGTGAATGCTTGGCAATTTTTTCAATTAACCACACTTAATACCTCATCTTTAAAAAAAAATCTAATGTCCATACAAAACGTAGAATATTGCATTCTTCAAAAGGTTGGACCCAAGTCAGAATGAGTTCCCTACAAGCTCTAACATTGCATCCCACCTTAAAACCTTTAGCACACTGCACGCATATTGCGACACTGCAGTTCCCTGAGGCATACTGGGAAACCAAATGTTTAGACTTATCTCAGACATACTTTCCTATCCCATTTCTTCTTCTATACAACTAGCTCTATTCCATACTAATATTTCTGTTATGCTGTCAGAAAGATTATTCTACATGTCCTATTTGCTGTCAAAATCAATATAACCCATAGACAAAATTCCTCTACTCTTCTGGGGCTTGCAGATGCCATTAGAAACCTGAATCTACAATGCTCATATAAGCAGATGTTTTTCTTGGAAAAAAAAATATAAAGACAGTAAATTTGACTCCTTATAGGAAAATGGCTTGTACATCCCAATTGCTTTATTTAATAGACATATCTCGACCTAGGATATATGCTGTATGACTACCTAGACTAGCAATTCAACTTATTTTATTTTATTGTTAGTTTATCTCTATAATTTTCTATTTAATTCCAATATAATCAACAAGTGAACACTCAATCTATACTACACAGATTTTGACCACTAGTCCTAAATGTGTATACTGCTCTATATCTCTGCATTTTGCATTCCAAATGAAGCTTGTAGCACCGCTCTAAGCTGGAACAGAAATCTCCTGGCCGGTTGCAGTGAAGGGAGCTGGGGTCAGTGCACCATTCAGAGGTTTAAGAGCATTATCAAACAGAAGAAAGGGCACTGCTCACCAACCCAGTGCATTAGTATGTAGATGAATGTGGCCTTGGCCAGTGCCGCTGCAGCCACGTCCCCCTGACATGTATCGCCCCACTCACGGGGACTTGGTCACTGGGTTGGTGACCAGTGCCCTTTCTTCTATGTATTTTGTGTTGCTAAATATTACTGACATTTGTCTTGTACCTTATGACATCGTAACATCAATGCATTGTTGGACTTGCAACTGTATTCACTATAGAGAACAATTGAATTATAGGAGGATAACATGAAAATAATTAGAAAGCATAAGTAGACATAGTGAGAGATAATTGCTAGAGTACGTATATAATTGCAGAACCAATATTTTTATTATTTAACTAGCCATGCTTTGCAGATTATCAACCTGAACATGGTGATCATTGAGGTGTTTTAGTTAAAAAAGGAGAAAATGTTCTTTGTGGCAGAGTCAGAAAATGAGCTATAATTAAGTTGCTAAATTGTCTTTTGAATTACCCTGGGATAAGATTTAGTTTATGTCTAGATCAGTGGTCTCCAAACTATGGCTGATGAGGTCCTTTGGTTGCCTTTATTCGGCCCTTGCTGCACTATTCATCCCACTGATATGAGACACCATTCTGCCAACTGACATTAACAAAGAGGCACCATTTCTCCCACTGATATCAACAATGGGGCACTATTCCTCACAATGATACCAACAATGGGGCACTATTCCACCCCCTAATAATAATGTGGCAATGTTTACTCCCACTGATGACAGGGAAATGTATATTCCCTCTGGCCACAGTCCGCAACCCCCTGAAAATCTGAAGAACAAAAAAATGGCCCTTTGTATAGAAAGTTTGGAGACCCCTGGTCTAGATAGAGCAACTTTATTTTGGGAACCCAATACAAGATTCAAGTAAACCTATAAGTTAAGAAATATAGAAACTGTCATTGTTGCCTAACTGTCTACAGATTTGATAAGAAAATGTTTATTTTGTGAATAAATTACAAAGCTTCTTATATGGGGATCCCACCAGTAACAGCACTTCCTGCTTCTAAGCAACTGCCCCTCAATTAGAAAGTTCTCTGAATGAAGGAGGGGCAGATAAATGACAGGATCCCCACCTTCATTCACAGAATGTGTTGCATTCTGATTTAACAATACCCAGGAGTTTTTTTTGATGGAGAACAGTGGCGGTTGGTGAAATTTTAGGATGGGGGGGCGCCAGACCCTGCCCTTCCTTTTTGACCGATCCAAATTCTCATAAGCCCAACTCCTTATAGATTCCACCCATTGTGTCAGGAGTATACAGCCCAACATCACTAGATAGGGTATACAGCATCACCAGATAGGTGTATATACAGCATCACCAGATAGGGGTATATACAGCATCACCAGAGGGGTATATAGCATCAACAGAGGGGTATATACAGCATCCCCAGAGGAGTATATACAGCATCACCAGAGGGGTATATACAGCATCACCAGAGGAGTATATACAGTATCTTACAAAAGTGAGTACACCCCTCACATTTTGTAAATATTTTATTATATCTTTTCACGTGACAACACTGAAAAATTGACACTTTGCTACAATGTAAAATAATGAGTGTACAGCTTGTATAACAGTGTAAATTTGCTGTCCCCTCAAAATAACTCAACACACATCCATTAATGTCTAAACCACTGGAAACAAAAGTGAGTACACCCATAAGTAAAAATGTTCAAATTGGGCTCAATTAGCCATTTTCCCTCCCAGGTGTCATGTGACTCGTCAGTGTTACAAGGTCTCAGGTGTGAATGGGTAGCAGGTGTGTTAAATTTGGTGTTATTGCTCTCACTCTCTCATACTGGTCACTGGAAGTTCAACATAGCACCTCATGGCAAAAAACTCTCTGAGGATCCAAAAAAAAAGAATTGTTGCTCTACATAAAGATGGCCTAGGCCAGTGATGGTGAACCTTGGCACCCCAGATGTTTTGGAACTACATTTCCCATGATGCTCATGCACTCTGAAATGTAGTTGAGCATCATGGGAAATGTAGTTCCAAAACATCTGGGGTGCCAAGGTTCGCCATCACTGGCCTAGGCTATAAGAAAATTGCCAAGACCCTGAAACTGAGCTGAAGCACAGTGGCCAAGACCATACAGTGGTTTAACAGGACAGGTTCTACTCAGAACAGGCCTCGCCATGGTCGACCAAAGAAGTTGAGTGCACATGCTCAGCGTCATATCAAGAGGTTGCATTTGGGAATTAGACATATGAGTGCTGCCAGCATTGCTGCAGAGGTTGAAGGGGTGGGGGGGTCAGCCTGTCAGTGCTCAGACCATATGCCGCACACTGCGTCAAATTGGTCTGCATGGCTGTCATCCCAGAATGAAGCCTCTTCTAAATATCATACACAAGAAAGCCCGCACATGGATTACTGGAACCATGTCTTGTGGTCTAATGAGATCAAGATAAATTTATTTCGTTCAGATGGTGTCAAGCGTGTGTGGCAGCAACTAGCTGAGGAGTACAAAGACAAGTGTGTCTTGACTACAGTCAAGCATGGTGCTGGGAGCGTCATAGTCTGGGGCTGCATGAGTGCTGCCGGCACTGGGGAGCTACAGTTCATTGAGGGAACCAAGAATGCCCACATATACTGTGACATACTGAAGCAGAGCATGATCCCTTCCCTTCAGAGACTGGACCACAGGGAAGTATTCCGACATGATAACAACCCCAAACACACCTTCAAGACCACCACTGCCTTGCGGGTAAAGGTGATGGACTGGCCAAGCATGTCTCCAGACCTAAACTCTATTGAGCATCTGTGGGGCATCCTCAAACGGAAGGTGGAGGATCGCAAGGTCTCTAACATCCACCAGTTCCGTGATGTCATCATGGAGGAGTGGAAGAGGACTCCAGTAGCAACCTGTAAAGCTCTGGTAAACTCCATGCCAAAGAGGGTTAAGGCAGTGCTGGAAAATAATGGTGACCACACAAAATATTGACACTTTGGGCCCAATTTTGATATTTTCACTTAGGGGTGTACTCACTTTTATTGCCAGCAGTTTAGACATTAGTGTGTTGAGTTATTTTGAGGGGACAGCAAATTTACACTGTTATACAAGCTGTACACTCACTACTTTACATTGTAGCAAAGTGTCATTTCTTCAGTGTTGTCACATAAAAAGATATGACAAAATATTTACCCAAATGTGAGGGGCATACTTACTTTTGTGAGATACTGTAGCATCACCAGAGGAGTATATAGCATCACCAGAGGAGTATACAGCACTACCAGAGGAGAATATAGTACCACCAGAGGAGTATATAGCATTACCAGAGAAGTATATACAGGATCACCAAAGGAGTATATAGCATCACCAGAGGAGTATATAGCAACCTCAGAGGAGTATATACAGCATCACCAGAGGAGTATATACAGCATCACCAGAGGAGTATATAGCATCACCAGAGGAGTATATAGCATCACCAGAGGAGTATATACAGCATTACCAGAGGAGTATATAGCATCACCAGAGGAGTATATACAGCATTACCAGAAGGGTATATACAGCATCACCAGAGGGGTATATAGCATCACCAGAGGAGTATATAGTATCACCAGAGGGGTATAAATTATCACCAGAGGGGTATATAGTATCACCAGATGGGTACCTAGCATCCATCTACCCCCCCGCCGCGGGGCTCACGGCACTGACAGTACCCCCCAGAGCAGTTGGGATCTCAAAGCCCTGCACTTACCCCATCTAGGAGCGGGCAGCAGGCAGGCAGCGGTGTCCAGAGAATGGGGAATGGCTTGGCTTTGGCATCCCCCTCCTGCTTCGAGAAAGGCATCAAATAGAATCGCTTGTCTTCTCTGCCAATTGGGAAACCGTTAACATACCCGCGCTTCCTGATTGGCAGAGAGGCAGTTCAGTGTTAGAAAGGCAAATATTCATTTGCCTTTCTAAGGGCTCATGGCGCCACGCTCTGCACCACAAGCCACTCTATGTTGAAGCCTCTTAGAGCCTACGGCTCTAATGAGATGCTTCAAAGAAACTTCCCACTGCGGTAATTCATGTGACTGGCATTCTGAAAGGAGTCGGTCGCATGAATAGGGGGGTGGTCATGGGTGGCCCATGTGCCCTTAATAGATGGGCCGCCCCTGATGGAGATGGAGGGAGGAAGGGAAGGGGAGGTTAGACATCAGGGGACTTTCACAGCCAAAATCACTGCTTTTTGCCAATGCAGTGCTAGAAATTCGTTCACAGATACAAGGAAGATTAAACATGAGAGAAGGGAAGTTGTGCTCTTAGTGCACTATAACCAAAAAAAAAATAAATAGTCTTCAGCTTTAACTGAAATGGTGAAATTTTGATAGAAATGTCCTGATTTTTGCTGAGCTAAGAAAAACTTTTAACTTTGCCCATCCCTAGTCTTTAACTAATTCAATCATTTTGGGAATAAAAACTCAATGAAAGTGGTTGAATTGCAATAACATTGTTCACACGTGTTCAGCCCTGTGCTTTCTACATGTGCTTTAAGTGCCGCTTGCTGCATCTTTATATGGAATTCAATGGTAACATACCTAAAGCGCATGTAAAATGCACTTACAATGCATATAAAGTGCATGTAAAATGCCCTGCACCGATGTGAACCCAGCCTTAGGGGAAACAAAAAGAATAGCCTTTAGTGCCACTTTAATACTAACCATGTGCACAACAATGTTAGCTGGCTGTCAATCACAAAAATGGCTGAAAGGATTATGACAACCTGAGACCATCAGTTATGATTGTTTTACAATTTCTACAAATAACATTAGTAGTAGGTCACATTAATATGTTCATTTCTACTATTAAAAACTGCTTAAAAGCAGTTGAAGTTGCCTAAAAACTGACTCACTAATGACTAGCACAAGCAATGATAAGATATTTTTCCTGTAAAACACCCTCAGGGTTCATTCACACCAGATGCACTTCCAAAAAACAGTGGTTTCCTATGAATAAAGTACAAACAAATGGCCACTGCCCTTGCCTATAACTGGCCTTTGCAGTAAGGAGCACATGAAAGGGCAACGCATGCAAAACAAAACCAAAGAAATTCCCAGCTCAACTTACCAACCAGCCTGCAACCAACCAAATTATCCTGTCTAACAGTATGTGCTAAAAACAGGGGTTTAGTTTGCACACATTTGCAAATACATGCGTAAGCTGCAGAACCCTGTCAAGGCACCCCAGTGTTTTCTGTAGTCTTAATTCTAAATGTTGTCTCCATAGTGGAAGCACATCCATTATAATGGATAGGCAGAGGGCAGATGAGCCTGGAGGGAGCCCACCCATGATTAAAGGCACAGGGGTGCACTGGTCACCCAGAGTATAGCACCATGGCATATATTTGCAAATGTGTGCAAACTAAACCCCTGTTTTTAATGCACACTGTGTTAGACAGGACAGTTTGGTTGGTTGCAGGCTGGTTGGTAGGTTGAGCTGGGAATTTCTTTGGTTTTGTTATCCTATGAATGAAGGTCCCACTAGCACCTTGCGTTTACCCACCACTGAAAAAAAGTACAGAATGCACTATTTTTTTTCAAAACAACACAGCACATTCAAATGCCTGCAAACTCTCATAAACGCAATACTCCGCAAGGCAAACAAGGCACAAACAATATTAATGCATGTGCTGTGGTGTGAATGAGCCCTTATAGCCTATGCTGGTCATATGTACTCATAGCAACTTTCATGCAATATAAGCTACTTTCATTTTACTTTTGCTAAAAAAGACCAAATGTATCCATGCAGACTGCCAATAATGATATCTACTGAAATTATGAAATGATCAAAACTGTTTATGGTAATTTGTTTTGATCCTTTTCGTCATCGTTTGATTGAACAATAAGTGAAAGTGCTTAAAAAAGACTCATATTCTCATTGCATTGACCTTCTTCCCCCCTGCATCTTATTCCACTGGTGCAAAGCTGAGAGTTTTAGTTTCAGTGAGTCACAGTTGAGATGGTAGTGACTGTAATAAACACACTTCTTTTTACTTCTTTTTTTAACCGTAATGGGAGAAAATGTGTATTATCTATATACTGTATGTGTATTTAGAATTATACTTTGTAAACAATACATTGATTTTCAGCATTAGCAGCATTTAATTTTTTGCCACTTATTTTGTGTGCATCTAGACGTAAGCTTTATTGCAATTAAAAATGACTCTCTGAAATACTACCTGTACCTCGAGCCACACCAGAAAGGCAGCAGGAGCTTAGGGAACTGAACAAGTGGCTGAGGAACTGGTATAAGAAAGAGGGGTTCGGGTTCCTGGAGAACTGGGCTGACTTCTCAGTCAGTTACCAGCTCTTTAGTAAGGATGGGCTGCACCTCAATGGGAATGGTACAGCCCTATTGGGAAGAAAGATGGCCACTAAGCTGGAGGGGCTTTTAAACTAGGTGACGGGGGGGGAGGTCTCAGAGGACGAGATAGTGAGCAGATGACAGAGGGTGATGGGGGAGTCAGTAGTGATATTACATCCATAACATCAAGTGGGCAATTCAAAAGCAGGGCTACAGGGAACCAAAAGAGGAAATATGCACTCATACCACACTAGGGGTGCATACACAAATGCTAGGAGTCTAGCTAATAAAATAGAGGAATTGGAGCTGTTATTGCACGAGGAGGACTTTGATTTTCTGGTAATAACTGACACTTGGTTTGACAGTTCACACAATTGGCTGGCCAATATACAAGGGTATTCCCTGTATCGAAAGGACAGGGAGGGTAGAAGAGGGGGAGGGGTGTGCTTATATGTCAAAAATTATGCAAGGGTGTTAGAGAGGAGCGATACTGGGAATGGGGCTGGGGGGGGGGGGATAGAATCAGTGTGGAATGAACTTCCAAGGCAAGATGCAGGTGGGAAATTAATAGCGGGGGTATGTTATAGGCCATCTACCCTGAAGGAGGACAAGGAGCTGGAGCTACTATCACAGCTAGAAATAGGGAAACAGGGAAATGTAATCATAATGAGGGACTTCAATTATCCCGATATTGACTGGGCTGAGAGTACTGCTCACTAATTAAAGTCCTGTCATTTCATGAATGTCTTACAGGACAACTTCATGTCTCAGTTGGTGGATTCCCCTACTAGAAAAAATGCCCTGTTAGATCTACTAATTACAAACGATCCTAGTCTGATCACAGATGTGGCGATACGCGACAACTTGGAATCTAGTGATCATAAGATGATCTCGTTTAATGTAAACCGCAGAAAAAGGAGGCAAGAGGGAAGCATAAAAACACTGAATGTTAAATGGGTCAATTTTGCTAAACTGCGATCATCGGTACATGACATAAAGTGGGACCTAATCCTAGAAGCATTAAACACAGAAGAGAAATGGGAATGGCTTAGGAACATGTTAAACAAAGGCATCACAGAGTGCATTCCAATGGGGAATAAATATAGAAGAGCTAAGAATAAACCTGGGTGGCTAAACCAAAATGTAAAAAGCCTCATTAAGGAAAAAACTATGGCCTATAAAAAATTTAAGGGGAACGGGTCACCTTTAGCATTCCAGCACTATAAGGTATGCAATAAGAAGTGTAAAACCACAATCAGGGCTGCTAAAAATGATTATGAGAGACACATAGTGGAAGAAATTAAAAAAAACCCAAAGAACTTTTTTAGATATATTAACAGTAAAAAGGTAAAATCAGAGCATATTGCACACATAAAAGATAAGGATCGGAGGATGGTTACAAATGACACAAAGAAGGCAACTGTACTAAATGCCTTCTTCTCCTCAGTAGAGTTGAGCGAACCCGAACTGTAAAGTACCAAACTTTGGGGTGTCCCTGACCCGGATCCGAACCCGGACATTTGAAAAAAAGTTTGGGTTCGGGTTCTGGGTTCGGGTATTTGATCCCACCTGTTGAATAGCTGCAGGGCAGCCAATCAACAAGCGTTTCACTAGTTTGCCCTTAGAAGCCATCACAGCCATGCCTACTAATGGCATGGCTGTGATTGGCCAGTGCATCATGTGACCCAGCCTCTGTAAAAGCTGGAGTCACGTAGTGCTGCATGTCACATGCTCTCAGGCTAGTTTAGGGAGAGGATGCTGCTGGCGCTGTGAGGGACAGATTGCAGATATAATAACATCTCATCCTGCATTACAGAACGATCTGATTGTGGACTAGGTAGAGATTACTACTACTACTGCTTTTAGGGACAGATTGCAGATCTAATAACATCTCATCCTGCATTACAGAACGATCTGACTGGACTAGGTAGAGTCTACTGCTTAGAGGGACAGATTATTGTTCTAAAATCATCTCCTAGTTCTATAGGGTCAGGTTCCTGCTGTTGCTGTAAGGGACAGATTATTGTTCTAAAATCATCACCTACTCCTATAGGGTCAGGTTCCTGCTGTTGCTGTAAGGGACAGATTATTGTTCTAAAATCATTTTACTTCCTTTTGCAGCCCTCTAGCACTTTCCAGGACTTTTTTACAGTCATTTTTGTGCCGAAAAGTTCGGGTCCCCATTGACTTCAATGGGGTTCGGGGTCAAGTTCGGGTCAAGTTCGGTACCGAACCCGAACTTTTTCGCAAAGTTCGGCCAAACCCACCGAACCCGAACATCCAGGTGTTCGCTCAACTCTACTCCTCAGTATTTACACAAGAAAAACAAGGGTTTACAGACCCCGACTGTACTGTAGTGACATAACAATGGACATACCCTTGTGGCTAACAGAGGATGAAGTCAGGGAAAGACTTAATAAACTTAACACAAATAAATCACCAGGACCAGATGGCTTACATCCAAGAGTCCTCAGAGAACTCAGTCAAGTTATAGCCAGGCCATTGTTCCTAAACTTTATGGACAGCATAATGGCATAATTGATACCAGCAGATTGGAGAAAAGCCAATGCAAAAAGGGGCAGAAACATATTCTTTAGAATTATAGGCCAGTTAGCCTAACATCAATAGTGGGCAAATTATTGGAGGGGATGATTAGGCACTATATCCAAAAATATACTGAATAAAAAGGTATCATCAGTAAAAATCAGCATGGGTTTATGAAAGATCTTTCTTGCCAGAGCAATCTCCTAACATTCTACAAGGAAGTAAGCTCCAATCTAGATAGGGGGAGGCCTGTGGATGTGGTGTATCTGTATTTTGCAAAAGCATTTGATACAGTCCTCCACAAGCGCTTAATCTACAAGCTAAGGTCTACGGGCATGGACCAAAAGGTTTGTGCTTGGGTAAAAAACTGGTTACAGGGACATGTCCAAAAGGTGGTGATAAATAACAAGTACTCAGACTGGTCTGGAATGGTGAGTGGAGTTCCCCAGGGTTCAGTGTTGGGGCCAATTCTATTCAACTTATTTATAAATGATATAGAGTATGAGATAAAGAGTTTGATCTCCATTTTTGCCGAAGACACAAAAATAACCAGAGCAATAAGCTCACACCAGGGCTTAGAAATTTTACAGAGGGATCGAAATAAAATAATGGAATGTGCAGGCAAATGATGTTTAATGAGGAGAAATGTAAAGTAATGCACATGGGGGCAAAAAACTTAAATGCAAACTGTTCACTAGGGGGAAAACCTCTGGGAGAATCAAGGATGGAGAAGGATCTAGGGGTCCTAATAGATGACAAATTTTTCAATAGCATGCAATGTCACGCTGCAGCTACAAAAGCAGGCAGAATATTACCATGCATAAAAAAGGGATATACTCCAGGGATAAAACTATAATTCTGCCACTTTATAATACCCTGGTTAGGCCACATCTGGAGTATTCGGTCCAGTTCTGGACACCAGAAGGGATGTGCTGGAGCTGGAGAGAGTACAAAGAAGGGCAACAAAGCTAATAAGGGGACTGGAGGTTCTGACAGAGCTGTTGCAGGCGGAATCTTCTCACATAAAGAAAGCGAGATCCTCATTCCTGATTTCCCCATTACACCCATCTTTCATCACCTCCCTAAGGTCCACAAAGGGTTTGATCCCCTGACGGGAAGGCCTATTGTGGCAAGCAAAGGATCTTTAAATGAACGTTTGGGTCAGTGGGTGGATCAGCAGCTACAACCCTTGGTATTGGATTTGCCGGGCCACATCAAAGATACCACACATTTGCTGTTTAGATTAGATGGTTTGGAATGGGGAGAGGATTGCAGATGGATGACACTTGATGTGTCCAGTCTGTACTCCTCTATTCTCCATCATTTAGGTCTTACGGCTGTGGCACATTTTTTGAGAAGATCCGGCTACTTTTCTCTTGTCCTTCAGGAATTTATCCTCATGAGCCTAGAATATCTACTCACCCATAACTTCTTTATGTTCGACGGTGACTACTACCTCCAGCTATGTGGAGCCTCCATGGGGGCTAAGTTCTCACCATCCCTGGATAACTTATTCATGGGATGGTGGGAAAGGTCCCGCATCTTTGGATCAGGTAGTCCCCACTGAGCGAACATCAGGTTTTACGGTTGCTACATTGATGACCTGCTGCTTAAAGGAGCCGACCCCCAGTTTAGTCTTGAGAACTGGCTGTTGTTTATGAATGACAACCAGCTGAACTTGACGTTTATGGGATCAAATTACTTCACATCTGAGGATTTTTTAGATGTGAGACTCACCTGTGAAACTGCGAGTATAGTCACCAGTCTTTACAGGAAGCCCTCATCGGGTAATACCCTTTTGAGGGCAGACTCTGGTCATCCTAGTCATACCATTAAGGGTAATCCAGTGGGGCTGTTCCTAAGACTTAAATGTATCTGCAGCAGGGAGGTGGACTATAATAGAGAGGCTGAGTTGATGACTACACGTTTTGAGAAAAGGGGATACCCTAAGGCGATTTTACATCGGGCACGATAGAGGGTAAACCATATTTCGCGAGAAAATCTAATCAAGCAAAAGTCCTCCATTAGTAGAAATAGAGGTCCAACGGGGGTTGAATCTGTCCCTGTCTTTTCCACCCCGTACAGCATGGAATTTAATAGTATTAGAGAATTGTTAACAATTATCTCCCTGTTTTAACCAATGATGACACTTATGCCCGCATTCTATCTAAGGGTATAAAGGTCGTATCCAGAAAGGCCCCCACTTTAGGAACACATCTGTCCCCAAGCTTGTTTGCCAGTAAACAATGCTCCACTCACTGGTTACAATTTAAAGGTACCTTCAGATGTGGGATCCACACCTGTAACCAGTATCCTTTTGTTAAACAAGGGGACTCAGTAGTCTCCACTTATAATGGAAGATTGTTTCCGATAGAAACATTAATTGTAACACCAGGTACCTTGTCTATGTGATCACCTGGTAAGATGCAAAAAATTGTGTAATATCCGCGCTAATAGTAGAAAAAGGTTTTTTGGAAAAAAAAAAAAAAAAAAAGAAAAAGGTCAGCAGCTAGCAAGGATTGCTTGATCAACAATTTAAAATCACATAAAAAAGAGAGATGTAGTGCTAAAAAAGTTCATATACAGTCCACATGATAGTCCAATAATCGATAAGTAGAGGAGAGAAGATCCCCACACCAGTCTGTGTGCATAAAGCTGGAGGATTCACACCACACCACCGTGCCTTGCAAGTCTCCTTACCAGACAGAAATGGAATAGCAGCATATAAATATGAGCTCTGCTCAACCTCCTCCAAAGCTTCAGACAGGCAACCAGGTAATCATCACAGAAACACTCTGGCCGGAACGCTCCCCAGACAGCAATGTACAGAGATGGGCCTCTACAGATCAATCATGACAGCTTCCACTAGTGAGGATATCCTTTTCACCATGTCTGTCATGGAGGAGGTTAAGCAGAGCTCATACTTCTATGCTACTATTCCATTTCTGTCTGGTAAGGAGACTTGCAAGGCATGGTGGTGTGGTGTGAATCCTCCAGCTTTATGCACACAGACTGGTGTGAGGATCTTCTCTCCTCTACTTATCTATTATTGGACTATCATGTGGACTGTATATGAACTTTTTTAGCGCTGCATCTCTCTTTTCTATGTGATCACCTGCAACATCCAATATGTTGGTAGGACCAACCACTGTCTAAGGGATCATTTGCAGGATCATTTGTGGGACATAGACAAAGACAGGGCAACCAATGTAGCTAGACACTGGGTAGGTTGCCATCAGAAGAACACTTCAACATTGGTAATTCAAGGTATAGAAAAGATTAAAATGCCAGTTAGAGGTGGGGACAAATTGGGAGTGCTGTGTAAATGGGGGGTATATTGGATTTTTTCTTTGGATACTAGAAAGCCTAGGGGGTTAAATGTCAAATGGGATGTTTCCCATTTCTATGAGTGATCCCCGTTTCTGGTTTGATCGTACCCTCTGAATTTTTATTTTTGTATGTATGGCCAACATTCTTTTAATACCCTCTGGATTTACTCCGCGTTCATATATATATGAAGGTCATGTTTATTCATCGATGCCATCCTCTTCGGGAAACACTTACGCTTCAAGGGCCAGATATGGACTGGGACATTTTGCCTTATGCTGGTAGACGTTGTGTTTGCAGAGTAACCTTGCTTTTGTCTCACTTTATTTTATCTTGCTCTGTGCTATTCTACTTCATACATTTTTTGTTTTTGGTTTTTGTTTTCTTTTTTGCCCTTTACTTCTTGTTTTTTTGTTCTTGCCTTTTGCCCCTTGGTTTCTGCCTTTGACTGCAACGTAGAGAAGGAACTTTTTGTCCATTCTGTTTTTCCTTTTCTTTTCTTTTCTCTTCCCCTTTTCTTTTCGGAAGAGATACAATGAATTGAATATTCTCACAATGAATTGAATATCCTCACAAGTGAACATCTCTGTGTTGCACCATCTTTTATCGTGTGGCATCAGTTGGTATCACACGTTGTCAGCTGTGGTAAGGATTAGATCTAGAATGTGGTTCTGGGTTCTACTGTACCCAGGGTCTTTTTATGACAGTTTTTGGGGAGGTTTAATGCTTCATGCATTTTATTGGATGGGCACCTGGATGAGTGCACACCCATCCTGCAGCCCGTCGCCCGGTTTTCCATGCGATCAGACGATGTGGTCTGTAGGTGTATGTTGAACAGTGCAGATAGTGTCGGCCTGTTTTTTTGCAGTGAACAGGTCCCCTTGTTTGGCTAATAAAATACATTCCTATTTATAACTGCCTACAATGGTCCATTGGTTATATTACCCCACTTATTGTGATTATTGGGAGCACACAAACTCCTTTGGGATACATATATTTATTAATGTATTAACCATATGCTGCTCTATGATGGTTTTTTATGGAATGTTTATATAGTTTTTTGACTTAAAATGTTTTATATGATGTGTATCTAGGGATGGTGGGGCTTTCTACGATCCCCACATTGGGGCGATCCTCCTGGCATCTTGGCCGGGTCCATCTCATGTGGGGTGTGGATTGCTCCTTGATAGTGTTTTCAATCATGTCTGATTGCCTGTGTGTGCTCCCCATTGGTCGGCTCGGCTGACTCGATCGGGGGGATTCACCCCATTATATTGGTTACCTGGTAACATCCGTCAATATTTATCCTTACATAAAATAATCGGTTTGTTCCCCTGGA
>BLSH010201651.1:1129828-1143749 GCA_018402905.1 Glandirana rugosa
AATAGTGAGTGTATGATTAGCGACGGGCGAATAGGTATTGGTCTGAGACCTTTGTTGGTTTAGTTGGATGTGAGTAGGTTGATTTGGTTGTTTCCAGAGTCTGGTTATGGATAAGCGGGCAGCGATTAGTATGTGAGTGATAATTGATCTGTATTTTGAGTGCCAGTTGGTAAGTTCCAGCCCAAAAAGAGCTGTGTGGGGAAGTAATTCGATAGGTTCTCCAGTGATATTTTTTATCAGGGTGGATATATCAGTCCAGAAAGTAGTGATGTGTGGGCAGTCCCACCATATGTGAAATGCATGTCCATTTTCATTGCAGTTCCTCCAGCATTTTTTGGATATGTTAGGAGAGAATTTCGCTAGTTTCACAGGTGTGTAATACCAGTTGTACAGGATTTTTAGAGGTGTCTCCCAGTGTGCAATGTTTCTGGAGAGTTTAGAGGGAGCTTCTATGGCTTGATGCCAGGCTTGTGTAGGGAATGCTTTTTTAAGGGTGTTTTCCCAGCTGATAATAGCAGATGTTTTTTCTTCTTGTTTGTTGATCGCTAGTATGTTGTATAGGCGGGACTGTTGTTTTTTTTTCAACAGAAAAGCTCCATTGCAGTTACAAGGATGAGGCAGACCATTTATCACTGGCAAAGGTTGCTTAAAATGAACAGCTTTTATTTATTTATGTAAAATCTTTATGCCAAAGGAAAGCAAACAGTTTGCTATAACCGATTATAAAGTATTAGCTAAGGTTCAGCTTCAATTTGTTACTGTATTTAAATCTGCTAAAACTTCTAACACTCCTCTCCCCCCAGACTAACAATGCTGCTGTCTAACTTTGCCCCCTATGCTCCTTCATCCAGAGTGGTGTCTGTATAATACAAGAAGCTTGTTACTTACTAGATCCCCATGTAAAAACAGAAGGAAAAAAAGCCTAAAAACAGAAAACCAACAGAGCCACTACATCTAAGGATTGGTAAGCTGCAATATGTTACATTTTTTGTTTTGGGTTTAATACCACTTTAACTGCATATAAATTCCAGGATGCACAAATTATTAGTTGCACTTGCAAGGCTAAATGTTTCAAATATGACAGAGTTATCAATGATTCTCAATGGACAAATTACAATAAAGTCATCCAGTAACCACCAATAACATTAAGATCAAAGTAAACTGTGTTAGTGATCTAAAGCATGAGCTAATAATGATTACCTACTGTAAGTATTTTATTGAAAGACTTCTGCGTGATCCTGGTATGAGGGTGCCAATCAACTCTAAATAATATTGGAATGAGAATGTCTGGAAGTACTGCATACTAGGGCTTGAACTATTGATTTCTCTGGGCAAAGCTGCTGTTTTACTTTGAGTCTAAAAAAATTCTATTTCAGGTTTAATAATATAATGCTAAAGTGTGTTTAAGAAATTGTTAACTTATACTTTTCGAATTCTATCACAATGAAGAATGATAAGGACATGGGACCTGAAATAAAGTTAAACATAAAGTTTTATAGAAGCACAATTATGTGTGGCAAGTTGGAGAAACTGAAAGCACACAACTAATAACATATATAACAATAAGTGGGATCCTGATTAGTCACCAACATGGCAAACAAGGGCCCCTCCCACCATCCTCCTGGTACACACACCTGTAACATGGAGACGTGGTCACTTATACTCTTCCAGCCTAAGGCCCATCTCCCAAAATAAGAAATGTCCATACATTCAGCCTTTTACCATTTTTACTGTAGAAGAGAAACAATGAAGAGTTTTTTTTAGCAACTCAACCTCCTCCTCAGCCTTTCAGTATCGAAATCCATAGTTCCGCACAGTAAAAATCCAACATTAACAATGATGGCTGCCCAACTCTTCCATAGTCCTCAGTGTAGGTCCCCCATAAGTTGTTTTCCACCCTTGTTTGTTATGGGCCCACATCAAAGGGTTCTCGTTGTAAGGTTACAGGCTTAGATTGCAGTATACCAAGTTTAGCCTCTTCCCATCATCCTCTACCCCAGGCTCGTCTGGCTCAAGATTATAAAAGACAGATTAACCCCACCCACTTTGTTTCCTGAAAAGGGGTACTAACTCCTGCTTACACATACTGTATGTTGAGTAAAATGTTCTAATTTTCAAGGCAAACCTGTCAATTGAAAACCATAGGGTTTTGAGATGTTGTTTGTTTGCCTTATTTCACACCTGGATATCTACAGTTTTTGTCTTTTGGATGTTTTTGCAACTTATAGAGGTATTTTGATATGATATCACAAGAACTGCCTTTTTGATGTTCTATAGCTTTTCCATTTCAGAGTTCTCCTTTTTTTTTTTTTTACAATTAATCAATATCATCAGGGGGTGGGGGGTGTCTTTCTCCTCACCCAGGGTGACCATTGTCATTGGACTAAGAGGGTCTAATAGACTCAACCCTTTCGGCTCCAATGCTGATCAACACTGCTGGACAGAAATGTCATGTGCTGGAACTGCAGTGTTTCCTAACATATTTGTTGCTGTTATTACCTCAACTTGTCCTTTCTCTTTCTTTTTCTTGCTGACCCACCTCCCTTCTCTTCTACGTCCCTCCTTTTTCTCACCCCAGAGGCTTCACATTGATCTGAAGTTGGCATTTAAGCGTAACAGATTTCTCTGTGCTCATGGCTCATAACTGGTTGTCCCTGACTGTTCAGAGTATTAATGTTCCCCAAAAATGAGCCAAGGCATTCAGGTACCTCCGTTCCCATAACATCGACAGAAAACACACTTTGCCTCCCATTTCACTCCTCTGTATAATTTATACAAATTTATCACGCTACCGCTCCGATTAAACAATGTGGAGTCCTGTTGGCTTTCCGTAATAGAGTCCCCTTTTTGGGCCATGTGTCCATTGCTGATCCCCAGGGTCATTACCTGATGATGATCTGTACCTAATATGTACCTAATGAGAGGCAAATCCCTTTTTTTACCCATCTTTCTGAAGTGCTCCTCATGCACTCTAAAGGCATTCTTTTACCTCATTCTGATTCTCTCTCTAAAGCCTATAGGGATCTCCTGGTAAGCTCAGGCCTTGTGGACGCCTGAAAGGAACTTTACTTTATCATTGGAGATTACACTTATTATTGTCACCCTCATGCCAGCTATTCCCGTATTGAACATGCATATGTCTATCAACAATTTGTTCCAAAGCTTTGTGCTGCTTCCATCTTCACAGTGCCTTGGTCTGATCATGACCCTGTTTTAGTAATTTGTACAAAGCAAGCTAGGGCAACACTCAATTACATCCACCTGGATCTGGATCTCTGTCTAATTGAGAGGACAGAGTGAAAACTTAGATGAGCTAAACAAACATTTTAAGCTAATGGAAACAAATTAGGCACCATGTTGGTGAATAAACAAAAAAATGTTCGCCCCTAGGAAGTCTGCTATCTCTCTCAGAATGAAAATCCTGGTCCGAACCTCCAATTCGGTTACATTTCTTGATGAGTTCTGATATCACTTGGTAAAACTCTACTCTGCCCAACGGGAGCAACCCTCTATTGACTTACAGACTTTGTAAATGAATACTCCCTCTCTGTTATTAAAGAAGACTGGTGGAAAGCCAGGTTTACGACCCTGTTCTATAAAAACATTTCTGCTATAATGGTCCCACACTTGGTGACCATGTTCAATATCTTTAAGAATGGAGAATCTTTTACCCCCAATATGCTAAAAGCTAATATGATGATGCTTCCCAAGCCTGATAAGGACACTCAATCATGGGCCAGTTTAGTCCATTTTTTTTTATTGAATATTGACCTTAAAATTCTGACTAAATTCCTTGCCAACCAATTAACCACTTCCTTACTGGGCACTTAAACCCCCCTCCTGCCCGGACCAATTTTCAGTTTTCAGCGCTGTCGCTCTTTGAATGACAATTGCGCGGTCATGCGACGTTGTACCCAAACAAAATTGGCGTCCTTTTTTTCCCACAAATAGATCTTTCTTTTGGTGGTATTTGATCCCCTCTGCGTCATTTCTGATCGCCGCTATAAACAAAAAAAAGCGACAATTTTGAAAAAAAAAACAGTATTTTTTACTTTTTGTTATAATAAATATTCAAAAATAAAAAATAAAAAAACAAATTTATACATCAGTTTTGGCCGATATATATTCTTCTACATATTTTTTGTAAAAAAAATCGCAATCGGCGTTTATTGATTGGGGTGCGCAAAAGTTATAGCACCTACAAACTATGGACATTGATTTATGGCGTTTTTATTATTTTTTTTTTTACTGGTAATGGCGGCGATCTGCGATTTTTATCAGTACTGCTATATCGGGGCGGACATGTCGGACGTTTTTGACACTTTTTTTGGGACCAATGACATTAATACAGCGATCAGAAATGTAAATATCCACTGATTACTATATAAATGTCATTGGCAGTGAAGGGGTTAACCTGCAGGGGGCAGTGAAGGGGTTAACTATGTTCCCTGTGTGTGTTCTAACTGTGGGGGGGGCGGGGTTGACATGGGCATGACAGATCTAACTGATCCCAGTGACAGGGATCAGTAGATCTGTCATGCCCCCCCCTCACAGAACGGGGAAACGCCGTGTTTACATTGGCGGTTCCCCGTTCCGGCTCTCTGGAAGGAGATCGCGGGTCTCCGGAGGACCCGGGAGCGCGCCCAGCATGAGCCAAATGGGAGGACGTCTATAGACGTCCTCCCAGCATTTTAGAGCCGCGCTGTAACCGTCATTCCGGTATGGCGCGGATGCGAGGTGGTTAAACAAGACCATCCATAACCTGGTTTATAAAAACAAGGTGGGCTTTGTCCCTCTGTGACAGGTGGCAGACAATATCCTGGTCACACACATGATGAAAGAGAGATCCCAGCAGCTAATATTGTTGTTGTTAGACATACACTTTGCTTCTTTAGCAAGGCAGTGGTCATCTTGGAGGGGTATTTGGGGTTGTTATGTTGGAATACTGCCCTGTGGCCCAGTCTTTGAAGGGAGGTGATCAAGCTCTGCTTCAGTATGTCACAATACATGTTGGCATTCATGGTTCCCTCAATGAACTGTAGCTCCCCAGTACCTGTAGCACTCATACAGCCCCAGACTATGACACTCCCACCACCATGCTTGACTGTAGGAGAGACACACATGTCTTTGTACTCCTCACCTGGTTGCCACCACACATGCTTGCAACCATCTGAACCAAATAAGTTTATCTTGGTCTCGTCAGACCACAGGACACGGTTCCAGTAATTCATGTCCTTAGTCTGCTTGTCTTCAGCAAACTGTTTGCGGGCTTTCTTGTGCATCATATTTAGAAGAGAATTCCTTCTCGGATAACAGCCATGTAGACCAATTTGATGCAGTGTGCCGCGTATGGTCTGAGCACTGACAGGCTGACCACCAACCCCTTCAACCTCTGCAGCAATTCTGGCAGCACTCATATGTCTATTTCCCAAAGATAACCTCTGGATATGACGCTGAGCAAGTGTATTCAACTTCTTTGGTCAACCATAGCGAGGCCTGTTCTGAGAGGAACCTGTCCTTGTAAACTGCTGTATGGTCTTGACCACTATACTGCAGCTCAGTTTCAGGGTCTTGGCAATCTTCTTATAGCCTGGGCCATATTTATGTAGAGCAACAATTCTTTTTTTCAGATCCTCAGAGAGTTCTTTGCCATGAGGTGCCATGTTGAACTTCCAGTGACCAGTATGAGAGAGTTAGAGCGATAACACCAAAATTAACACACCTGTTCCCCATTCACACCTGAGACCTTGAAACAGTAATGAGTCACATGACACCGGGTAGGGAACATGGGTAATGGACCCAATTTGGACATTTGCACTTAGGGGTGTACTAGCTTTTGTTGCAAGCAGTTTAGACATTAATGACTGTGTGTTGAGTTATTTTGAGGGCACGGCAAATTTACAATGTTATACAAGCTGTACACTTACTACTTTACATTGTAGCAAAGTGTAATTTCTTTAGTGTTGTCACATGAAAAAATATAATAACATATTTACAAAAATGTAAGGGCTGTACTCACTTTTGTGAGATAGTGTAGGTAAAGCAGAGACAATGTCATGGTCATGCGACATGCTGCTTTACAGCACAGAGGTTTAGGAGATTCTTTTTTACTTGGATTGATTCAGATTTAGATTCAGAATACTTTATTAATCCCAAAGGGAAATTATGATGATACAGTTACATTCAACAAAGACAACACAAGATCACAGTAATGAATCAAACAAGACACGACACAATACATTTACTAATAACACCAATAAATACCAAATAAAACTAAATTAAAACTATATTCTAACAAACTGTCCTTACAACATAGAATAAAAAGCTCCTTCCGCATCTGTAAGGTACTATGGCTATGAGTCCTACTCATTTCTTATATCTAGAGGAACACGCCAAGGCTGCCCGTTATCACCATTATTGTTTATTATTGCCTTGGATCTAGAGTGGAGCGAACACCTGGATGTTCGGGTTCGGTGGCTTCGGCCTAACTTCGTGAAAAAGTTTGGGTTCGGTACCCAAACTTTTCGGCACAAAAATGACTGTAAAAAAGTCCTGGAAAGTGCTAGAGGGCTGCAAAAGGAAGTAAAATGATTTTAGAACAATAATCTGTCCCTTACAGCAACAGCAGGAACCTGACCCTATAGGAGTAGGCGATGATTTTAGAACAATAATCTGTCCCTTACAGCAACAGCAGGAACCTGACCCTATAGAACTAGAAGAACAAAAAACTTCTTTACCTGTTTAGAGTCCTCCCACCACTCTCTCCAATTAATCATCTGCAAGTTTATTTGGGGCTCCACTAGGCCTTGTTTGAATAGACATGTATTATACAGATAGAAGACCAAGGGAGGTTTCCCAACATTTCCATTTATTATGAAAGTTTTAAATTTCTTCTTTGGTTCAATTGCATGCTGACAGAGTGGCGCACCAGTGGACTTTCATTGATGTACTGGACACTGACCCGATCCTTCTGTCTCCATTACCATGGATCTCTCCCTGCCATTGTGACCAAAACCTCTTAACCCAGCATTAGCACGTACTTTGGCGATATGGGACTTCATAAAATATTTAGCCTGTTTGCTCTCTCCCCACTTACTATTATTGTCACTATTTAAATGTCTTCTTTTACCCCCAGGCTGGAAAATCACTGATCATTGATGGAGTAACCATGGCTTTACAACAGTTTTCTCATTTATAACTGCAAGGGGCGTCTACTCCTTCCAACAACTTTGAAAGTCCTATGAACTGCCGGATTCCGATTTCAAACCCAATGACTAGAGGCTTAATATCCTTACTCTGCTCTTCTATCTAGGGCAATATTGATGCCCAAGCCCTGACATACTGTAAATGCTGGGAGCGCAATTTTAAGACTACGTTGCCTCCAGAAACCTGGAACAAAATATGGGAAGCTTTGTTTAAATCCTCAGATAATGTCCTGGCCTTCGAGAATTATTTTACAGTTATGTCTCGATGGTATTACACTACTACCAGGATAGCACGTTGCCTACCTACTCATTCTTCTTGTTGTGTCCGAGGTTGTCTGGAATTGGGAGTTATGAAACACATCTGGTGGATGTTCCCTAAAGTTAGGGGATTGTGGATATGGGTATAAATTGGTCAATATGTTACTCCATATTAACCAAAAAAAGAACCCCTGGGAAGCACGAACCAATTGAACAGGTTACTCATCGAGAACAAACATTAATCACTCATATTTTCATTAATTCACTTTTTTATCAGAATGTCTGAGAAATATTGGCACCTCATCCCTTAATCAGACATTATAAGGGCAAAAATAGAAACAATGGGATTTTAATGGTGCATTGATAAAAATAATTTTTACAAAAGTTTTTTCATAAAAATCATCAAAAATGTATTACAAAAGTTTAAAACCATGTTAATATCAACATTGAAGTGAATGTGTGCAATAACCATGCAATAGATTTCATTTTTTTTCTACATGCTTCGCCAGGCTATGGCTTCTTCTGGAGACTTCAGTGATTAGCACACTGCATGTAGAAGACACTACAATCAAAAGAACAATTTTAGAATATGACAAAATGACATGCGCATATACACAAATTCAATTACCATTTGTTATTAAATCACATCCTCCATATATTGCAAATCCATTGAAGGTCATTAATGATTATTATGGATAACAATCGAAGAGCATAGATAGACCACAATAAAAGACAGGGCTTCAATATCACAGAAGGTTCAATGAATGGGTGACGAGACCATAGAGGAGAAGATATCACCGTCCTTCAGATGGCCTATTCAAGAAAGAAAATACCACATCTTAAAGAACTTGTCATTTCTCAATTCATACAGTAGAGGATGCCGAGAAGCTCAATAAGTACCTGTATTGCTTGTAATGAGTACCTGAAGTCACTTGAATGATCGGAATCTATACCAATTTTTTCCAGGTTACAGGGGAACAAACCCCTACTTAATCCAAAAGGTATATGTATAAATATATAGGGATGTCACAAAGGCATCCGCTGTTCACCTAAAAAAGACATAAATATTCCATCATAGGATCTATGTCTAAAGGGGAAACAAAATGCACCAGTACTTAAGAGTTAAACTAGTGTCACCTGTGTGACTAGGAAAGGCTGCTCACCGCACACATCTAGGTCAAAGACAACAAAGCCAACTCATTCAAGATATCCCAGCCTCAATACATCCTAAACAAACAATTAGAGCACATTACCATCAGGCATACATAGCTATCCATCAAACTGCAATCTCTAGGAACATGATCTCACCTCAGTCCTCTATGTGTAAACACATGGTCGCTCCCCCTGGAGCTCACTCCTGCTCACTGCCAGCATCTATTTAAATCACCCTCCACCACTCCAACAGCCAATGGCGTCATGTGTAGGCACCCAGATTGATATGGCACACATGTGCAGTCCACGCCAGATTCTTGGCCAGGAACCAGATATAACATCACACCAGGAAGCTGGTCGAAACCGGCGCCTTGTTGGAAAAGAGAAAAACCCACAGTGTAAAGGGCAAATGTAAGATATACACTGCAATGCACAAGTAGTCAATGCAGACACAGTCTGCAAGACAATACAACACACTCTGGGAGCAACACAGACAAGCTCAAAATGATGGCACCTTACTGACCAAACCACCTAGGAGGAAAAAACAAATCCCCCCACAGTGGGCCAGTCCATATTGATGCCCTGGGCGTCCAAAAAATATAGGTGCATTGGCCAGGAATCGAACCTGGTTCAACTGCTTGAAAAGCAGATATGCTCACCACTATACTATGGTCACATAATACCATTTTCATTAAATACCTCATATTCTCACTCTAACTAGGGCACCACCTAATGGACAAAAGCAGAGTTGACTGATATTCATTAGGATGGTCAAAAAAAAAATTGAGTATATGTGCATAGGTGGAACCCCATGCACACACATATGAATCTCTCGGTTCCCTTTTAAATGCCAATAATTGAGGCTATGTCTTAAGAAAAAAATCTGTCACTTGAAAAAAATTACAGAACGGACAATGGACCTGCAATACACATGGAAAACATGTTACAACAAATATGTTCTAGAAAGCATTAATTTATTTAACTGCAAATTTCTGTATGTCAAAGATATATAAAAAAGTTACTCTTTTTAAACTTATCAGGGGATTCATTTACTCCCGAAACAAAGCCACTATAGAAAAGGTTAATAACGGATGCACTCATTCAGGCCAGGGTGTTTTGTGGCAGCCAGGGTATGGATTAACCTCATTTCTCTCTGTAGGAGAAGTCTATACATATCCCCTCCCCTTTCACGCACTAGAAGATATTCCAATGCAAAAAATGTAATTTTGGAAAGTTGAAAACCATGATATCAACCAATGTGCCTACTAATTGGTGTTTCAAATTTATTTTTTGATACCAGGGACACATGGTCCCTTATTCTGTGAAAAAAGGGTTTTCCCTACATAAAACGCTTTACAGTCAAGTTCCATATAGTACACAACTCCCACTGATTGGCAGTTTGCATAGAAATTGGGTTTGTAACACTCCCCATTAGGTAAAACTATTTCACTAGTATTCATAACAAATCTGCAGAAATTGCATTTATGACAAGGGCCAGTGTCTCTGTTTTTTTTGTAAGGGGCCCTTGCCTTTGTTGTGAAATGGACTAATTGATCTTTTAATGACCTAGATCTTCTGTAGGTAATTTAGGGGTAAGGACTAACATGTTTAGATACTGTTCCATCTGCCAATAGTAGGTGCCAGTAGTTTTGGATAATGTGGCACACTTTTTGATGCTGGCCTGCAAATCTGGTTATTAGTCTGACCTTGTTGTCCGCTGATTTCAACTTTTTAGTATGTATTAGTTGATCTCTCTTCTTCCCTTTGGCACAATGATAGGCCTTCTTAAGGCACGAACAACTGTAACCTCTATTGAGCAGCCGATACTGAAGTGCTCTTGCTTCTTTCTCAAAATCAGTGTCCTGACTGCAGTTTCTTTTGAGACTGAGGTACTGACTATATGGTATACTGGAAATTAATGGCCTTGGGTGCGAACTGGCCGCATGTAGGATGGCGTTTCCTGCTGAAGGTTTGTGAAATAAGGATGATCTAATGGTTCCATCCATGTTTACATTAATATCGACATCCAAAAAACTGATAGATTGTTGACTATAATTTATAGTGAATTTGAGATTATAATGATTCTTTTTTAGGGTGTCAAAAAAAGCCAAGAGTTCGTCCTTGGAGCCGGTCCAGACGATAAAAATATCGTCTATGAATCTTCTCCAAAGCAAAACCTTCTCAAAGTCACACTGCAAGTCTTCCAAGGAGAAAATTGTACACTCCCACCCTCCCAGGTACAGGTTTGCATAAGAGGGGGCACATTGTGTCCCCTTTGCAACACCCTGCACCTGGAGGTAGTGGGAGCCGTCAAACATGAACATATTGTTCATTAGAACAAAACAAAGCAATCGTAAAATGAATTGATTGCAGGAGTCTGCTCAAGTACCTCGCTCTAAGATGAAGCCCCCCACAACCCAAACCCCCAATTCATGTGGGATTGACTTGTAGCGGGCCTCTAAATCCACTGCAACCAACCAAGCATCTTTAGGAATTGTCATTCCATCTAGGGCTCTTAGCAGGTCAGACGTGTCCTGGATGTAAGAGCTCAAGGCTCTAACATGAGGCCTAAAATAGTCATTGATTAGTTGACTGGCTGTCTCTGTGAGGCAGCCATTACTAGATATAATGGGACGGCCAGGAGGATTATCTATGCTTTTGTGCACTTTTGGCAGGACATACAGGGTAGGTATCTTAGGTGTTTTCACAGACAGAAATCCATGTCTTTTTATCAATAAGTCAGTTTAGGAAGGTTTCCATAATCAGGTTCTGATATTCAATTTGAACCTGTTTTTCTTTCAATTCTGCAATCTTTCTGTCCCTAGAGATTGCAGTTTGATGGATAGCTATGTATGCCTGATGGTAATGTGCTCTAATTGTTTGTTTAGGATGTATTGAGGCTGGGATATCTTGGATGAGCTGTTTTTGTTGTCTTTGACCTAGATGTGTGCGGTGAGTAGCCTTTCCTAGTCACACAGGTGACACTATTTTAACTCTTAAGTACTGGTGCATGTCTTTTCCCCTTTAGACATAGATCCTATGATGGAATATTTATGTCTTTTTTTGGTGAACATCGGATGCCCTTGTGACATCCCTATATATATATATATATATATACATATACCTTTTGGATTAAGTAGGGGTTTGTTCCCCTGTAACTTGGAGAAAATTGGTATAGATTCTGATCATTCAAGTGACTTCAGGTACTCATTACAAACAATACAGGTACTTATTGAGCTTCTCAGCACCCTCTACTGTCTTAATTGAGAAATGACAAGTTCTCTAAGGGCCGGTTCACACTGCAGCGGGGCGGAGCGGCGCGGAGCGGCGCGGAGCGGGGCGGAGCGGCGCGATGCGGCGCTCCAGGCGATCTCAAAGCTGCTTGCTAGGAGACTTCTATCATAGAAGTCAATGCAAGCCGCCTGAGATCGCCCTAAAAATAGTGCAGGGACCATTTTTCTAATGCAGAGCGAAGCGATTCGCTCCTATTAGAATGGTCCCATTTGCACAGCATTGAGGCGATTTGTCAGGCGACTCAAGTCGCCTGACAATTCGCCTAGATGTGAACGGGCCGCGAAGTCGCGCCGCTCCGCCCCGCTGCAGTGTGAACCCAGCCTAAGATGTGATATTTTCTTTCTTGAAAAGGCTGTCTGAAGAACGAAGATATCTTCTCCTCTATGGTCTCACTACCCATTCATTGAACCTTCTGTGATATTGAAGCCCTATCTTTTATTGTTGTCTATCTATTCTCTTCGTTTGAAGGTCATTAAAGTGGAGGTCCACCCAGGGCTGAAAAAAATAAAACTTAGCAGCTACATATACAGTAGCTGCTGACTTTTAATAATAGGACACTTACCTGTCCTGGAGTCCAGCGATGTCGGCACCTGCCGCTGATCTTCGGATCGGGGGTCAGGTGCAGCCACGTCCATTGCGGGTAAGGGAACTCGGATGTGTAGCATTACAGCTTCACACTGGACACCTTACTGCACATGCGCAAGGCTCCACTGCGCTCTGCTATTGTCCAGGCGGCCAGTAGCAGAGCGAGGATGGAGGAGGGAGCCAGGCTGCTGGTGTCAACGGCCGCAGCTGCCAGCCCGAGCCCCCGGATGTGTGGAAAAGGACACCTGTCTAAAGATAGGTGTCCTCTTCCCCCTCCCCCTGAAAGGTGTCAAATGTGACACCTGAGGGGGGAGGAATCCAATCAGAGGAAGTTCCACTTTTGTGTGGATTTCCGCTTTAATGATCACTATAATTAACAATGGATTTGCAATATATGGAGGATGTGATTTAATAACAAATGGTAATTACACTTGTGTATATGCGCATGTCATTTTGTCATATTCTAAAATTGTTCTTTTGATTGTAGTGTCTTCTACATGCAGTGTGCTAATAATTGAAGTCTCCAGAAGAAGCCATAGCCTGGCGAAATATGTAGAGAAAAAATAAAATCTACTGCATGGTTATTGTACACATTCTCTTCAATGTTGATGTTAAAATGGTTTTAAACATTTGTAATACATTTTTGAAGATTTTTATGAACGTCAACTGTACTCATACTTTCATGAAGATCAAACAGACAGTAGAGAAGGCTTGGACATTGCAGATTCTCAGGTTCAATGTGCTAAAACTTTGCATACAAGGTACTATGATTAATGAAAAGCTTAAAGGGATTCTTAATGGTACTCATGTGAAAATTTTACGTACTTGGCACCCTTGACTCAATCACTTTCAACCCTCTGAACTGACAGTGCACTTTCTGGAGCTTTGCCTACATGCCACTTCTCGTGTCACGGTTAGCATAGGCCTCCTTCTCCCTCTCTCCCTCCCCTTTTTCTTTTCCCATCTTCTTACTTCTCTTCTCTCTCCTTATCCTGCCTTGCTCTCATCCACCCCCACTCCTTCTTTGCCTTCTCTTTTTCTTTCTTGGTTAACTATTAGTTAATCTTTTCTTGTTTTTATTTATCTGCAGGTGACCACAAACAAATGGGTTCCGTCCTATTCCTCTCTCTTCTCTTCATTCTTCTACCCTTTTCTTTTTCCCCTCCCTCTCTCCCTCTTCCTCCGGATACGATTGGCACTGTGCTCTTCACCGTACATCCGTTTCGAGGTCTTTCACGTGACAGTCAAGTCTCCCAACTTTCACTAACTCAGTTCCCACGGTTCATGCATTTTAAAAGTGTACTCATGGTAATTCTTAGGGAAATTCGAAAAGTAATTAGTATCATGGAACATACGTTTCAAAATCGTGTAACTTGGACTCTTAGACGTTACAGGTTCGGAAGAGATGACAGACAAACTAGAAGTAC
>BLSH010201651.1:1150506-1166934 GCA_018402905.1 Glandirana rugosa
GAGGACATGTATCACGTGGGTAGTATGGGAGGCGGAGTGCGGAGGGTATGATGGGTGCACTATGTACAGGAGAGGAGTGTGGAGGGTATGATGGGTGCAGTATGTACAGGAGAGTAGTGCGGAGGGTATGATGGGTGCAATATGTACAGGAGAGGAGTGCTGAGGGTATGATGGGTGCAGTATGTACAGGAGAGGAGTGTGGAGGGTATGATGGGTGCAGTATGTACAGGAGAGGAGTGAGGAGGGTATGATGGGTGCATTATGTACAGGAGAGGAGTGCGGAGGGTATGATGGGTGCAGTATGTACAGGAGAGGAGTGCGGAGGGTATGACGGGTGCAATATGTACAGGAAAGGAGTGTGGAGGGTATGATGGGTGCAGTATGTAGAGGAGAGGAGTGTGGAGGGTATGATGGGTGCAGTATGTACAGGAGAGGAGTGTGGAGGGTATGACGGGTGTAGTATGTACAGGAGAGGGGTGCGGAGGGTATGATGGGTGTAGTATGTACAGGAGAGGAGTGCGGAGGGTATGATGAGGACAGTATATACAGGAGAGGAGTGCGGAGGGTATGATGGGTGCAGTATGTACAGGAGATGAGTGCGGCGGGTATGATGGGTGCAATATGTATAGGAGAGGAGTGTGGACGGTATTATGGGTGCAGTATGTACAGGAGAGGAGTGTGGAGGGTGTGATGGGTGCAGTATGTACAGGAGAGGAGTGTGGAGGATATGATGGGTGCATGGGTGCAGTATGTACAGGAGAGGAGTGTGGAAGGTATGATGGGTGCAGTATGTACAGGAGAGGAGTGTGGAGGGTATGATGGGTGCAGTATGTACAGGAGAGGAGTGTGGAGGGTATGATGGGTGCAGTATGTACAGGAGAGGAGTGTGGAGGGTATGATGGGTGAAGTATGTAGAGGAGAGGAGTGTGGAGGTTATAACAGTGGCAGACAGGGGAGCGGTTTCTTGCAGTGTCTATTGGGTGACCAGGGAGTGATGTTGGGCAGAGAAGGGTAGGAAAGTGAGTATGGAATGATGTCCCTCAGCTGGGTAATAGGAAGCAGCTCTGAGCCTAGGTTGAGACTTGTGTGATGTCAGACATTGCATGTGATTCGCACTCATACCACAGGTGCTGATCACATGCGATGTCTAAGTAATGTGAGTTCAGCCATACAGTTTGTATGACTGAACTTGCATTGTATTTGCACAGAAAAAGGTGCAAGGACTTGTTTTCCCCTGCACTGGAATTGGATCACATGGGTATTCTCACCCATGCGATCTGATTCCTGTTTGAATCCACAGTTTGCACTGCAATCTGTGAACCAATCTGGGGGTGTCATTAACATTGTAATGACACCGCAGTGTGAACTACCTGAGGGAAGGATACAATGCGGGAACCGGCGTATCGCACAAGTGTGAACCCGGGCTTCATGATGTCTGTCAGCTGGATGTATGTAGTGGTCTGGGGATCATGAAAACTGGGGAGTAGGGGGCTGAGATATAGTGATGAATATAATTAAAAAGCTACTATAATCATCCACGAATATTTACAACAGTACTACTCAATGAAACCAACTGCCAGCTCCTAGCATTCTGTATGGCCAGATGATGTGAAGGTAATGTATGACCATTCATATAACCCTGTGTTATCCAGGCTCTGAGTTGTACACTGACCACACACACAGGGCAAATGAATGGTCATAAATGACTTCACATTATCTGGACTGAGGATGGGGGGAAGCTTGTATAGGCAGTGATGTGTGCTGCTTGGGAGATATCTGTCAGCTGTGACAAGCACACACTTTATCCTTATCACATTAACCCTTCCCTGCAAAACAATTCCTCTTGAAAGTTTGCAGCTTTCCACCCAAGGAGACTCCTGGAAAAAAAAAACTCAGCTCACCTTCTCCCTGCATGCTGTGCAGTGGCCAGCCCGACAGTGTGAGCTCCTCAGCTCCGCCTCCCTCCTCTCTTAGAATGCTGCACTAGTGATTGGAGAGGGGGGGTTAAGTTAGAGATATCAGAGACCCTGCAGGAGCCTGGGGGGGGGGGGATAGAAAGGAGCTTTGGATTCTCAACACATACACCAGCACAGTGTATGTTTTTAAAAGCATTGACACTGCTGCTGTCTCCACAGTACCAAGTAAGCGACTGGAGCTTCCCCTGCTCAAATGGTCTGTCCGGGTTTCAGGCAGTCTGAAAACCGGGCAGATGATTCAGATTCCGTACTGTCCGGGGGAATCCCGTACAGATGGCAACCCTAGTTGTTTGTCCCCTGGATGTGTTCAGGTCGGGCTCCCTAGTGCTGCTTCACACATAGGCGACTTGTCAGGCGACTCAAGTCACCTCCATGCATTGCAATGGAACCATCCTAATGGGAGCGACTTGCACTACTTTTGAGGCGACTTGCATTGACTTCTATTCGCCTCGAGCGGGGCAACTCAGAGTCGCCCTGCAAGTCAGATCGCGGTGTGAATGCAGCAGCGGCTGTTAAAGCCGACAACTCCTTTCCCCTTCCTCTTCACCTCTGTACTTGCAGTGAGAGCTCTGCATGGAGGACACAGCTGTGGGGGGGAGGGGCGGGGCATCTTTCCCTGCCAGAGAGAGAGAGAGGCACGGGCGTTGGGCTGCCTACATGGAAGGAAGAGCCAAGGTGATTGCTGTCTGGCCTGGGGCACAGTGCAGAAGAATCCAGCATGATCACAGACATCTAAAGCCTACAGGTCTGATTTTACAACAGCAAAGAAAAGTATCATTGTCACTGGGAAATCAGGTTGCTGTTAGAGATCATATTACACTATCATCATAATGTGTATGAAGACATGGAAAGTTGCTAAAGTGGCCACATGCAAATGTGCTTTTATATTTATGTATTAGTAATCTGAACATGTAGATATTTATTCATATAGTTTATAATAATAAATCCATACACCCACATGTTCATATTACCAATAAATAAATATAAACGTACATTCCCAGTGCATGTGGTCACTTTAGCAACTTTCTACATCTTCATACACATTATGATAGCAATGAGTATGAAGCAACCTAATGTCCTAATTACAATAATAATAGATACATGCAGTAGCATGCCCTGAATCCCTGGTGGTTGCCCCAGGTACTGTAGTCACAGAGCCCAGGTTCACACATATGGGATGCAGGAACCAGCGTGATTCCAGCGCCGGTTCCCACATCGCATCTCTCCTACAGGCAGTTCACACTGCCCTCTATGAACCGCTGCGGGTGTCAGTACATTGTTAATGACACCCCCGGATCAGTTCACAGATGACAGTATGAACTGTGGATTTGGACAGGTTCTCACCCATGTGATCCAATTCCAGGAAAAAAGTCCCTGCACCACTTTTGCTGTAAATCCAATGCGATGTAAATCCAATGAGAGTTCAGCCATACAACAGTATGGCTGAACTCGCATTGCACAGACATTGCATACGATCAGCACCTGCGGTGTGGGTGTGAATCACATGCAATGTCTGAGATCGCACAATTGTGAACCTGGGCTGATACTGCAGCAGCATCTTACCCAGCCACTTGTTGTCACCAGTCTCCTTCCACATGGGGTGGAATCCGCTTTTCTGTCAGCTGATCCCCTATTGATCGGAGCAGAGCGGGCTGATAGCAGGTCTGTGTTCATGCAGTTTATGCAGAGCAGACAGAGACACAGCCCCTTCTGCTCTATGGGCAGCTGGGAGTAAATGGACCACCCGTCCGTTTACACGCAACTGCCCTCCAATCCAATCAATCCCCCTAGTCAGAGGGGGGCAGGTCCCCCTTCATTTTTTATTTAGAGGACTGGATTGTAGAAAGGACACAAGTTCATTTACACCCACCTGTCCATAGGGGTGAATGGAGGCTCCAATCAGGTCCACCTGAAAGACTGACAGGCAGAACTGATCAGACCTTATGTGTGAAACTAAATCAAAAAGGGGTCCTGCACCATCTTGGTCCAAATGCAATGCAAATTCAGCCATACAAACTGTATGGCTTAACTCGCATTGCACAGACATCTCATGTGATCTGCACAGCAATGCAGTGCAAATCACGTGCGATGTCTGGGTTTGCACCAATGTGAATCCAGCCTTAGGCAGTAAATTTCAGTGCCAAGGAAAGCTATACCCATATTTGCTAAGTGTCCCAGATCTGCCGGGACAGTCTCCTTTTCTAGACATCTGTCCTGCAGCGGCTTTGTCCGGATCTACTGCATGTCCCAGAATCCAAGCCGTGGGGATGGCAGCAGTACTGTGCATCCCTGGGCAATTGAAAAAATAATTCCAGGCATAGGCTTATATTATACATAGTTACATTATTCCAGCTTGGACTAGTGTAACTATGTATGTACCATACCTAACTGATGCCCCTTAAGCTGCAGAGAAAGGAACTGGGAAATCTGTTCTTTCTTTTTCCTTTCCGGTCTCAAAAGTGAAGAATCAGTGGTCTTTTTAGACCCCAGATATTTCATTAAAGCCTCCCAACAGGGCTTCTAAAAAATTATAAAAAAATCATTAATATTGTAATGGGGGGGGGGGGGCACTGAACTAAGTCTTTCCCCCAGGTGAAAGAATGTCTAGCTTCGCCACTGATTACAAAAGATAGTCAGAGACTGCAGACACGCTATAGCAGATCGTCAAAGTCTGTGGACATGCAATAGGAGTTATCAGAGACTGGAGATTACTTTCCAGAACCAATCATAGACTGTAGACACTTTATTTAAGACTACTATTGATCACTGCTATTACATTATTTTTAAAAATTAATAATTTCTCATTTGTTCTCCCTATGGCCCCCAAAAACCACTTCAATACCAGGTACTTTTACCCCCTTCCTGCTCAGGCCAATTTGCAGCTTTCAGCGCTGTCACACTTTGAATGATAATTGTGCGGTCATGCAACACTGTACCCAAAGGAAATTTTTATCATTTTGTTCACACAAATAGAGCTTTCTTTTTGTGGTATTCAATCACCACTGGGTTTTTATTTGTTGCTAAAGAAATGAAAAAAGACCGAAAATTTTGAAAAACAAAAACACATTTTCTGTTATAAAATGTTGCAAATAAATAATCTTTCTTCGTGAATGTAGGCCAAAATGTAGTCTGCTACATTTCTTTGTGAAAATAACCCAAATCAGTGTATATTATTTAGTCTGTAGGAAAGTTATAGAGTTCACAAACTATGGAATGTATCTGAAAATTAATTAGTCCTGATGTATTGACGGCCTATCTCATTTCTTGAGACTCAAAAATGTCAAGACAGTACAGATATCCCCCAAATTACCCTTTTTTTATAATGTGGACACCCCAAGGTATTTAGTAAGAGGCACGGCAAGTTTTTTGAAGTTGTCATTTTTTGTCATAATGTTTTTGGAAAATGAAGGAATTAAAAAAAAAAAAGTTTAATTTTTTTTTACATACTGTCACCAGTTCAGTACAGTGCCATGATATGCCGGGGCGGTGACATTGTACTACTCTGGGAAAGTCATCAGTATTTCATTGCTATATACAAACATTTTACTGAATGAAATAGATTCATACAGTCTGTTTTATTGTGATTGTTTGTGATTGGCCACAACTGATCACATGGCACAGATGGGCCATGATTGGTATAGTCTGTACAATGTGATCGCTGTGACCAATCACAGCAAGCAACACAATTTCATACAATGGATGGCTTAAAAGGAAGCCATCCATTGTTTACAACTGTCATGTGACCTTCTGTGATTGGTTACAGCTGTCACATGGTACCAGCAGTGGGCTGGTACAGTGATCAGTCATCCACGGCCGGTGACAGATTGTGCCACTGAGCAGAACCGCAGCGTGAACACGCACGGGGTGCGATCCGGGAGAACGTCATATGACGTCCACATGGATCGATAAGAGGCCCACCCGGCCTTCAAATTACTATAGACAGGGCGGGAACAGGTTAAAAATGACCCATGTCGCATTTGATATTTCTCTCTTCAGGATCCATTATAAAGAACCCAAGGATACAAAAATGTAAAAAGACAAAACGGATGTATAACACTGAAAAGGGTAAAACTGTGGGCAAGTAATAAGCCGAGATATTTAATTACTTAAGTGGTTGTAAACCCTAAACATATTTACCTTAAATCGTTCCCTGCATTAAGTAAAAAAATGTTTCAGGATGTGTATCGCCCGCTCACTCTTCCATATACTTACCTGAGTCTTATATCAATCCAGTACTGTGCCCATCTATAGATGCTCTCTCCTCTTCTCCCTGCTCTCACGGTCTTTGCTGAAGCAGATGGCTCCTGCTGCTGTCAGGCAAATCCCATGACATGTGAACTGTGTGTGTCTATAGATGTAGGCAGCAGAGCTTTGGAGCAAGCCCACTGGTGTGCCACCATAGGAAGCAGCTTCCTATTGTGTCATAGCAAGAAGAGGAGGAGACATGAGAGCCTGCAGGGGACCCCAGAAGAAGAGGTTCACTGCATCTCTGTGAAATAGAATTGCACAAAGCAGGTATGTATAACATTTTTATTGTTTTAAAAAATATGTGACTTTACAAACACGTTAAAGCTAGTCTAAATAATGTTTTTTTCTTCACTGGCCTGAGCAAGCACTTAAAATGGTGGTCCACATGTTTTTCCATAAAATGGTTGTAAACCCTATTCATGAAATTTGACCTAGGCACATATCTATAGTGTTTACTTATCTAAAGCTCTAAGTGCCCTGTCTTTCTGCTATTCTATTCCTCTGTTACCAGCAGAGTCACTTCTGACAAGTTCTCCGACACACAAGATAACAGTACCTGAAAATTTGTGTTGGGAAGGGAGCTTAGAGGCAGATAAGCAGAAAGCTTGTCTATTCAGACTACAGCTCTGCATGTTCCTTCGTTCCTCTGCCTATGTGCAGGGGAGTGTATGCCTGTTCTCCAATCCAGCTCTCACACAGTGTAAGCCCAGACTCCCCTCCCACTGCTGAAAGATGAAGAAAGATTTCTAACATGATCTGCACTTTCCAAAGAGTGTAGAAAGGAGAAGACAGCAAATATACAAGTAAGACTAATGTAGGAGGATTTGTTTTATCTCTATGTATCATCTGAGGCTATTCACTTCACTGGGTATAGGAGAGGGTTTACAACCACTTTAAGGCATTCTCTGCATTAAAGTGGATGTAAACCTGGAAAAAAATACTGACACTAATACCTTGTACAGGAGAGGATATAATGTCATCTGTGCCCAGTTTTGCCACGAAGAGTTAATCCAACTCTGAGTAATACCCTTATCTTTTTTCAATAGGAAAAAAAATGACTGAAGTTTTATCCTGTGCTGTGTGACTGACAGGGCATTTTCTTATCTTCTGCATGGAGCAAAAAGAGCCTCACACTCCCCCCTCCCATCTCCTTTCAGCTCTCAGTATAGAGCTGGGTGGGAAGTCTTGTGGCATCACAACTTCACCCACCGAGCTTCAGCAAAGAGAGACACTCACTGATTCCAAATATTTGTGGGGCTGCTAGTGCTGAAAAGGGTGACATTTGCAAGGTAGGGATACATGCAGGAGGTTTGCATGTACATATACAGTATCTCACAAAAGTGAGTACTCCCCTCACATTTTTGTAAATATTTTATTATATCTTTTCATGTGACAAAACTGAAGAAATGACACTTTACTACAATGTAAAGTTTGTATAACAGTGTAAATTTGCTGTGCCCTCAAAATAACTTAACACGCAGCCATGAATGTCTAAACCACTGGCAAGAGAAGTGAGTACACACCCCTAAATTAAAATGTTCAAATTGGGCCCAAAGTGTCAAAATTTTCTGTGGTCACCACTATTTTTCAGCACTGCCTTAACCCTTTTGGGCATGCAGTTCACCAGAGCTTCACAGGTTGCCACTGGAGTCCTCTACCACTCCTCCATGATGACATCATTGGAGATGGTGGATGTTAGAGACCTTGCGCTCCTCCACCCTCTGTTTGAGGATGCCCCACAGATGCTCAATAGGGTTTAGGTCTGGAGACATGCTTGGCAACTCCATCACCTTTACCCTTAGCTTCTTTAGCAAGGCAATGGTTGTCTTGGAGGTGTGTATGGGATCGTTATCATGTTGGAATATTGCCCTGCAGCCCAGTCTCCGACGGGAGGGGATCATGCTCTGCTTCAGTATGTCACAGTAGATGTTGGCATTCATGGTTCCCGCAATAAATTGTAGCTCCCCAGAGCCATCAGCACTCATGCAGCCCCAGACCATGACACTCCCACCACCATGCTTGACTGTAGGCAAAACACACTTGTCTTTGTACTCCTCACCTGGTTGCCGCCACACACACTTGACACCATCTGAACCAAGTAAGTTTATCTTGGTCTCATCAGACCACAAGACATGTTTCCAGTAATTCATATCCTTAGTCTGCTTGTCTTCAGCAAACTGTTTGCGGGCTTTCTGTGCATCAACTTTAGAAGAGGCTTCTTCTGGGATGAGAGCCATGCAGACCAATTTGATGCAGTGTGTGGCGTATGGTCTGAGCACTGACAGGATGACCCTCCACGTCTACAATCTCTGCAGCAATGCTGGAAGCATTCATACATCTATTTCCCAAAGACAACCTCTAGATATGACGCTGAGCATGTTCACTCAACTTCTGTGGTCGACCATGGCAAGATCTGTTCTGAGTGGAATCTGTCCTGTTAAACCACTGTATGGTCTTGGCCACCATGCTGCAGCTCAGTTTTAGGGTCTTGGCAAACTTCTTATAGCCTAGGCCATCTTTATGTAGAGCAACAATTCTTTTTTTCAGATCCTCAGAGAGTTCTTTGCCATGAGGTGTCATGTTGAACTTCCAGTGACCAGCATGAGAGAGTGAGAGCAATAACACCAAATTTAACATGCCTGCGCCTCATTCACACCTGAGACCTTGTAACACTAACAAGTCACATGACACTGGGGAGGGAAAATGGGTAATTGGGCCCAATTTGGACATTTTCACTGAGGGGGTGTACTCACTTTAGTTCCCAATGCTTTAGACATTAATGGCTATGTGTTGAGTTATTTGGAGGGGACAGCAAATATATACTGTTATACAAGCTGTACTCTCACTACTTTATATTGTAGCAAAATGTAATTTCTTTAGTGTTGTCACATGAAAAGATATAATAAAATCTTTACAAAAATGTGAGGGGTGTACTCACCTTTGTGAGATACTGTACATTAACACTGTGCCATTAGTTTATACTGGATGAGTGGTGGGTTTACATCCACTTTAAGCTAAAAATTGCCCTACTACCAACCCAACCCCATCCTGAAACGCTTATCTGGCTTCTCTCACCACTCCAGCACTGTCTTGGCTGCAACACAACTCCTCTCATTTCCTGGTCTCACAGGAGATACCGAGAGCAGCAGGATCCATAAGCTCCTGCTGCTGTCAGTCAAACTCCTATGAGGGGGGAGCAGGGGCATGACTTACCGGTGCTGTGTGTGTCAATGCACGCCCACAGCATAGCTCAGAAGCACATGTGCAAGTGCCTTCTTGGCATCTGGTTTGCTAAGGAGGCACCTGGAAGAGGAAGGAGTGGACAGCTCCAGTATGGGACCAATAAAGAAAGCAGGTAAGTATAACTATCTTTTTTAGCAGAAAAAAACAAAAAGCCTATGATATCACTTTAAGTAAGCAAAACACAGTCTACTTTATGCAGGGGCTCCCAGAGTTGCACAATATGTGCCAAAGGGCTGAAAGTGCCAGTTTGGACACCACAGGGTTTGATTAAATTTGTGTTACTGAATAGTAATGAAAATCATGACTACATAGTTAAAGAGTTTTATTTCTCATTACTATTCACATTCAATAAGGTGATAAAATTAAAATTCTAAGACTAAACCAGCTTTTTATAATTCTTTTTTTTTTTCTGGGATTTAACTGTTATTTAAATAATAGCAATGTTATAAGTTATAACCTAATGAAGAGAAAATTTGTTGGTTGCAATGACTTTGTGTCTGCTATATTCCGTTACAATATATTCAGAAATCAGTTAGGACTGCAAAGTTAATGGGAGGGCATTACTCATTTCATAAAATACCTATTATACGGTTAATGTGGGTATTCATTAGGTTGTTATAGCTGCCATAAAATATACAGCTCAAAGGAAAGGAATTGTAGTTCTCTAGTCATTGATGGTGATGTTATATTGTTCTAGACAAGCTAATCAACATTATTAATACAAAAGGGTAGGTGGAAAATTATATGATTTGGCATTCTGCATTTAAGGTAATGATTATTTTGCTTATGTACTGGCAAATTACCAACATATGCTGGGTGTCTATTTATTTTGTTGGCCTGTCATTTTAAAGTAGCCTCTGTTATAAAGTAATATTATTTTGTATACTGTACATGCAGTGATAGAACAAACGGATTGGGGCACAGGGCTATGCTTTGTGGCACTGGGGTCCTGGGTTTAACTATCTGTAGGAAGTCTATTCATTCCCCTCATGTTGGTATGTATTGTCTAAGGCAGCCTTTCTCAACCTTTTCAACACCGAGGAACCCTTGAAATAATTCTCCGGTCTCGGGAAACACCTGCTAAAAATGTAAAACCTACTCATGATACATTAGTGTGATGGCCAATGGGAAGAATGCTCCTTACACTTGTGGTCATTGGGAAGAATTACCCTCTTACAGAAAGCTAAAAATATCAGAGAGGTAGAAATTGACCATTGCTCAAGGAACCCCCAGCAACCTCTGGAGGAACCCTAGGGTTCCACGGAACCCCGGTTGAGAAACCCTGGTCTAAGTCTTAGAGTGCTCTATTTTTCTTTTACAATTCATATACCACAATAAAAAAAATGCACTTAAAGAAGGTTTGAATTAAAATTGAATGACATTGAGCTTGCAAAAAGCATTGTGTATCACAAACAAATGCCATGATTTTTACTGCTTGATTTTTTTTATTCTTGGTTGCATCTCAGTACTACTGTTTTTCCACAGACTTTTTGCATCCTCTTCATGTCCACATGCATGTATGGCATTTCTCAGGGTGAGTCTCCTGGTTCCTATGTAATGTTTGGTCACTTGTAGTTTTCATTGGGGGCACATGTGACAGGGCGAAACCACAATATTTTAAGACATGGTGGGACCAATAAAACAACTAATGTTCTTTATAAAAATTATGTTCCTTTGGATCCCAATGGCTGTATATCTACAGACTCCAGTGGTTTAAATCTAGACTTGATTTTACAATTACTAAATATTGGTTATCCATTCATAAATTATGGATTCTAAATAAATATTTAATTCTTCTATTGAATTGGTTGAGGACTGTAGCTATTTATTTATTTTTAATTTTTTGGACTGCTGTCTACCCTATGTTATACAGTATATATTGTGACAGGAGGCTAGGAAAAATGTATATGTAAAGGCAGGGGTCCCAATACTTTTGACACTATAGTGTATTTGACTGTGACTGACAGGAACACTCCTTTCACACTTGGGTGGTTTTTAGGTTCTTTAGTGATAGTAATAGCCTTTGCTAAGCGCCTGAAACCACCTCTCATTCATTCCAGAGTGTTTTTTCACACTGAGGCGGTGCGCTTGCAGGACGTGAAAAAAAGTCCTGCAAGCAGCATCTTTGGTGCTCCCAAAATACCCTGCCCATTTGAATGAATGGGCAGCACTTTCAAAGCACTGTAAAACAGTGCTGCAAAGATGGAGTGTTTAACCCCTTTTTTGCAGTTAAAAGCTCCCGCTAGAGGCTGAAAAGTGGCACAAAAGCACCGCTGAACCCCTACAGATCTGTGCTATTGGCAAAGTACAACTCCAGCGCGGATCTGAAATGCCGGCGCGCCCCCTGGCCCCATGTCCGCTCGAGACCCACGATCGCCTGACAGAGCTGCAGAACGGGGAACCGCCGATGTGAACACGGCGGTTCTCCGTTCTGTGACAGGGGACATACCAGATCTACTGATCCCTGTCACTGGGATCAGTTAGATCTGTTATGTCCCGGCCAGCCCCACCCCCCCACAGTTAGAACACACCCAGGGAACATTGTTAACCCCTTCACTGCGCCCTGCAGGTTAACCCCTTCAATGCCAATGCCAATCACACAGCCATTGGTATACTTGTTTTTTTGAATATGCCTCAATATTTTGGGGGCTACCCCAATTAGAAAAAAATACACAAACAAACAGCAAAAAGTGTTGGCTACCTCCTCCTCCTCCACCACCGCCACTTCCACCTACACTGCCACGGTCACAGCCTAGTCAACCTCTAGGCTCCTACTCCACATCCACCCCCCTTCCCATTTTTATTTTTTTATTTCATCTTAAGTTACTTTCCCTATCCCCATTTTTGTAGGGCACTTGTCCTACTCTTACCCTCCTTTTACTTCCTTTTGCAGCCCTCTAGCACTTGCCAGGACTTTTTTACAGCCATTTTTGTGCCGAAAAGTTTGGGTCCCCATTGACTTCAATGGGGTTCGGGGTCAAGTTCGGGTCAAGTTCGAACCCGAATATTTTCGCGAAGTCCGGCCGGACACGCCGAACCCGAGCATCCAGGTGTTCGCTCAACTCTAAAGAGGGGCGAAGATGGCAGGTAAGTGGCACATAATAGGCTAGTATGCAATGCATATTAGCCTATTATGCTTCTACATTGCAGGTGAATAAGAGTAAGTAAACCCATCAGAGTTTACATCAGGGTTTACTTCCTCTTTAAAGGTTTAAAGTGATTGTAAAGTCTTGTCTTTTTTTTCAATAAAAAAATAAACATGTTATACCTACCTGTTCTGTGCAGTTGGTTTTGCACATAGCAGCCTCGATACTCCTCTTCTCTGGTCCCTCGCCAGCGCTCCTTGCTCCTCCCTCCTGCTTATTTCCCCCCCACAGCAATCAGCTTGCTATGGGGGCACCTGAGCTGAGTCACAGCTCCGCGTGTCCATTCAGACATGGAGCTGTGGTTCAGCCCCGCCCCCTATCTCTCCTCATTGGCTAACTGACTTTGATGGGCAGCAGCAGGAGCCAATGGTGGCATTGCTGTGTCTCAGCGAATGAGGAGGGGAGTCCCGGATGACCGAGGAAGTCATGGACATCGCTGGAAATAGAGGGTGCTCAAGTAAGTATTAGGGGGGCTGTTGGGAGCTACTGCATACAGAACGCTTTTTATCTTAATGCATTAAGATAAAAAAAAAATTCTGCCTTTACAACTAGAGTTGAGCGAACTTCTGGAAGTTCGGGTTCTGCTGGTTCGGCCGAACTTCGGGACAAAGTCCGGGTTTGGGTCCGGACAGAACCCGAACTTTGACCCGGACCCCGAACCCCATTGAAATCAATGGGGACCCAAACTTTTAGGCACAAAAATGGCTGTAAGAAAGTCCAGGAAAGTCCTAGAGGTCTGCAAAAGGAAGTAAAATGGGGGTAAGGGTCGGACAAGTGCCCTACAAAGAAATGGGGATAGGGAAATAACTTTAAAAAAATTGAAAAAAAAATAACATAAAAAAATCAAAAATGGAGGTGGATGTGGACTATCTTAAAACTGTGTGAGAAAAGTATAAATTAGCGGGGAGAAGCCATATCACTGTTCTATAAACAGTGATATGGCTTCTCCCAGCTAATTTACACTTTTATCACACAGTTTTAAGATGATTGTACATTCTACAATCATCTTCAAATTATGTGAGTAAAGTATATATTAGCGGTGAGAAGCCAGATCACTGTTCTTAGAACAGTGATATCTCATACTGTTCTTAGAACAGTGATCTGGCTTCTCCCCGCGAATTGATAGTTTTCACACACAGTTTGCAGATATTCTAAGAACAGGGATATGGCTTCTCCCGGCTAATGTATACTTTTCTCACAGAGTTTTAAGATGATTGTAGAATGTACAATCATCTTAAAACTGTGTGATAAAAGTATAAATTAGCCGGGAAAAGCCATATCACTGTTCTTAGAATAGTGATATGGCTTCTCCCCGCTAATTTATACTTTTCTAACACAGTTTTTTTTTTATTATTTAAAGTTATTTCCCTATCCCCATTTCTTTGTAGGGCACTTGTCCGACCCTTATCCCCATTTTCCTTCCTTTTGCAGACCTCTAGGACTTTCCAGGACTTTTTACAGCACTTTTCAGAACTTTTAGTAAAATTACCAGAACCCCGGACCCGAACCCGGACTTTTTTTGAAAAGTCCGGGTTCGGGTCCTGGACACCCAAAAGTTCGGTACGGACCCGAACTTTACATTTTGGGTTTGCTCAACACTATTTACAACCACTTTAACAAAAGGCTAAAACAGAATGCAAAAATCACCCCACATTCTCAAATCACTTCCCATCATCATATTCCCAATTACTCCTAAGATTTTTCACATACCATACGTGGTTGGTAGTAGAGTCAGGACAGTATGTGCAACTCTTGATAGGAATCATATTAAAAGAGACAATGAAAGTTTTGTCTTTTAGTAAAAATTACAGTGTTTTTTTTCAACAAAACTATCCACAAATATTGTACAGTGGCTATAGAGTATGTAAGCAGCTTCTTTAAACCGCAATATACATGGGACAGACGGAGAAGGTTTTATCCTTAAAAATTAGAGTGTACGGTATTACACCAGAGACAATAGCCACACATACTGTACAGTGGCCAGACCTGGCAAAATATAAGTACCTTAGTTTAGGCCGCAATACAAAAGTGTTGTGGCAATGTTCCCTGGCTGGTGACTCACCCAAGGCATGGAGACTAAGCATCAACCAGTATACACCAGAACTTCTGATAGTAGAGATTGATAACTGCTAAGTCACAGCACTCAGGATCACCCCACCAAGGGGTGAGTGGGACAAGGAGGCTATAGTGTAGAGACAGGAGACCAATTCATAGGATCAAACAAATTGTCTTGGCAGGTGGCAAACAAAGAGCAGTAAGGAAGTCATGGTTGGCAATGAGCAAACAGTAAACTAGGCGGGAGATGGGATAAAACAGATATTTATTATGAATCATTAGTAAAAGACAGGAAACATGAAATATACATGATATGAACAACTAAAAATACACCATCTGAAACAGCAAGATGACACAATCTGGTATCCTCCACTTGACGTGTTTCAGAGACCATGTAGCTCCTTCATCAGGGGTATAAGAGGTAACCTTGCAGTCATTCATTGGTGTATCAAAAAACATTCAATGTTTGGTTTAAAAACAGAGTCTCAGAACTTTCTGCCTTTCCATGCAACCTTAGAGGTAACTTATGTTGTACTGGATAGAAGAGCCAATCGTAAAGAGAAGCGTCCAAAAGTTGCTACACTCAACTCGGAAACACCAGTGGGCACCGAGGCCTGTCAAACAGGGTCCTGCACCTATGGACCAGTTATGGAATGGCAGACCTCACATTGGGTAGTAATGAGTATGAGTTGGCTTTAGACAGCACAGCTAAAAGTATGTGTCCTACATGGAGGTGTGCAACAGGATGGAAAGGTGTGCAAAGGTGACTTATTTAGTAAAAAGCTCAAAAGTATTTATTTCAATTTTACCCTATATTCAAAGTCTCATAATACAATGCTGGAAGGCTCTATAATGCTGAGGACATTACTGGCATAGCCGGCAAAGGAGATATTATATTTCAGAGGAGCACTGGATGGCTGGAGTATGAGGAGTGGTGAGATCGGTATTGAGAATGATGTGGTGCTATTGAGTTTTTTCCTCGATGGAAAGATGTATACAGCACATTTACCCTTTTGCCTATATCTCTGTCTGCGTGCATATGAACAGCTTTCTTCTCTATTGTATATCTACTGTAGCTTAATATGTGCTTGGTTTTATACACTTCTCAGCTTTCCCTCTTTCATTTTAACCACTTACCAAGCTGAGCAATTTAAAGACCGCTGTTTTACACATTATTATCTCACTATGAAAGGAGAACTAATTTTCCGGAATAATTCTAAGCAAATATAATTAAATCCGAATTGGTGCTAACTATGTGAGCATTTATGCATCTGGTAGTAAACTGGACTTTTTATTGTAAGCATGCTGATTTCAATTATTATATATGAAATGCATCATTGTTTGCTTCTTAGACCAGGGGTTGGCAACCCAAGGCCCGCACCCAGCCTGCCACCGCTGAATGTCCGGTCTGTGAGTGCCCATGATTAATTCATGGGCACCCGTCCCGTGGACATATTCGCCGCTGTCCTCTTCATTGGACAGTGGCCATCGGCCATTATCACAGGGCTGGATGGGGGTCTAGGGGACAGAGAACACTATAGTGGGGGGTGCAGGGGACAGCAAATACTACAGTGGGGAGTGCAGGGGACAGAGAACACTACAGTGGGGGGGTGCATGGGACAGAGAATACTACAGTGGGGGGGCACAGAGGACAGAGAATACTACAGTGGGGGGTGCAGGGGACACAGAATACTACAGTGGGGTTGCAGGGGACAGAGAACACTACAGTGGGGGTCTAGGGGACAGAGAATACTACAGTG
>BLSH010201651.1:1174420-1280783 GCA_018402905.1 Glandirana rugosa
TACCTCCTCCTCCTCCACCGCCACTTTCATCAACCTCCAACTCCACATCCACCTCCATTTTTGATTTTTTTATGTGATTTTAGCTTAAAAATTATTTTAAGTTATTTCCCTATCCCCATTTCTTTGTAGGGCACTTGTCCAACTCTTACCCCCATTTTCCTTCCTTTTGCAGACCTCTAGGACTTGCCAGGACTTTGTTACAGCCATTTTTGTGCCTAAAAGTTCGGGTCCCCATTGATTTCAATGGGGTTCAGGGTCCAGGACAAAGTTCGGGTCAAGTCCGGTCCCGAACCCGGATTTTGTCCGGAAGTTCGGCCGAACCTGCAGAACCCGAACTTCCAGAGGTTCGATCAACTCTAATTGAGGATGGATTAAAGGTGAACCCATCAGCTAGGTGAATAGGCAGTTCCTGTAACCTTTGTACGAAGGGCAAGGCCTAGATGTCAGAAAGGAGAAAAGAGTCCTCTGAGTGTAAACAAAAGTTTGCAAGCCAGCGATGCTGTCATTCATCAGGTTACAAAGCAGGTTTGGCCAGGCCTAGTTGCATCAGTTCAGGGAGGTCTGGAGACACTACAGGTGGGAAATATCTTGAAGCTACAGATGGTGAGAAGTGAGTCAGTCTGGATGAGCAAGAGGTTCCCATCCTCGCTAACTACCATTTACCATATCTACAATCGATTTTGAGTAGCCAGGCGGGTCAGATCACTGCCAGGGCAAGGGATTCTGACATAGGTAAGCTAATTTGTCAGCTGTCCGGATAATCCCAAATTAAATTGGTGCTTGAGTGCAGTGTCATACCATTAGCTGTCCATACTCCCCCAATAATAATTGGAAATGTATTCCTACTAATCTTTGGTCCAGTCCTCTCCAGTCTTCTGCAAGCTGCCATTATCCCTGGACAGACTCCCTAAATATCAAAACCATGTTTTCACAAAAGATATAAAAATACACTAAAATCATTATTAGCGGACACAAACATAAAATAACTTACAAAATTGCTGCTAAATGTAAAAAATAAAACTGTATTAAGGTAATAAAAAGTTTTGTGTGTAAATGAAATGCATTCACATGCTGTGGCCTGTACAGTGTGAATCCGTGGGGCACATGGGGGGTAATCAAAAGCAGGTAGAACAGGGAGGGGGATCAGTGTGGGGGAATAAATTACAGGAACAATGCCTTGTGTCTGTGTCTCTCCCTGCAGCAGCTGAAAGCCGTCATGAGGGAGAGAAACCAGATTTCAGCTGCTGCAGAAAGCCGCACAGGGCATCCTTCTGTAATTGCCCTCACTGCACAGATTCCCCCTGCTTTTCAGGCCCCCCTGTGTGCCTGGGCCCCCTACAGGAGGACCTGTGGTCCCCCCCTATCAGCGGTCCTGGCCTCATTCACCTCTTACACTTACCCCTCACTGTTCCTGGTACTCTCTGACAACATCTGATAACCTGAAAAAAATTACAAAAGGGGACAATGCACAAAAAAATATCCTAGAAACTGTTGGGTCTATGCACTGTGAACATAGGGAGGTACAAACTAGTATGTAGCCCACCACAATGCATTTTACAGTATGTAACACAATATAACAATGTGTATAGCACCATAAAGCGCTGTATAATAGCACTGTATAGCACCGTCTAGCACAATTATCTCTTTCTAATCACACACTGCCTGTTCTCCCAATCTACTCAAGCACACAATGTACCACATGCCTGCTGGGAACACTTGTCTTTTATAGTTAGGGTCTGGCACATAACAAATTCACTATTTTTGGCTGTTCCAAGCCACCTGTGCTAAGGTCAGGAAGTGCACAATTAGTATTTGAGTGCAATGACAATAAACAGCTAAACTTGAGCTGAAAGCAAAGCTCATCCTCACTGGGCAACTAACATGCTCAGTAAGACAGATTAGCAAATCCAGCTATATATATTTTTTATCAGCACAGGTTTTCTTTAATGTGGGCCTACCTAAGCCTTCATGTACACTAGCCTAAGCCTACTTGAGTTTTGGAGCTTTTGGATTTTTTTTGCTAAAGCTCCTAAACTCAGCTTCATCAAAGCCTATGTGTCAATGTACACAACAGAGTTTAGGAGCTGTCACCTTTAGATGAGCTCCAACCCCACTCTCCTGAGTGCGAAAGAATCGCGTTTAGTATAGGAACGTTTTGAATGCCGGCCGCAAAACGTGGAAAAATCATGGTGTGATTTTGCAGCGTTTTGCATTTTCCTGCGCCCACGGTAAATGTAGGTTTGTGTACATGAAACCTTAAAGAAGTTGTAAGGGCAGAAGGTTTGCATTAAGATAAAAAAAACCTTCTGTGTGTAACAACCTCCCTAACAACCCCTAATCACTTACCTGAGCCCCATCTCTCTCCAGCAATGTCCACAAATGTCTAAGCCGTCTGGGACACTCCTCCTGATTGGCTGAGACACAACAGAAGCACTATTGGCTCCTGCAGATGTCAAACAAAGTAATTCAGCCAATCAGGGGAGAGAGGGTGTGGGCTGGGTCGGGGCACCGTGTCTGAATGGATACACCGAGCTCTGACTCGGCTTGGGTGCCCCCTTAGGAAGTTGCTGGCTGTGGGGCACTCAATAGGAGGGAGGGGCCAGGAGCAGCAAAGAGGGGCCTGAGAAGAGGAGGATCCAGGCTGCTCTGTGCAAAACCAACTGCACAGATGAGGTAAGTTTAACATGTTTGTTATTTTTTTTTTTTATTTAAGTGAGACTTTACAGTTACTTTAAGCAAAACTCCCCTTCTGGACCAAATAGGGGAAAGTTTTATTTATTTATGTATTTATTTATGTATTTATTTATTTTCTAAATTGCTGGCTGCTTCTTCATTAAGACAGAAAGTGAGCAAAATCTCTCCAAGAAGGCACAGACAGTAATATCTTTTTTTAAAAATAGAGCAGGGATATGAGAATACCTCTGTCCAGTGGCGGCTGGTGAAGTTTTAAGATGGTGGGGCGCTAGACCCCGCCCTTCCTTTTTGGCCCCCCCACTTCTTAGAAGCCACACCCCTTATAGACTACACCCACTCAATGTACAGTATAACTCAGGTGTCAGTCCTAATTCTCAATAAAATATTGCTGGCTCATTCATCCATTAAATCCCAAAGGTAAAGAATTACATGAGCTGTGAGGTCTGCACAGGAACTGAGCACAGATTGGTATTATGTGGGTTTTCATGTATGTGCTATGCCATCAAGCTCCATCCTAATTCCTTATTTTATAATAGGAATGCTGGAAATCTTCCACTAACCCCTGACACATGGTGAGCCATAGAAATGTCCCTGGTTTTTGGAACTGACCAGCTTCACTAACATAAATCTGCATTATCTGTCAAAAAAAGTTCAAAATGTAATTATAAAATCAGGCGCTTTAAGATGGCATTCATTGGAAAGCAGTTATTGTAGATGAATTGACATGAGTAGACATTCCTCTTGTTCTGTTGTTTGATGCTGAGATACACAGAGGCTGAGCAATGCTCCATGAAAACCGGCAGCTTCAACCAACACAGCAACAACTCCACTCCTGGTGACTTATTGGTCCCTGCATTGTAAGTCATGAATCATTGCTTACAATGCATTGAATGCAGGGATGAAGAAGTCACCAGGAGTGGAGTTGTTGCTGTTTTGGTTGAAGCTGCCTGTTAAACAGTAAACTATGAAGAGCTGAGGGTGTGCGGTGCTGCTGAGCTCTGTGGTTCCCCAATGTCAGCAGACTAATTGCAGATTACTGCCTGTGTATCCCTGAGAACTCCCTGTGACTTGCATGCCGGCTCAGAGTTCTTATCCTACTGCTGAGCTTTGGAAGGGGCCTGTTCAGCCTTATCTGTTATCTATGGATGCAGACTAATCACTGCTTGTGTATTGCTGGGAGCTCCCTGTCATGTGTGCTCAGAGATCTTACCTTGCAGACACAGCTCTGATTGGATCTGATTGTCCCTCTGAGCTTCTCATTCCTCAAGCTGTAGTCACCCATGATGATCCATCCAGGCAAGAGATCTGCTGCTCCCTTTCCTCTCCTCCATTGAGCGATCACTCATGTCCTCCTTCTCTGCTCTGTACAGGATGGTGGGTGGGGGAAGGGTCCCTGGTGGAGAGGGGAAACGCTGCTGGAGGTAGAGACTAAGTGTCGGAGTGTGACTTGTGGAGGGGGGGGGGCATGTCTGGGCAGCTGGCCAGAATGTGTAACTGCAGGCAGAGAATATCTTGGCTCCCCCCCAAGCAGAGACCAAATGGACTAGGCAGTTTAAGGTCTGTAGATTTTAACGCCCCAGAACTCAGATATTCTTAGAATGGAATGTTGGAAAGCAGCCAATGAGGGTGGAGAATTCATTTTACTGTGTTCTAGATAGGGTTTTTTAATGAGATTTGGGATGTCTGCCCTGTTGCTAGGTAGGCTACACTTATATTTCTTATGTAATCTGTCTATTCCAGCAATTAGCAACAGCAGCACAGCTAGAGAGAAATTCCAAAGATTTTTTTTTCTTTGGAGTTTCTCTCTAGGTGTGCTGCTGTTGGTTAATAATTATAGTTCATTTTTATTTTTATTTCTTACTTATTTTTTTGGTGGGGCACTGCACCAGCAGTCCTTATGGGCGAGCCTCCACTGCCTCTGTCATTTTTCATTTCTGGATTGTAAACTGTACATATTTATAGAGCAGTGCTATAGTCTTAGAAAAAGAAGAAACACGCTGCACTCAGAAAGTCCAGATACTAAAAACTCTAACACAAGTGTAGCACCCTCTAGTTTGTGCTAGAAGTGAGTGTAGGCAAACCATACTCTGACCATACTCTGACCCACATTTAAGCTTGTGAGTCTTATTTGGATCAGGGTTTATTAGCGTTCATCCTGGCAGCTCCCTGGTGCCTCCCCCTGGTCTAGAAGGTTGGAGAATCTTCTAGAACTTGAAGGTTACATAGTTACATAGTTACATAGTTAGTCAGGTTGAAAAAAGAGTCCATCCAGTTCAAAAAAAAAAAAAATTTTTTTATATATATACATATATATATCTATACATATATATATACACACATACACAACCAAATAATCCCATATACAATCCTTCACCCACAGTTGATCCAGAGGAAGGCAAAAAACCCCAGCAAAGCATGGATCCAATTTGCTATAACGGGGGAAAAAATTCCTTCCTGATTCCCCGAGAGGCAATCGGATTCACCCTGGATCAACTTTACCTAAAAATGTTAGTACCCAGTTATATTATTTACATTAAGGAAAGAATCCAGGCCTTTTTTAAAGCAATCAACTGTGCTGGCCAAAACCACCTCTGGAGGGAGTCTATTCCACATAGACAAGGTGGGGGTTAGGAGGAGCTGCCTTAAATATTTATGGAGCCTTGGCTAATCCCCATCAATGGGTCGGCAGGGGGCTGAGATAACTCCATAAATAGACATGGGCCATACAAGCAGGGGGAATGGGTGGAAGATGGAGATACAGTGTTGAGGGGCCCTGAGGGGTACCCCCTAGTCTGTGGGGGGTTTCATGGCTTGGGCCGGGCTCGGGTGTTGTAAGGATCCTGCCAAAACACATGGGAGGAAGTCTTTCCTGGAGGCACAGGAGTAAGATAGAACAGAGTGAGCAGTGCAACACTGTGGGGACTAATAAACGGGGAGAATGGCACATATAGCCAGTCTCCCTTGAAGACAGCGGTGTGCTTAAAATGATTGTAAAGGCAAAAGGTTTTTTTATCTCAATGCATTCCATGTATTAAGATAAAAAGTCTTTGTGTGCAGTAGCCCCCTCTGCCCCCTAAAACTTACCCAAGGTTCCTCTGGATTCAGCAATGTTGCTGCAGTGTCTCGGCTGCCCGGGACTCCCCTCCTCATTGGCTGAGCCAGCAGTGTGGCACCATTGGTTCACGCTGCTGTCAATCAAAGTCAGTCAGTCAATGAGGAGAGAAAAGGGGCAGGGCCAGGTCCTAGCTCCTTGTCTGAATGGACACAGGGAGCTGTGGCTCAGCTCGGGTGCCCTCATAGCAAGCTGCATGCTGAAGGGGCACTCAAACAGGAGGGAGGGGCTAGGAGGGCCGAAGAGGGACCCAAGAAGAGGAGGATCTGGGCTGCTCTGTGCAAAATCATTACACAGGGCAGGTAAGTATAACATGGTTGTTATTTTTAACTAAAAGAAAATGAGACTTTACAATCACTTTAAGTCGTCAGTCCTTTTCCCACAGAGAAGTTACATGTTGTTTCACTGTATCTGAGCTACACTTAAAGGGGCTGTGAGTTCCTGCCTGTAATGGGCTATTGCTAAATGTGACTGGACTGTGAGCCTGTCAGATCATGTCAAGAGTTTGTGCAGGAGGAAAGAGAATGTATATAGATGTATATAGGAAGTTGTCCCTAAAGTTGTTGAAGTCAAGTGGGCATCCCATAACTTCCCATCCCTATCCAAGTTATTGACCCTCTAATAAATAACAAAAACAAAGCCACAAACTGTTGTCTGATCCTGGGTGCTTGTGAAAAGTCGGTGTGCCTGGCTGTGCAGGAGTGGGGGATCCCTTTCATCTGCAACTCCTAAGGGGTAGCGCTACACAATACTATAAATATAGTGCAGCACTAAGATTAGTGAATAAATAATACATATCAAAAAATATTAACATGAAGAGAGCAAACAAAGTTTCTCAATAAAATCATATAACAGTGACAACAAGTGATAAGGGTTCAGTTCGCACCAGAACATGCGAACAGACAAAAAATTTGTCCGAACATTCGAATACCGTTAAAGTCTATGGGACCCGAAGATGAAAAATCAAAAGTGCTCATTTTAAAGGCTTATATGCAAGTTATTGCCATAAAAAGTGTATGGGGACCTGGGTCCTGCCCTAGGGGACATGTATCAATGCAAAAAAAAGTTTTTAAATCAATCATTTTTTTCAGCAGTATTTTAATAATGCTTCAAGTGAAACAATAAATATGAAATATTCCTTTAAATATTGTGCCTGGGGGGGGGGGGGGTCTCCTTTGTCTGCCTATAAAAGGGCACATCTCTGTGATGTTTAGAACAGTCCCAGAGCAAAATTACATTTGTAAATACACTGTTTTGCTTTCTACATCCCCCACAGCTATTACCTTTTGTATCAATTGACCCTCCCTCTTAGATTGTAAGCTCTAACGAGCAGGGCCCTCTCATTCCTCTTGTACCAAATTGTGATGTAACTGTACTGTCTGCCTTCATTTTGTAAAGTACTGTGCAAACTGTTGGCGCTACACCCCACAACTCACTCCATCAGTCTCCTCACGCATCACTAACTTATTAACAGACGTATCTGCCTGGATGTCACACCACTTCCTCAAACTCAGCTTGTCCAAAACTGAACTCATAATATTTCCTCCCCCACGTGCCGTTTCCCCTGACTTCTCTGTCAAGAGCAAAGGCACAACCATCCACCCATCCCCACATGTTAGGGTGTTTGGTGTTATCCTGGATTCTGATCTATCCTTTTGGCCCCACATTCAATCACTTTGTAAGGCTTGCCGCCTCAACCTTCGCAACATCTCTAAAATATGTCCCTTCCTAACCAATGAAACCACAAAGTTCCTGATTCACTCCCTGGTCACCTCCCGCCTCGACTATTGCAACTCCCTCCTCACTGGCCTACCTTTAAATAGACTATCCCCCCCCCCAGTCCATCGTGAATGCCGCTGCCAGACTCATCCACCTTACAAACCGCTCAGCACCTGCTACCCCTCTCTGCCAATCCCTCCACTGGCTGCCACTCGCCCAACGATTTAATTTCAAAATACTAACAATGAGCTACAAAGCCATCCACAACTCTGCTCCCAGCTACATCACCAACCTAGTCTCAAAATACCAACCTAATCTCCTCTTCGCTCCTCCCAAGACCTCCTGCTATCCAGCTCCCTCATCACCTCTTCTCATACCCGCCTCCAAGACTACTCCCGAGCCTCTCCCATCCTCTGGAATTCCCTACCCCAATCTGTCAGACTGTCCCCAAATCTATCCACCTTCAGGCGATCCCTGAAAACTTTCCTCTTCAGGGAAGTCTATCCTGCCACCACCTAACAACTACACTCCTTATTTTCTCAATCAGCTCATCCCCCACAGTTATTGCCCTTTCGTATCATTTAACCCTCCCTCCTAGATTGTAAGCTCTAACGAGCAGGATTCCTCCTATATTGAATTGTGTTGTAATTGTACTGTCTGCCCTAATATTGTAAAGTGCTGCGCAAACTGTCGGCACTATATAAATCCTGTATAATAAATAATAATAATAATATATAAATCCTGTATAATAATAATAATAGTAATAAAAAGGGAAAAATTGTCATTTAAAACCACTCGCGGCTGTAATGTATATTGCTAGCTCCCGGCAATATACAAAAAATCACTGAAAAAAATTGCATAGGGTCCCCTCCCCCAGTCCACACCAGGCCCTTCGGGTCTGGTATGGAATTTAAGGGGAACTCCATGCAAAAAAAATTTACGTGGGGTCCCCCCCTAAAATCCAAACCAGACCCTTATCCAAGCATGCAACCTGGCCGGCCATGATGGGGGGGATAAGCGAGCGCCCCCCCCTCCTGAACCATACCAGGCTACATGCCCTCAACATGGGGAGTATGGGTGCGCTGTGGTTGTGGGGGCCTGTGGGCGGGGGGCTTATCGAAATCTGCAAGCCCCTTTAATAAGGGGGCCCAATCCCGCCCCCTCATGTGAATTAGTATCGGGTACATCATACCCCCACTAATTCACCAAAAAGTGTCAAAAAAGAAAAAAACTCAGGAGACAATTAGGGACAAGTCCTTTATTAAAAAAGAATTAAAAAAAAGTATTCCCCATTGTAATCCATCGTCAATCGCGATGCGCGACGGACCCGAAAAAAAAAAGCTGCAACAGCTCCTCCTGCATGGGAGGGCTCCCACCGACTGAGCTCGGTTTGTTTTGACAGTTTATTTATAGTGAAGGGCGGGGCCACCTGGTGACGTAATTGAGTGACCCTCCCCTCTGATGTCACATGACATCAGAAAGGGGCGGAAACACCCGTAAATCACCAGGTAACCCCACCCTTCACTATAAATAAAGTGTCAAAACAAGGCTAGCGCAGAGGGCAGCAGCCCTCCCATGAAGTGGGAGTTGAAAGCGCGGTCTACAGAGAATCCATTATGGGGTGTTCGGCGGCACCGGAAGTTCGGCACGAACGTATGCTCCGGACGAACCATTCGCCCATCCCCAATAAGGTGTGGAATGTGCCAATAAGTCCACCAAAGTAGTCCAACAGGCATCAATAAAATGTTGTCCTCAGTGATCCATGATGAAAGGCATACAGGTGCTGGAACTGTGATGCTGAACAAAAAAAAAACAGCAGTGGCAGTGTCGTGCTCCCCAAACCAGACAGTGTATTAAATTTACCAGACAGGGTTGACTGCTAGGTTATAGGTGGTCAAAACGCACATGGCATGGGGAATTAAGGTCTCCCTCCGACCATACTGTTGAAGTTTTGAAAGCATGGGGGTGCCACACCAGACTTTTAGAAGATTTTTTATTTTTGAACATACTGTGTCCATGTGATTCCAGTGATACTCAAAAGTAAAACAGCAAAAGTACAACATATTTATGAAGGACGCCAGCATGTTTTACAAGCTTGTAATGTGCCACATTTAAAAGGAAAAAAAACAAGCTGGGATTATAAAAGCCTTTCACATGACCTGTCAAAGACATGTGTCTAGCTTCTTTTCCAATCGTGGAGTTATCTCTGCAGCAATAAGCAGAGAGAACTACATGGGTCATTGCTGGCTTCTCAACATGGCCTGTGTTTTATGAATGGGACACAAACTGCATCCCCTGGAGTGGGGTAGCACTGCGGTGTGTATCCACTCTCCGTTCTTAAAGCGGTTGTCCACCCAATTTGTTTACTTTTACCTACAGGTAAGCCAATAATAAGGCTTACCTGTAGGTAAAATGAATATCTAGATATTCCCCTTCTAATCATCTGTGGCATTAGGGCGCATGTGCCTTGTATATCTCGGCACGTGCGCCGTGTATGTCCCAGCAAAGGCCCGGCAATAGGGTCAGACCTTCCCGGAAAGATGGGTCCAGCGCACATGCGCGGGAGTGACATCTCGCGGCTCCAGCCAGTCACAGCGCCGGAGCCGCGTATCCAGAAGCAAGACCCGAGGGAAGATGTTCGCTCCCTAAGAAGGGACCGAGCAACCCAGTCGGATCTTCGTTTCAAGGTGAGTATTTCATAATGAGCTAGTATGCGTACTAGCTCATTATGCTATTGTCTTGCAGGTTTTTATTTATTTATTTATTTTTTTTCGGGTAGACAACCACTTTAAACAATCTGCATGGCTGTAGTGGGAACATTAAACTGTTAACTGTACACTGAGGCAAAGGGATGATTACCTCTGTATACTTTCTGAATCATTGCAAATATCATACAGAATAATAATAAATGAATGCAGGTAAAGTGGATCGTTGCAAATAGATATCTGTGTGCAGTCAACACTGTTATTGCTTGCCTGGGGCATGGGTCATTCTAATTGATGAGCTAAATTTCAGTTTATTTGGTTAAATTTAACACATTTGACCTTACTCAGTGCTAACAACTGTATCTATTGTTCAAACCAATTTTGAAGTTTAGCTTTCTTCTCTTTATCTTGCTTGAGATGACATACTCCTAAATGTAGCAGACATTCCAGAGGGTAATGAAAGGGAGGGGAAGTGAAAGCAAGAATGAGAGCAGATGGGAATTTTGATATATGATAATAGGGCACAGCTGAACCCTTGTACAGTCATCCGAGAAAGGAAACACACAGAAGCTCATTAGCACATTACACAATCCTAATGTTTGCATTTAAATTCAACAGCTGTGTAGAATGGATTCCATTGCTTGCAAAGGGATTGGACAAATCACATAAATCATTGTAAGGCACAAAAAACTATGTAGATCTAGGTGGACTGAATGTGATCGTAACTACTGTATTGTCTTTACAGAGGAACTATAGTAAAACTATAAAATTATTCTGCATATGTGCTGTCGGTTGCCCATACCAGAGACTGGGCTCTCGGTTTTTTATAAGTATCTCCTGAAACTTTTTGCAAACTTGCTGGCTAGTTAGTAAGTGTGCTGGAGATTTTTTTTTGTATTTTATCATTCTGTGAATTGCCCTGCTCAAGTGCACCTTGCATTTAAAAGCTAAAATGTATTATTTTCTGTATGTATCCCAAGTTAGGAGATCTGTTAGATGTGAGTCAGGTCAACATTTTATAGAGGTGTCTTGGCAGGGCAGTGTGACTTCACATATATTTGCTAAAGAATGCCAAGAAAAAAAACCTCTGTTTTTAACCCGAAATTGTTGAGACAGGGTAGAATCTTTTTATTTTTGTTGGCTTTGGGTGCCCAAAGCTGGCATGTTTAGTGTGGGAAGCCTGGTGTGACTCCTTGTGGTTTCATAGATGGCTTCCCACTGCACATGTGAGGGCCGCACTGCTTTGTGTGAATGGTCCCACAGCCTGCTGGGACCTGTGACGTATCCCAGAAGGCTGTGGATGGGGAACCAAACTTCCAGTGGCATTGCCTAGGCAATCTGACTGGAAGTGGGAGCTGGTACAACATCCAAAGTGTTAAAGGAGGTAAGGGTAAAGTTCAGTCTTAAGGAAATAATTTAAAAGCTCTGTTCATTCCGTCTTATCATATCCAGAACTAGCAGAGTACATGAGAATCCTAGCCCCCAGTTACATTTGCAATAAAAAAGGGTCAATTAAATTACATTTAAGTAATTTAAAGGGATTGCAAACAAAAACAAAAACAAACAAACATGTTATATTTACCTGCTCTGTACAATGGTTATACATGCTCTGTGCAATCAGGGCCATCTTTAATATTGATTGGACCCTGGGCAAATATTTTCTTGCCCCCCCCCCCCATGCAATTTGTCTCTTTATCTGCTCTGAGACATACAATAAATAGCAATTAGACTCAAAATCAGTTTACTGAATTAGATCAGCAGTGATTTTGATTGGTTGCCAGAGGTTACAGCATATCATTACCGTTTACTGTCTGGTTGCTAGATGTTACAGCACACATTACAGCTCACTAATTAGTTACTAGAGGTTACAGCACATGCTTTCAGCTTGTTTGGTTGCTAGAGATTACTGTACATCAATACTGCTCACTGATTGGTTGATATAGGTTACTGATATAGGTTACTGCACATCATTACTGCCCACAGATTGGTTGCTAGAGGTTACAGCACATCATCTCCTCACTGCCTGCACACCATGGACTGGGGAGCACAAAGTCGCTTTCCTGACACCACAGAAATGTGATGCCCTTTAGCAGATACACAGCAGTGCAATTAATTATCAATGACACCCTCACGCATCTGCTGACATGTGCTGTGGACTTTCAAGCATGCCTTTGTCTCCCCAGTGGGCAGCATCCAGTATAGGTGATGGTGAATATGACCTCGGGGGGGGGCATGATATACATATGAATGCAACCTTTGTTTACGTATCAGTGCAGCTGGCCGCCACTATTTACATATGAATGCTGTCTCTATTTACATATTAATGCCGGTTATTTACATGTAAACATAGGGTCTGCAGGTGAGTCATCTGTATACAACAATAGGGCAGAGTTGGGCAGCTTTAGTAGCAGCACTTAGATATCGGGACACAGCGCAGGTCTAAAACTTCAAGGGACAAGGGAATTTAAACCAGGATAGTTCGCAAGTATGAGGCAGCTGCTTTGGGCCCCACAACAATGACAGGGCCCAGGGCAGCTGCCCCTTTTGCCCTGCCTTAAAGACGGCCCTGTGAGCAATGGTTTTGCACAGAGCAGAAACCACCCTCCTCTTTTAGAGTCCCCTGCCAGCACTCTGGGCTCCTGCTCTTCTCCATGTGCCACCACAATAAGCTGCTTTTTATGGTGGCACATGTGTGGGCTCGATCCCAAGTTGAACTGCGTCTTTCTATTGACACACACCTTGTGGCTCAGCCTCGTCCCTAATTCCCTCATCTCTGAATTTAATTGACAGCAGCAGGAGCCAATGGATCCCTATGCTCTCCTGAGTCCAGTGAGGAGGGAGAGAGAGTGAGCAATGCCGCTGCTCTCATACACAATGCTGGATCAAGATTGGGCTCAGGTATTTAGGCGGGGCTGGGGGAGTAGGGGGAGCTGCACATAAAAGTTGGTGAGAATGCATTAAGTTAAAAAACATGAAGCCTTTATAATCACTTTAACATGCCAATTTGCCCTGTAAATGCTTGTTTAGCTCTATGAAAGGAAATAACTAGAGGTTTTTCCCATAGAGTGGAAGAGGTATTGAATCTCTGTAATGTGTTATTGCTGTTTGTTTCCTTTAGGAAATGTAATCTTACATCACAAAATCAGAGCTTGGGGAGAATTTCCCCAACAGGCATCCCACCAAGAAAATACTGATAGAGTATTTTACCTTTACCCTTTCTCCACTCTTTTTGTAGAATTAACGTAGAACTGAAGACCATTTTTTTTTTAAAAGAGAATTTATTAGTTTTTCCATTTCTTACAACAGTATTGTTATTACAGACATTATATAATATCAGTTACAGATACATAGCAGCTTACAACGTGGATCTCAAAGTGTGTTAAAAGGGAAAAGCTTTGGGGGGGAGAAGGGTCATGGCGAAGCTGACAGCTTGTCCGATCTGCAGATAGTGGTGATCGGGGAGGGAGAAGTTGCTTAATATCTTGTCAGTGGGGAGAGGAAGTCCCGTGGTGGGATCAAATAGTTGAGAGAACCTATGGAGTCCTTTGTTTATCCAGGATTTGAAAGCCAGGTGTTGCTAAGCCTGGAGGAAAAGTGGATGGCCACATATCGCCAGATGTTTGGAGGTGTAGAGCGAGAGTTTCAATTGAAGACCATTTTTATTGACAAATCATTTTTAAAAGGAGTGCCTATTTTAAGCAGAGTTCCACCAAGATATATATATATATTTTTACATCATTCAAGTCCTTTGCCTATATAGATTTACCTTTGAAGGAAAAAAAAAATATACTCACCCTAAGTCGCTAGGTGGTCCATGTATTCTGCCCCTATTTGGTCCTAGGCTCTTTTTCACTTCCTGCTTCCCCTAACCTCCTGGGAGATGTGACTCATCATTTCCCAGGAGTCAGTGAGCTTCTCTGTACTATAAAATCGTGTTATTTCCAGACAGGAAATTACACAATTTAAGGCGGACCGAGATCGAGGAGTGCATGATGGTTACCCACCATGCACTTCTTTCAGGAAGAGATGCCAGGAGACCTAGAATGGGCTTCGGGTGCCCTCACCTAAAATGGAAACATCCAGCAGTGAGAGAAATGAAATTGTGAGTAAAAAATACATGTAATTACTAGGCGGTTTTAAAGTAAGGAAACAAAAGGTTACATCTGTTTAGCATTAAAAGAGTGGATGCCAAAAAAATAAAAAATTCTGGGTGGAACTCCGCTTTAAACATGTGAATATCATACCAGAAATCATACAAAACGTTCATCATAAATAAAATATAGTCAATAAAACTTCAATAAGTTCATGTTTAGACACTCAAGCAAATGAAAATCTTCTTTCCCTATTGAAAAAGAGAAAGCGGAAATTAAAAACACCCAATGATTAATCCCATCAAACAGCAGCTCACCACCACAGTTGTCCCCCAACATTAATAGAAGGTCTAAAAGCCCTTTTGTATAATCTATTCTGAACTGCATCCCTCATATACAAATCCAGATCACAGGTGGATACATCAAGATGCAAATCTCGTATGCATGAAAAAAGAGGCCAACAATAGTGAAATACCACTTAAAAAAACTTCTACAGACTCTTAAGGCCCGTACACACGATGCGAAGTTCGGACAGAAATTTTCGTTCAACAGCTTGTCATCTGAAATTCTTACTGTTAGTACGCTCCTTTCGACATCCGATTTTCATTTTTTGTCAGACAAAAGCTGAATGTGCAGACTAGTAATTTTTTGTCGTACAACACCACATCCGATTTTCGGATGGTCTGTACAGAAAGCTACATACCAAAGTCGAAAGTACAAACATGCATGTTCGGAATCAAGGAGCGACCCGGAAGAGTTTGGTCGTGTAAACTGGCGATCGTAATCCAGAATTAACATTCGTGACGTGGCAATTGAAGTTACGGAATGCAGCGCACATTATCATCTTTTTAATGTCTTTTTAATAGTGGAATTAGTGGAAGCAGCCCAAAGGGTTACACACCAAAAATGGACTTCTTCTTTATACTCTCGTAGTATGTCACTACATTCGCCTTTGTCAGACTAAACATTTCAGATTGTCAGTATGCTTTACAAAATCATGGACATGCACTTTTGACAAAAATCTGAAGCGCGGTCGTACAAAAATCAAACCATGTGTATGAGGCTTAACTCCACAAACAAGGCACTCCCGCAGCACAAAAACGTCCAAATGTGTTGACGACACTTGGAACCCACCCACTTAATTAGTAAAACAGTGCCAGGAAAATTCTCATTTGCATCTTGGGTTTCTAATCATGGATTTATAGGTGTTTTATTGACTATATTTTATGTATGATGTATGTTTTCTGGTATGTTATTCATGTGTTTATATTTGGAATGGGTTTAAATAGAGGATCCTTTGCTATTGATTTGACATTGCATGTTTATTGTTTATGAGCTAGCTGCCAATTTATCTTTATTTATTCATTTGCATGCTTATTATTTGGGCACATAACATTCATTTTGTATTTAAAATGTTTTTGTTACTTTTGGATGGTGCAAGGGAGGGATATAACCCCTGTCAGATTTTTTTTTTTGCCATCAGTGCCCTGTTGGGGAAATTTCCTTTCACGTCCTGTTCCATAGCACAACAGGAAATGAGAGGAAATATCTCCAGAGTGAGAAAATCCTGGGATGTCACAAAAGCCACCAGAACTAGTATCCCAACTAGAAAATTTCCCCTATACTCTTGTTCTATTCCTGTTTTGGTGTCAACCCATAATTTGGGATTTACCATCATTTTCACACTTGTCAGAAGAGACAAATAGAGTGGGTACATTTTCCCAAAGAGGACACATACAGCAATTAATCCCTCTATCCACTCCATCCAAAGCTAACGAAAAATGTCTTCAGGAATAATTTAAAAACTCTGTCAGTATTTTGTTGCTTTCTGTGTCCTTGCTGGAAAGATTCACTATTTGTCCTGGTAAGCCACTGTCAACAAAATAGAAAGTGAGAGAAAATCCAGAAAGTTGTCAATCAGAACAGAAATAAAAAAGAACATTTTTTAAAATGCTATAGTGGCAACTGCCTAAGAGGGGATTTACCTCACTTTAGAAAGATTTCCTCTTGCTTTTTTGTGGTGTTTACGGGAAATCAAGTGGAAAAAAATTGACAGACTTACCATTGCCTACATTGTCTAAAATGTTTTGGCTTTGGATATACTTTAACCACTTGCCGAGCGCCCGCCGCAGCGTGAGAGTGGCAAGATGGCTCGTTATCACGAAGCGCCACCACCTGACAGCAGCCGCGATAACTAGCATTGTGATGTGCCGCAGGAGGCGCGCTCGCGCGCTCACTGTGTTCGGGGGGGCAGGCAGCGGGTACGGTGGACTCGATCGCCACCGGCGGAGTAAACACGGATCTCCGTTCTCATAGAGGGGGAAGGGCTATGATCACAGGGTTCCTGTATATGGAAGCCGTGATCACTCCCCTCCCCCTGCCAGCCCAGCACCAATACAGTTAGAACACAGTGAGGGAACACAGTTAACCCTTAGAGCGCCCCCTGCAGGTTAACCCCTTCACTGCCAATGACATTTACACAGTAATCAGTGCATTTTTATAGCACTGATCGCTGTATGAATGCCAATGGTCCCAAAAAGTGTCAAAATGGTCTGACATGTCCACTGCAATATTGCAGTACCTCTAAAAGTTGCATATTGACGCAATTACTAGTAAAAAATAAAAACCCCAGAAATGAATTCTCAGCATCCGTAAATGTGGCAACTTTTGCGCAAACCAATCAATAAACGCCGATTGCAATTTTTTTAACCAAAAATATGAGGAAGAATATAAATCGGCCAAAACCGATGAAAAAAAAAAAGTTTTTTTATATATTTTTTTTTGGATTTGTATTTTAGCAAAAAGTAAGAAAAACTGTTTTTTTTTTTTGCAAAATTGCCACTGTTTTTTTATTTATAGCAGCAATCAGAAATGACGCAGAGGGGATCAAATACCACCAAAAGAAAGCTCTATTTGTGGGAAAAAAAGGACGCAGATTTTGTTTGGGTACAACGTGGCACGACTGCGTAATTGTCAGTTAAAGTGACGCAGTGCCGAATCGCAAAAAGTGCTCTGGTCCTAAAGTGTGAAATCCTTCCGGGGCTGAAGTGGTTAAGGTAGCCATATGCATCTCAATATTAAAAAGAAAGGTTGACCTAAGTTTTCTTTACTAATAACAGGTCATTGTAGGGAAACTCTTAAAGACCAACAGAAATGTGCTTTGATTTTAAACTTGAAGAAATAAAACAGTAGGTGAATACTGTAGTCAAACTCAATTCACTAACACCCTTGTACCATATGGGTTGTGTCATCAAGCCATACCAACATACATGCAAAAAATATTCCCCAGCTTGGGGACAAAGAAGCTTATTAATGACATTAAGGCTGGGTTTACACCTATGCGAATTGGATGCGGCTTACACCACATCCAATTTGCATGACACTTGAAAACACATTGTTTTCAATGTGTCAGGTTCACATAGGTGTGGTGCATTCGCCCTCTGCAGTGCACAGAAAACATGTGCATTTTCTGTGCAATGCGGTGCGAATTCCTAGCCTATTAAGTTCAATGGGAACGCATCTAGCATGGAGATTTGTTCCGCACTGAACAGGATTTTTTTCTCCCTACTCGCAGCCCCTCACCCTCTCTCCCCCCGCAGCTGCTGCGCTGTGAGAATGGACAGGAGCCACCGAACAGCAGCTCCACCCCTTCTCAACAGCCAACAGGCTGGAATTCACACCGCAATGGTGTGAATCCAGCCTGAAGTGCGGGTATATGTATTGCAAAAATAGTACAAATTTATTTCAAAAGTTCATGGCTAAAATACAAGTATTTATAATGGGGGGTGACTTCTGCCTAGGCAAGATACACCGCTGTGCACCTGCTGGCACACTGACGGTGTCTATGGATAACACAAAACACAACCACAGAAAACTTATAACATGTAGACAAAATAACAAACGTCCGGACACCAGGTATGTTGTCACACTGTGCACCACTAGGGGGGCACCCCCTAATTCAAGTGGGGAACAATAACCAATTAGGTGGTGCTACAGTGTATCAACCACCCCTGGTGGCTAGAGCCTATGGGGGATGTGGGCATAGATGTCCCTGTTGAAGGGGATGCTGTGTTATTCCTCTCCACCACTGTGGTATTATGCTGCAGGCCTTATCATAGTTCCTTGGTATGAAAAGATATTGGCCAAGGTTAGTCCAAATCCAGAGGATATAGTGGATATCTGCTTGAGTTTGGGGACCAGTAAGGAATATACCCCCCAGCAGTGGTGTAGTCAGTGTATGAGTAGCCACTGACCATTCAATTTAAATGGCCTGCAAACTGACAGTAAGTACTAAGGTGGCCCGCCAATGAGCCAGATCACATATGCCGTTTTGTTGTGATGGACCATAGCAATGGTGCTGTGTGGGAGGCTCTGCAGGGAATAACCAGCATGTAGGCAGACGTACTTTACCACTCTGCTGGCTGTATGCAGTAATTGCCGCCTCTCCGTGGTGCTGTTACTGTCACCTTCTGTGTATGTCACACCGATCTTTCTCACAGGTCTATCATGGATCACTGTCCACATCTGTCAGCATCCCATGGGGAAGAATAGCCCAGTGTTTGGTCACGGCTAGATGCCTTGTATCCGATTACAGTCCCTCCATGGGCAGAAGTGACGTCAACGCGTTTCACTTTGCGTAGCTCCGTCTGGACCCCCTGTTATGGATACTTGTATTTTAGCCATGAACTTTTAAAATAAATTTGTACTATTTTTGTACTACATCTACGATAAGCTTCTTTGTCCCCAAGCTGGAGAATATTTTTTGGATTTTAAATTGCTTTGCTTGATAGAAGGAGTGATCATTTGAGGACATGTTAATAACGAATGTATTATCTCTTCTTTAGAGTTTTGAGTGATACGAGTGGTCAGACGCCATCTCTTTCAAATCTGGCCTTTATGCAGGGATTGTCAATTTGACTTCTTATCACATGCGCATACAGAGATGAACAGAAAAGCATTCAAAGAAAAAACAATAAAAATTGGATATTTACTAGGATACCCCATTATTTACTAGAAGCTCTTGCAGGGATAGTGCTACAATAGCAGCAGTAAAGGTAAACATTTTGACAAAGCTTTTTCTTTTTCTCAGGCATATACTCTTTACTGACAAGAGAATGTGTTTAAAGCCTTGAATTTCAAATTATATTCAGATACCCAAATACTTTACTGAAATGCTCCTGTTCTGATGCATTACAAGTCATTTGTTATAAATTCAGAGGTCTGGTATAGTTCAAAATGTTCCTAAAGGACCAGTACACATTACTGAAGTACAATTGAAAAATATCAGTTCTTATAAAGCACAAATTGAAAGCAATTATGTTTAATATGGTCGTGGTCGTTCTGACACTTTTTGTAATAAAAACAGCTTGATATGAGCTACAATTTCCTTTTAAATATTCTCATTTATGTACGCTGCCACCACTGATCTCTTTTTAAAAATTCTAGTTTACTTGATTTTGATGCTGATCTAATCAATGATTTTAATCACTAAAAACTATAACAGACAGGAATTCTTACTACATGCAACATTTATAGGCTGCTTATCTTTGCTGATTCAGTTACCTGGAACTTAAAGAAGCCTGAAACAGCCTGATAATCAGCATTTTTGGAAGGAGACCTGAAATGGAAATGTATGCATTTTTTTTTGCAAAGGTATCCTTTAATGGAATCAAATATGGCTTAGCAGGAAGATTGTCCATGAGCAAAATTATAACATGATGCAGCTAATTTATCTGGCATATGTCATAGAAAGGCCTTGTTATTCTTGAGAAAGTACCCTGGCCCGCAGCCAGGTGGAAAGATAAAGTTAGGTCACCCGGTGCTTTGCCACCAATGATGACCAGGAGTTGGATGATGATACCAAATTTTGTTCTGTGCTGTTTTGTTGTCAGAACAGATGGCAGCTCAGTAGAGACAGCAAGAATATAATGTTGTTTTTTGTTTTTTTTTAACTATACAGGATCTACATTTCAGGCCAGAGCTGTATTATGAATTTTGCTAAGCTATACAATATATGCCTGCAAGAAATTTGTTCTTCCATTACGTATTTCAGATTTGATGAATTCCTGTTTTCCCTTTATCAGAACAAACCACTGTATTATTCTCATGTTATGTAGGAATGATGGATACTGTTTGACACACTATTTGCTGTCAGATGCTAGATCTGGTATTCTGCTATAAAACTGAATGTTCAATTTGCCAGAATTGCTTAAAAGTGCATTTTTCTTCCATGGATAAAATGAACCTGAAATGTATAATGCTTAATTCTCAGACAAGTGACTGTCACCCTTCAGACAATTTTTCTATTTAAACTTTGACTCTGAGAGAATTGATTTTCAGATAGTATGCTTCTTACAGAATGTAAAAAAAGAGTTCCATTTATATGTACAAATATGGAATAGGAAATGCAGGGCACCAAAGAAACTTTTAAACTGCACCTTCCCGAAAAAGTTGTAAGGGCGATATTACAAGTTTTAAAATGAAAGTTAAAAATTTAAGGGGACTTCTGATTAGCTGGGTATTGGCTCCAACAGGTGCAAGTCCCCACCCTGCTTCTTCTAAAATAGAACACCTGCTTGTAGCCCTCTACCTCTGCCATATCTCTGCTCATCTCCTTGCCAGTGGCCTTCCCATGACATCCCCTTCCATTAGCCTTTATATTCAAATAAAGGAATGTCTACACAAAATATATCATTTTTGCACTTTATTGGTGTTTGTCAGAAGATTTCATTAACATGTCGCATCACTTATACATACTTTCTGAGGTTGCTTGGCATTACTTTGCCAATCACACATACAGTAGATGTACTATAGCAGTCATTATGTGAAAGCAGAAAATTACACAATACTCTCAAGCCATCTTCCCTTTTTGCATAGCTTCTCTCTCCTTGGGAGCACTACAGTGTTGGGATCCAGTTGGGTACACTCCCTGAAATTACTCTTTTGCTTCCAGAGTCATTAGTGCGCACTCAGAGGGCTCTGACTTACTATTAGACTCTGTGCATCCAGCTCGTGGCTCTCCTCTAGTTTTTCCAGAGACTGGAGTACTGCACTTCTCCTGGGACCCCTGCTCTGAACAGGGCTTGAGCTGTTCTGACTACATCTGCATAGGTGTGGGGTAATTGGCTCCCATGCCCCATCTGTACTAGGCTCCTCCCAACCTGGTATATATATGGGCATTAACTCCACCCATTACATCTGTACAGACAGGCACTGTCTAAAAGAGTACTAATACCCAATTACATTATTCCCTGTTGCCACATATTATTTTGAGACAGAGACACCTAGCGACCAAATAGCTAACTACACTTACAGGCAGCTTTTTAGTTCTTCTACACAACAATGAACTCCTAGGATTCTCCATCTTATTTTCTGCACCTTTAGGCATGTTCTACTTCAGTGTGCACAGAACATTTTTTTTTCTTAGGGGTATAGTAAGGTTGGAGCATTTTAAATGTTTATTTCTGTCTGTTTCCATGTTGTAGTTTTTCACTCACTGCCTGTCTTCTCATGTGTTGACAGTAGAACAGAAAGTGAAGGTAAATCTCAGTAACGGAGCCCCCAGATAGCAGTAAAAACGTAACAGTTGCTAAAAAACTTTTGGCATGACATACACTTCAAGTGAGTCCATATTATTTTGAAAAAACAGCAGTCACCTTATGGGGATTATAAAGTATTTACTCATTTACAATTCACCCCTTACAATCCCTAATTTGTTGGAGAAAAAAGTGCATTACAATACACCATGTTTTTAAAACAACACCTGAAGAAAGAGCATGCACCCCGCTACCACCTGATATCCGATAGTGACATTGGCAGCCTCCCCTGGGTGTACCTGTGGACTAGGAAGTGCTGGGAGCCACCAGCACAACCGCAACCAGAGGGACATCTCCACACAATGCAGCCTGTCCTCCCCCCAGAGTGGGTGAACCCTGTACTAAGTTTACAAAGCTCTGATCTCCTTTTATCTTGTGAGTATGTACATATATTGCCGTGAAGTAAAGTACCCTGATTACTGCACTCAGATAACGCTGCTCTCTCTTCTTTGGTCTTTGGTTTTTGCTCTTGTTTTTAAAACAACACCCACCATGGCCATCACTGTGGTGCTGTGGCCTAATTTGAATGAAACATTTAGTCCATAGGAAACTGCCCCAATTATGAAATTGCCCCAATTATGAAAAGGCCAATTGCAACCCAGGCCGAAGCTCTTAAACTGGGTAAACATGGTTCTGCAGGAACTGGCCAAATTTCAATATATGTGTACCTCCGTCTGTTCAACAGCCAATGGCTGCAGTGCTGATCAGTGTATTCTGACAGGAGGGAGTCAATACAATACAATAGAGCAACGGGAGAGATCCCTGCACCCACATTGCATGTGTAAATGTGGGGATCAGTCAGATTTTTGTCGCTCAGCCCACTGGTTGAATAGAAAAAAAAAACTATGCTTTAACCTGCTGCCTGAACTGACATACGATCTTATATATGTACTGTATATGGTAGGCTTCACTCAGGCCTAATGTTTACACTTTCCCGTTAGATTGACTGTAATTCTGTAGGTAGTCATTGTGATATTAGAGCTTGTGCTGATTAGGTTTATTCTTGGAAATTAGAGCTCTGTGCCAAAATGTCCAGGGCCACTGGGCCAGGTTTTGGGTGTCTGAATGTAGCACACTAGTTCTCTCTCTGTTTGCAGTGGCCTATATGAGTAATTATGAACTTCAAAAATATTTTCCACTTTACGAAAATTAGAAAGTCTTTTCATGGTTAATAATGGCTAGTGCTTGGTGTTCTCCTTCATACTTCATTTAGGAAGGCCATGCAAGTAATTCACAGTATCATTCAAGATGACTGGGAAACTATCAGGCTATGTAAGAATTGACTAAAGGTCAACAAGAAGTGCCTCCAAGCACTGGAAACAGTCATTACGACACACAGAGCTTTTCAACTTGATTTTCTATGTGACAAGATGCCAGTCCTCCTCTGTGAAAAAAAAATACTTATGTAGTGCATCCATATGAGGGAAGTCAAAGAGAAGATTATACTGGGCAGACAGAACGGAAAAAGTTTTAATTGTATTTATTGCATATTTCAAATAAATTTGCCAGTCCTTGACCCAGGTACAAGATGTCCTACAGCCGAGGTCCTACCCATCTCCTTTACCACAAAGTACATAATGAGAGGAATGATTATTACCACACCACTATACAATTCCATTAATTCAGCCTAGACATATTTTTTGTACTCAGCAAGCATATGTGTGAAACATAATTTTTCACCTTTATGCTTTTAATAGTTATTTATGAATAATGCAGATCTGGAGACTTTGCTGGGTCTATATATCATCTCCGCATTATATAAATGTTTCATAAACATTACAGGCATTTTGTTTTGAAATGTGTTATTAAATTGCCCATTTCTTTTTGTTACAGTATTGCTTATTTTTTTTTAATATTTTTATTAATTTCCCTTTTAAACTATACAGTAATGGTTTGTGTAAAATTCATAAAAAATATTTTATATACTTCCTGTATTTACAAAATATATAAGATATAATTCAACTAATCCAACTTGTTTATTTAGTTGTATTAAATGTTAAATTATTGAAAGTGCCCACACAGTTTTTACACATTTCAGTAATTCTAATCATATTCCATTATCTTTTGACACAAGCATGTGACTCACAAATAAATCTGTGGGCAGAATTGAATTGGACTAAGTCTTCAAGGGGGCCACATTATGTTATCTAAGGCTCACAACCTACTTAATTTCAGAAAAAGATTATAAAATATTATGATGGAAGAATGTATTATTATTGCAAAATTGCATTATACAATATTTAATCCCATGGAAAGGGCCATAAAACATTGTGCAACTTACCAACTGGAGAACAGCTAGGGGAGCATTTGTTTTTTATCCTTAAAGCACTGAGGGCCACAGAGAATGAGCGAGAGGGCTGCATGCAAAGGGCTGCATACCAGTTTTCCTATTTGGACACATTACTTAACTATTTGAATCCTCAAGATTTATTTCTATTTAGTCTGAGAGGCTTTCTTTTTGTTTCTTTGATGTCTTGGTTCCGCACATTATTCCAATTAGCATTTGTCTTCTACCTGAATGTATTATACCTTGTTTTTTTAAGGACAGATAGGGCTTTTTTTTTTATAACAAATTCAGGTACATTTATGTTTATTTCCCTTGCTTCTATTAGGAAGAAATAGTAAAAAATGTAATACATTTTTCTGTAATTTTCCCATTGCAATGTTTATCTAATTTGCACATCCCCATTTACCATATTTACTGCAAAATATCAACAGATTCTGCATATAAACAAAATGCCATATTAGTGGGAATTTTATGTAATGTAGAATGGCACAGCTCAAAGTGAATGCATGCTTCATCTCCCTGTCGATGCTACATTGCGACACACAGACAGGGGGAAAAATGATGTGCATAAGTTGTTAGGATAACCTTAAAGTGGTTGTAAAGGCGCAAGGGTCTTTACCTGCATTCATTCTATGCTTGAAGGTAAAAAAACTTTCTCTGTGCAGCAGCCCCCCCCCCCCAGTACTTACCTGAGCCCCCTCTCGATCTAGAGATGTCCAAGAGAACCGTGCCTCTATGGGGACTCACACTCCTGATTGGTTTTTGGCAACAGTGGGAGCCATTGAGCCAATCAGGAGACAGAGGGGGCGAGGCTGAGCTGTGGCTCAGTTTGTGAATGGACACACAGAACCACGGCCCAGGAGCACGTCTGCTTGGGTGCCCTTGCTCTGGGGACACCTGGCAGGAGGGAGGAGCCAGGAGTACTGGCGTGGGACCCGAGAAGAGGAGGATCTGAGCTGCTCTATGCAAAAACATTGCACAGAGCAGGCAAGTATAACATGTTTGTTATTAATTTTTAATATCACTTTAAGAAACATTAAGTTGGTTTTAGCACAATGACAACATTTTCACAAGTTTGTGATTGCACAAAAGTTCAATGACATCCTGTTCTCTTAAACTGTTTGTAATGCTTGAATTAAAAAAAAAGAAAAAAGAAAAGAAACAACAAACATGCCATACTTACCTGCCCTGGGCAATGGTTTTACACAAAGCAGCCTGGCTCCTCCCCCCACCGTGTGCCCCCGTAGGAAGCTGTTTCCCATGGGGGCACTAATGCATGCTCGATCCCGAGCCAGGCTGTTTGTGTCTATTCAGACACACAGCCCGGCTTGGTCCTACCTCTGCTCTTTACTGACAAGTTTTGACTGACTGCAGCTGGAGCCAATGGCTCTCACTGCTCTCAGCCAAGCCTGTCAGAGCTGGGTGAGGGGAAAGGAGAAGACATGTACAATGCTGGAGCAAGATTGGGTTCAGGTGAGTATTTAGATGGGGCTGGGGAGGAAGCCACTATTAAAATGTTTTTTACCTTAATGCAGAGAATTCAATAAGATAAAAAATGTTTTACCTTTAGAACCACTTTAAGTGAGCATTTAATGCTTACAAATGTCATCCATATCATCCGATCATCATTTTTTTTTCTTCATGAGGTGTTCTGGATGTGGTCAGTGAAGACCAGATCCAGAAGAACCCCATGCAGCTGTGCAGCAGCAGATCAGTATAGTGATTTATTGCTGGCTACACTCAGATAGCATACAGATGAATACAATAGACCACTATAGTAGTAAGGAGAGGCTGGACAAAGCTGAAATGGCTCTGCCTAAGCCTCAGTACTGACAGGAAGTGCTGTGACAAGTGCTGTAGAAACATCAGAAGTCCAGAAGCTGATCACCTTATCAACTTCTGGACTTAGTTCTGAGTCTTGGCTGTCATTGGCTGATGCTGGCCTGCAGGAGTCTCTGCTGCCATTTTAAAACTGTGCTGGGAAAAATAGGTTTTCTGGGTCACTGAAGAAGCTATCCAATTGGATGCTGCTGCCCCATATGACTCTAGCAGTCACCTTGGGTCAGGCAGGGCCTATTTAAACCCCTGGCTCCCAGGCTTTGCATGCGTTTTGTGAGATTGACTAAAACCTGCTCTCTACACGCTGCTGGACTTGTGAGTGTTCGCGGTTGGCTTGTCCTTCCACAGGGTTTATTGTGAACTGTCTTTGCATTACACGTTCTTTCATCACATGTGGACTATGTGTGTTATTGCCGCTACACCCTACCTACATGATTAACCCGTTGCCGCCCGGCCAATGCCCGAATGATGCTGGGGCTGGCATCTCGTCCCTCCAGGTGCACGTTCTATTACGTCCTCCTGGATCGCTCCTCACGAGCCCTCTGCTGGTACCATGTGACTACTGTAACCAATCACAGCAGGTCACATGACAGTTTAAAACAATGGATGGCTTCCTTTCAAGCCATCCATTGTGTACAATTGTGTTGCTGTGATTGGTCACAGTGATCACATGCTGTAGACTGGGCCAATTACAGCCCATCTGTGCCATGTGATCAGCTGTGGCCAATCACAAATACTCACAACAAAACAAACTGAATGAATCGATTTCATTCAGTAAAATGTTTGTATATAATAATAAAAGTCAATGCTATAAGCAAACATAATGTGTAAACAAAACAAAAAAAATACTGATCACGTCCCCAAAGTAGTACAATGTTACTATGGTAATATAATATTGCTTTGGTCAAAGTGTGTTAACAAAAAATCGTAAAAAAAAAGAAAAAAATATAATAATAAAAAAAAAAAAAATTATCACCAGTCAGTGTCCCTGATCACTGCCACACCAGTTACATGATGATGTTGTACTGCACTAGTAACAGTATGTAAAAAAATTAAATACTAATTTTTTACTTTTCCAAAAAATTATGACAAAAAATTACAACTTCAAAAAACTCACCACGCCTCTTACTAAATGCCTTGGACTATCTACATTCCAAAAAGGGGTAATTTAGGGGATATCTGTACTGTCCTGCCATATTGACATTTTTGGACCTCAAGAAATTAGGCCGTCAGTATATCAGGATTAATCAAGTTTCATTGTTTTTTTTTCAAAATTGTTTGTCTTTTTTCATTTATTTAGCGAAAAATAAAAAAAAACCCGGTGGTGATTAAATGCTACCAAAAAGAAAGCTCTCTTTGTGTGAACAAAATGATGAAAAATATTGTTTGGATAAAGTGTTGCATGACCTCGCAATTTTTCTATACCTCAGCTCCTGGTTGGACAATGCTCTCAGGCTCCTGCTGTACAGCAGAGCATGTCGCTTGGTTCGACTTTTATGTGAGTACTCAAGATTGGCAATCCTGTTTGTCTCAGATATGTTTAGATAATCTTACACTATATTGACATCAATTTTTGCAGACACCCCCATGCATCCTCCCCTGAGGAGGTGCGCAGTCACGAAACGCGTCGGTACATGCAGGATGTATCTACAGGCTATATATCAGGATCTCTTTTACCCTTAATTGACCATGAATATTTTTACCTCTCTTATTAGTTCTGTAATCAATTGATCAATGTGTCTCTATATATTTTTTTCAATTTACTGTCTGGTTGCAGGCATATGTATGTATCCAATTGTGGGTGTGTCATGTAATCCAATGTATGATATTGATACTGTACAATGTTGACATGCTATGCTGTATGCTTTGTATATGTATATATATATGAAATATGAAATTACTGTTATAAATTTTATAATAATGCACTCTGATTTATTATCCTATTATGCAAATAAAACATACTATCTATTTTACATAGTTCTAGGTCCAATTCCTCATTCAAAGTCCCAACCTGTCAGGAAACAAACATTGCCCTTGGAATTTGGGTCGGGAGGCCTGTGCACGTTTGCACGCATGTGCGCGTGTGCGCGCACGCATATGCACTGGCATTGGGGCACAAACGGCCCATTTAAGCGGACAGCACCCTGCAACCAGTGCTGTCCATTCTACAGCGTTAGTGTGTTCCTGAGTGACCCCTTACCTGATTATCTGTTCCTGTGACCCGGCTTGTCTTGAGCCTGCTTGATCTCTGCCTGCTCCCTTGTACCTTCGATGCCCGCCTGTTAAAAAACTCTGCCTGTGCCCGACTACTCTTCTGCCTGCTCCTTTTGTACTGCACCGCCAGCCAGCTGCCGACCCAGCCTGTACCACCATTCTGTCAACTAGCACAAGACCAGAGGAACCACTTCAGTAGTCACCGGTGACCAGCTCAACCCTTGTGCCATCCTCACTCCTGAACCACCTGTCTGCTTTACCAGGGGTTCACGAATCAGAGTCGCAAGAGAGGTTACCCCTGCACAAGTCAGACTCCACCACCAGGTGCGTGACAGTAATGGACAGCCATGTCTGAGTCTGCGCAGGGTCCTCTCCCATGGATGAACTTTGCTTGCACCTGGCCGGTCGGACCCAGGCCATCAAGAACCTGCAGTAAGGCTACAACCAGTTAGAGGGATGGGTCCAGGAGCTTACCTCAGCCCCCGGGGCTAGTCAATCTGCAGCTCGCACCATAGTGGCTCCGCCCTCTGAGCCCAAGGTACCCCTACCGGAATGATTCTTAGGCGACCACACCAAGTTCCGAGCATTTCATAATGCCTGTGAGCTGTACTTCGCTCTCCAAAACAGCAACTTTTCCTTGGAAACCACAAAGGTGGGGCTAGTGATTTCCCTGTTTCTGAGGGAACCCCAGTCTTGGGCGCACCGCCTGCTGGAACAGAAAGCCCCAGAAGTCTCTGACCTGACCTTGTTCTTTCAAGCTATGGCCTAGAAGACTATGTTGCAGAGTTCAGGTGCTGGAGTGCTGACACAGCGTGGAACAACGCAGCTCTCTGCTATCAGTTCCACTTGGGCCTCTCTGACTCACTAAAGGATGAACTAGCTCACGTGGGAGTACCCCAAGCCCTGGATGAGTTGATCAACCTCTCCATCCAGATCGACAGGCGTCTCAGAGAGAACAGAGCGGAGAGATCTGCTGGGTCTTCGCGACTCACTGGAATGCTACCCCGGATACCCAGATACCCCAGTCCAGTTCCTTTGGCTCCCAGGGCCTCTTCAGCAGCCACTGACCAGCCCGAACCCATGCAACTGTTTCTTCTCTGTCCGTCCCTCACTCTGGAGGAACGGCAACACCGAAGAAGCAACACTCTGGGCCTTTACTGTGGAGAACCGGGGCACATGGTGAGAACTTGGCCGGCCAAACTGGGTAAGCGTCCACCACCCGCCAGTGGTGAGGTACCAGTCTCGTTAAGCACCTCTTCTCACCTCACTCTCCCTCTCTCCCTACAGCTCCCCAGCAGGAACATCCTGACTACCGCCATTATCGATTCAAGCCCTTGCAGTGGGTTCATTGATCAATCTTTTGCGACCCAACACCAGATCCCCCTGTGACCAAAACCCATGGGATGGTCGTACGCCTGGCAGATGGCACAACTATCAAATCAGGCATGGTGACACATGAAACAGTTCCTCTGCCTGCTACAACTGACGGTCACCGGGAGCTCCTCCTTTTGGATGTCATCGCATCCCCCCTCGTTCCCATTATTCTCGGCTTGCCCTGGCTACAGGCCCATAGCCCTTGTATCAACTGGGCTACGGGCGAGTCAAAGTTCCAGTCACCCTACTGTCACCAGCACTGTTTTCCGGAGGCTAAGGAGTTGATCCCTACCTTACTCAGCCAGTTGGTGCCCTCCATTTATCATGTCTACCTCGATGTGTTTAGCAAAATAGGGGCCGAAAAATTACCATCCCATAGGGCCTATGACTGCCCTATCGAGCTCCTCCCTGGAGCTGAGGTCCCCTTCAGAAGGATCTTCCCCCTGATGGAACTGGAACTAGCGGCCCTCAAGGCCTACCTAGATGGAAATCTGCAAAAGGGTTTCATCTGACCCTCCACGTCTCCCGCAGGACCTGGGATATTCTTTGTAGAAAAGAAGGATCATACCCTGGGGCCCTGCATAGACTACAGAGTTGAATAAAATAAAAGTAAAGAACCGATACCCTCTACCTCTAGTTCTAGAGCTCTTCCAGTGGTTAGGGGCAGCAACAGTGTTTACCAAGCTGGACCTCCGTGGAGCATATAATCTTGTTCGTATCCGGGAGGGCGATGAATGGAAGACTGCCTTCTGGACATGGTTCGGACATTTTGAGTAGGGCTCTGTAACGCCCTGGCCACGTTCCAGCACTTTGTAAACGACGTGTTCAAGGATTACCTGGATCTATTTGTCATCATTTATCTGGATGGCATTCTGATCTTTTCTCCTACCTTGGAAGAACACCGCAAAGATGTTGCCTGTGTCCTGAGCCGCCTTCAGCAGCACGGTCTCTATGTCAAGATGGAGAAGTGTGAATTTGAACGCTCAAGCATTCCCTTCCTGGGGCTTATCATCTCAGTCACTGGCATAACTATGGACCCTCAGAAGGTCGTGGCCATCCTGGACCGGCCGGCCCCCACAGACAAGAAGGGAATTCAGTGGTTCATCGGCTTTGCCAAATTTTACAGAAAATTTATAAAGGGGTTTTCAGCTATTATTGCCCCAATTACTCAGCTGACCAAGTTGAACACATGGTTCTTGTGGGCTGAAGAAGCCCAAGAAGCTTTCATGACCCTAAAGAGGCTCTTTACCTCAGCACCCATCCTTAGGCATCCTGACCAGCTTTGCCATTTGTCCTGGAAGTGGATGCCTCTCAAGTTGCTGTTGGGGCCGTGCTATCCCAAAGACAAGATGCTAAGGCTGCCTTACATCCTGTGGTGTTCTTCTCCCGTAAACTAACCATTCCTGAGAGGAACTATGATGTGGGAGATAGAGATCTTTTGGCCATTAAAGCCGCCCTGGAAGAGTGGAGCTATCTGTTGGAAGGAGCCAGGCACCCCATCCTAATCTTTATAGATCACAAAAATGTAGAATATCTTTGGGCATCTAAAAGACTGAGACCTTGCCAAGCCCAATGGGCCCTTTTCTTTTCACGCTTCCTCTTCCAAGTCACGTACAGGCCTGGGTCGAAGAACGTCAAACCTGATGCCCTATCTAGGATGCTCTGTAAACCCGGTGATCCTGCGGCCCCTGATACAGTTCTACATACGAGGAATTTTCTGCTAACTCAAGGGGACCTGCTGTCCTGAATCAAACAGTCTGTAGCCAAGACCCCCAGACCTGCAGACCCTAACCTGCTAACCAAAGACGGCCTACTGTGGCACAACAACAGGCTCTTTGTCCCTGAGGATCAGCGTCTATCGGTCTTGGCATCCTGTCATGATCACTAGCTGGCGGGACATTTCGGTGCCCGCAAAACAACCAAACTGCTCCTACATTCCTTTTGGTGTCCGAGAGCAGACAAGGACTGTGGGAAATATGCCAGCTAATGCCCTATCTGTGCTCAGAACAAGAGCACTAAGACCAAAGCTTTGGGTTTACTGAAACCACTTCCTGTGCCTGAAAGGGCTTGGTCCATGATTTTGATGGATTTTATCATTGAGCTGCCACCGTCCCAAGGCTACTCCACAACCTTTGTGGTAGTAGATTGCCTAACAAAGAAGGCCCACTTCCTACCCATGAAGGGTACCCCTTCTTCCACAGTCCCCAAACCATCTCCTGATAGAACAGAGTCTTGGAGGTAAGCTGCACATGATCAATTTGGTGTGTATTGCTAGGCTGTTTGATCCTGTTTTCTCTGATCCTCCCCTTCTTCCACAGTCCCTAAACCATCTTCTGATAGAACAGAGTCGTGGGGGCAAGCTACACATGTTCAGTTTGGTGTATATTGCTAGAGAGTTTTTTTTATTTTGGGAGATTGCATGTGACAAGCACAGGGTCAATCAGCACTGCCCAGTCAAGAGTCCTGCAGCCTGATAGGACAATCAAGGAAGAATGATCCTAAAAGCTTTAACTAGACACTAATAGAAGTCACAAGACTGCTATGTACTGCTGATGAGAAAAGGAATTTAGCAGTTTATATTTACTAAAACAATTGCATTTCCATTTTCTGTGTACTGTGGGAGACCAGTGTAGCACTGCTCCATTGGGGGTTGCTTAAAGTTACCTGTTCATCTGCCTCCATGACCCTGCAAATCTTCCAGCCCACCTGTTACTCTGGGTTCAGAAATTTTGGTTACACAGTTAAATGACACACCAACACACTGCAAATAAGTGACTCTCTGATTTTACTGGTTCATAAACAAAGTTAAGTAACAAGATTTAGGTCAGCTGAGTCCTGGTTGAACAGCCAAGGCTCAGGTGAGGAGATCCTTGAAGCAATTGAATTACAGCTGGAAATCTCAGTTACAGAATAACAGTTTACATAACAGTTTATATAAGAACAGACAGCAATCAAAATGCAGGAATGGTACTGAAGTGGACTAGTAATTACTGTGATTTATGATACCACTAATAGGGAGCCCACTCCATCAGTACAATGACAGTTCTAGCCTATTTCACCTTAAATCCTAATGGAAGACCAGGTTTAATAAGTGTCGGGGTGTGTTGTTTTAAATAGCAGTAAACAGCAATGTCCAGTGTGTGGCCTGCAATTATCTTCACCGGCAGTTGGAGCTCAAGCAAACTGTATCCTGAATATAACAAGTGGTGTTTAGGCAGAGAAGAACAGCTCAATCTGACTAGCAGTAATCATTAATGTAATTACAGGGGTAAGATGTCTGTATACAGTGTTCGTATGCAATGTAATAAAGTAACTCCAGGAGTAAGATGTCTGTATACAGTGTCCAGTGCAAGGTTATAGGGCAGGGTGTGTATTTACTGGGCAGAAGCCCTCTCACCAACTGAAAAACAGCATAGGATCCTCCTGAAGAGTGATTCTGGCATAGATGTCCCCTCAACAAACAATCGGAGATGACTGACTGGCTGCAGGAACTGTATGTCATCTGATGCGACTGATGCAGTGACATGGCGGTGATGACCCTGGAGTAGAAAGCAGCTGTGGGCCTGCCTGGGCCCAAGCTGGATTTGCCACTTTTGCCACGTGGTAAGCCACAGTCCTCTTGCACAGCAACAGGGAGATGTTCACCTAATGGATCCCCAGGAAGAAGAGAGTGTGGGCTGGGCTGCTGGCCCTTTTATAGTCTTTCCCAGAATTCTTTCTTGGGTAGCAGGTGGCCTGATGGAAGATGTGGTCCAGGAATAGTTCATAGCCCCAGAATGTCTGTTTGAGATACTACAATTCCTACAATGCTCTTCACTTGACACAGGGGGATGATGTATGTTACTCGCGCTCAACACTAGAGGGACACAGCAACAGTGTAAAATGCAAAGGTAGGTCTGCAATGCAGATACTTGTAGTCCACTGTCGGCTACACCAGTAAATGTAGGGTCCTGGGTTTATTAACACTTTAAGGGAGACAGTACAGTTACAATATTATTCAATATAAAAGGGTTAGGAGGGCTCAGCTCATGACAGTTAACAATCTCATAATGCTCCTCTTTAGATATAATTTGATGTTTACTGTGTCAGAAGAAACATTGAACCATGTCCACCGGCAAACAGACACCAGACAGAAGTAAAGGCTGTGTTTGAAAGTCTACAGTGATTTATCTGTGTTTCTTCTTTGTGTACAACTGATTAACTAAATATAACCCATGCTGATAAGCTACATGAGTGCTAAATTATTTGAAAGGCACTATTCAAGTGATTTGTAGTGATCTACAAATACCAAAGAAATGTATCACTCATGAAGAAGATAAAAAGAATTCCAGGATGGTCTGGGATGGTAAATGGTCAGAACATCTTAAGATAGTATGTGCTGTTTACATTCTTCCATTGCAGCCATATAGTCCATCCGTACAGCCAAAGTACATTGTCAGGATGCCTTAACATATCATGTTACATTGCGGAGTTTGACTTTTATCTTTAATCTTTACACATATTTTTACTTCTCCTTTTCTGCAATAATACGGGGTTTGCGAAACAGTAGTTATATATGGATCATTTTGCTTATAAATCTATGTTATATACACTATGGAGCTAATAGCTTGCAGATAGTTTTGGAAAACTTGATCCTCTACACTGCATAAAATAAACTTCCCAGCTTTCCAGATTGCTTCTCCTGAGTTTGCTTTAACCACTTCAGCCCCGGAAGGTTTCACCCCCTTCCTGACCAGAGCATTTTTTGCAATTTGGCATTGCGTTACTTTAACTGGTAATTGCACATTCATGCAACCTTGTACCCAAACAAAATGTATGTCCCTTTTTCCCCACAAATAGAGCTTTCTTTTGATAGTATTTGATCACCTCTGCGGTTTTGATTTTTGCGCTATAAACAAAAAAAGGCTGGCAATTTTGACAAATCTGACACTAAGTAACACTTTTTTGGGGACCAGTGGCACAATACAGTTATTAGTGCTAACAAATGCACTGTCACTGTACTGATAACACTGGCAGGGAAGGGGTTAACATCAGGGGCGATCAAAGGGTTAAATGTGTTCCCTGGGAGTGCTTGCTAACTGTGTGGGGGATACTTTGACTGGGGAAGACAGAGATCTGTGTTCCTGCTTAGCAACACAAGATCTCCATCTTCCCCTCTGATAAAACAGCGACCTGCCTTGTTTACATAGGCAAACCGCCGTTCTGCCTATCTTGGGAGAGATCGCTGGACCCACTGATTGGCTCCCACTGTGTCCAATCACAGCAGGAGTGGGTCTCCGGTGGTGCGCACGCCCCAGACCCGGAAGAAGGCGCAACGTACCTGTATGCACCGCCCTGCCACAGTAAAAGTACATGGGGTGGTCTGGAAGTGATTAAAGACAATTCACTAGATGCTCTATAACACTATTTTTCATTCACTATGGGCCTTATGCACTGAAATTCATTGTGCTTTTGCTATGAAGTCTATTATTTTTATTATTATTTTTATTTCCTGATTATATTTTGAATTGTGAGTTTGAGTTAAAGAATATGTTACCCCAACATTTCATATTGCTGATATGTGTATGTTGTACAATGTACTTGTGTTAAAAAGTATCCTGTTCTCTTTGTATTGCTTCCTTTGTGTGAAATTCCTGATGATCCTGCCAGTCCCTTGCTTTCCTAAAACTGACCATAGGCATATAAGCACATCCTTCCCAGGACTGTCAGTTTTCTGGCTGTGCTGGGAGCACAGCCTACCTGTCCTCCAATAGTCAGGCCTGTGCTGACATGCTCCCTTGCACAGGCATTCACTGGAAAGGTCAGCGTACTGTTGTTTCTCCACTCCCTGTAAGGTAAACCAGATTTTCAGAATCAAAAAACATGTTTGGACTTATGGTCATGCGTGTGCACATTGCCCTGCTGCTCATGCTTCTAGGCAAAAGGGCAATACCAGACATGCTGTGGCAGTTCAGCGCATATGCATACGTACACGTAGCAATTGACAGCGCATTTGGCACCCATTGACCTACTTTAATGGATGTGCCACTGGGAGAAGTTGCTGAATGATCTTCTGTTTGTTCCACGTGTCCTGAGCAGCGGCAGCTGGTGTATAAGGGGCACTTGGGCGCTGCCTCCCCGCCGCTGACATGAAGGAAAAAAAAAGTCAGCCCAGCCTCCCTGCAGGAGGCGCTGGTATATTGACTTTTCTTCTTTTTTTTTTTTTTCCTCAGCTGACAGCAAGTAGTGAGTCGATTGGTCAGTCATAAAAGACTATGTGTGTGCGCTGAACAGGCGCACACACATAGTCTGATTGGCTGCCCCCTGCGCCATCAGAGCCAGACTCTCTGTCATGGGATTCTGGGGGTGAGGGCGGGACTATGGCGGACGTGCTGGCTGTGTGAGTAATCACGCAGGCGCAGCACTCCGCCGGGACTTCCGCAGACCGTCCATGAGGAGAGGAGGACAGTCCACTGCCAGCCAGGCTCCAGCATGCTCCCCGCAAGTGCTGCCTCTGCACACTGTCAGCATGCTCTCCACAAGCACTGCCTCTGTACACTATTAGCCCAATCTCCGCAAGCCGATCTCTGCACACTGCCAGCCTGCCTATTAGATGGGGTAAGTGCGGGACTTGTTCCGACTTCGGGGGGGGCGCTGCAAGCCCCTATCTGGGACCCTGTATACCCTATCTGGTGACTGTATACCCTATCTGGGGACTGTATACCCTATCTGGGACCCTGTATACCCTATCTGGGGCTCTGTATACCCCATCTGGGACTCTATATACCCTTTCTGGTGACTGTATACCCTATCTGGGACCCTGTATACCCCTATCTGGTGACTGTATACCCTATCTGGGTCCCTGTATACCTTATCTGGGACCCTGTATACCCTATCTGGGATTCTGTATACCCCTATCTGGGACTCTGTATACCCTATCTGGTGACTGTATACTGCTATCTGGGGCTCTGTATACTGCTATCTGGGGCTCTGTATACTGCTATATGGTGACTGTATACTGCTATCTGGGGCTCTGTATGCTGCTATCTGGGGATCTGTATACTGCTATATGGCGATTCTGTATACCCCTATCTAGTGACTCTGAATACTGCTATATGGTGACTCTGTATACTGCTACATGGTGACTCTGTGAGTGTATACCGCTATCTGGTGACTCTGTATACCCCTATCTGGTGACTCTGTATACTCCTATCTGGTGATGCTGTATACCACTATCTTGTGATGCTGTATACCCTAACTGGTGATGCTGGGCTGTATACTCCTGACACAAGGGGTGGAAACTATAAGGGGTGGGGCTTATAAGAAGTGGCAGGGGTCAAAAAGGAAGGGCGGGGTTTGGCTCCCCCCATCCTAAAATTTCACCAGCCGCCACTGGTCCTGAGACCTGACCCTTTAAGTTGCTTACCCTTTTATTTCAACCTTGATGATCTGGTTACACTGACTTCAGCCTGTTTACTGGACTCATCTCTGCCTGCTGATTCTGTACAGCTTCTGCATGGCTGCTAATGACCTTGGACTGATTACTAGACTTTCCTCTGCCTGCTGATTCTGTACAGCTTCTACCTGGATGTTACTGACCTTGGCCTGCTTACTAGACTTGCTCTCTCTGCTGATTCAGTCCCATTTTGCCTGGCTGTCATTGACCTTGGCCTGCTCAACTTTTTTGGTTCCATCCACCTGCAACGCAGATACTGTCGGTCGGCTATCAAGGCACTCATGCCACTCAGTGCTCTTACACTCTTTGTCTCCACCTTCAAGAGTGATGGGCAGGAGGTGCATGAAAAGCCCCCACAACATTCCAGCCTCCACCAAGTATGCAACACTCTCACCTCTCTAAGCCCCTATGCAGCTGAGAACAGAGATTATGCGATCACATAAAAAAAGGTATTTATAATGTTCTTTTAAAAGGTTTTGCCTTTCATGTCTATTTTTTAAACTGAATGGGTTGTTTTACAATGTAAGGGTTCACATATACTTTAAAGGATCCTCCTCCTCCAGCATTTTCCTAAAATACATACTTAAATAAAACACAGCTTCCTGGGTATATTACTGGTGGTCTACAGCAATACTTCAGAACTTAACTCTCTTGCACCTTAAAATGCATATGCGTTCCACACTCCATTTACTTCAATGGGAAAGTCCCTCAACAGGCCCATTGAAGTGAATACTATGCAAGCTGTGCAGGTGATGAGGTGCAGCAGTGAGAAGAGTTTTAATTAAGGAAGCACAAAAAAAAGTAGATCTTCTATTTTTTTTTATTTTGCTTCCTTTATTATTTCTCTCTCATAAATATTATATCTGCTTTGCTTGAAACCAAACCTAAACCTCCTCAACCAAATTTGCCCAGACAGTGCTGTAGCACCTACATTTTATGAGTTTTGGGCATATTCTGTAGCAGCTTCCAATCAATGCCCTTGGCTCTACTTAATGAATGAAAAAGGATGCAGCGCTGCTAACCAATTGTTTAAAGCATGTGAATTATCCCAATATGTGTGTAAATCCACAAATAGAGCTTATATGTGTACCATCTAAATCACATGTATTGCATAAACATGGTGTCAATTAATGTCATAAAAATATGCAAACACAGATTGCTGAACAGTAAACAACATATAGTAGACATGTGCACTGTCGAAAAATGTACTAGTTTTTGTTTCATTAGTTTTTACTTCTTTTTAGTTTTTCGAGTCATTCGTTATGCTCAAAATTCGTAAATCCAAAAATTTGAAAATCCGAAAATAAGAAAGATAATTGGAAAGAACGAAGATCCGAAAATGCGAAAATCAAAAAATTTTAAATAATAATTAACTAACTAACTAATAATAACTAACTGTTAAATTATAGCTATTGGAATTTCCTTTCAAATTTGGCTGTTAGTGAACATAACGAATATAAATTTTTCTGGAGTTACGAATTATCCGAAATAATGAATGGCGCATCTAAACAAATGGAACGGAACAAATTAATAATAATAAATAATAATAATAACAATACAAATGTGTTATTTTTATTATTATTGTTATTATTATTATTATGAATAATTCATTACATGTTATTCGTTTAGATGCAGCATTTGTTATTTCGAATAATTTGTAACTTTGGATAAATTCATATTCGTTACGCTCACTAAAAACCAAATTTCAAAGCAAATTCCAATACCAATTCCAATTCCAAGTTATTATTTCAGATTTTCAGGTTTTCAAATTTTTGGATTTTCGTTCTTATTTTAGGATTTTCATTCTTTTGAATTTTTGGATTTTTGTTCTTATTTTCAGATTGTCGAATTATCAGATTTTCACATTTTTTTAATTTTCCAAATTTTCGGATTTTCAAATTTTCGAATTTCCGAATTTTTGAATTTTTGAATATTCGGAAAAATTAGTTAAAAGGGTTTTCGTTAATTCAAATATTTCCGAATTAACAAATTTGTCAAATTTTCATCGAAAAATAAATTCAGAACAAATTAAATTGTACATGTCTAACATATAGTAATCCATCTCTTCTTGAACATCCAGTAATAAAAAGTGTGCTGCTTCTTCCATGCTCTTAATGTAATATATGTGATTTAGATGGTACACGTTTAAGTTTTATCTGTGAATTCAAACATGTATTGGGATGTTCATTAATTTAATGTGTGAACACATTCAGGTGTTAGCAGTAGCTATTTCAACCAAGTCACTATATCATTACCATTTTATTGGTGGCGCAGGAGTCACAGTAATTGTTTATTTCTTGGCTGTACATAGTTACCACCTTGTGCTGTAGCTCATCCCAAGAGATTGTAACCCACCAGTGCCTGGTGGGGTCTCTTAAGAGAAAAGTTAGGTAAAGTGATTGGATACGTTTAGTTTAGGGGATAGCAGGTTGGAAGGAAATAGTTAAAGATACATTTTATGTTTCAAACCACTTTAAAATGAGACTAAATACAATATAGCTTATTTCACGAAAGCCTTCCCTTAGGTTGTCAGAGATATGTAGGTTTTAGGCTAGACATCAGACTTTCAGAGCGCTACAGGCTACCCCTTCATTCATTATTGTATCTAATGTTTTCTCTTTCAATAGATTTTTATTCAAAGATTTAACAACGTACCATAGTACAAACAGCATTAAGCATATGTTAAAAGATGGATGCACCCTCAAATGTGATCAAGGGCCAGATTATTGTAGACATAATACAAAAAAGCCTAACAGGTTGACTCTACCAAATGGAGAGATAGCTTATCAAGGACATAAGCTTGTTTAGTGTAATCACACTACACGGAATGCAGACCTCATTTTAAAGAACATTACATTAAGGCTGCATTCACACAGGGGCGATCCGACTTCAGGCACGACTTTGCTAGGCAACTTGCAGGCTACTTGCAGGCTACTTGCAGGCTACTTGCAGGCTACTTGGAGGCAACTTGCAGGCAACTTGCAGGCTACTTCAAGCTTGACTATGCCAGGCGACTTTGCCTGTGGCCAATCAGAGCGGGGAGGGAGGTGGTTGCCCTGGATAAATTCTTTTCTTAGTCGCTTCCATGTAGATGGGGGATCCGACTTGGAGGCGACTTCTATTGAATCCTATGGGCACAAGTCGGATAGAAGTCGCCTAGAAGTAGTACAGGAACCTTTTCAGAAGTCGTCTTGAAGTCGGAGCGACTTCAGTCGCGTATATTAAGACGGCTCCCATTCATTTCAATGGGATTTCAGATGTCAAGCGACTTGGGGCGACTTGAGGCAACTCAAGTCGGATCGCAAGTCGCCCCTATGTGAATGGGCACTAACAGTTAAATAAGTGTTAAAACAGTTACATTGAGAGCCGTGGGAGTAATAATGTCAGGATTTATTCCAGTGCCTCAAGGCACGGTACCTTACTTCCAGATATGTGTTGAAGTAGGAGAGGCTCTATGGTCCCTCCTTTGGCATCAATATTAAGAAAACATCAAATCATTAGAGAAGTGAAGTAGAAAGTAAAGGAAAGAAACAAAGAAACGAAGAACAAGAATTGGCCCCCTCGATCTAGGCCCCCAACAGCAAAGCTTCCACCATCTAGGGAACTTTAAGGTATGTAATCTAGGGATTCTACACTTTTTCAAACCTCACTTGTTTGTCTGTAAGGATACTTGTCAATTTTTCAATAATCATAATCCAGGATATTTTGTGTTTAACCAATGTGACCTCGACCACCGGTGATTTCCATGCTTGCGCTATAGTAATTTTAGCTGCTAAGAATATAAAGAAGACGTGGGTTCAAAGGTGTCTGGGGAACTCATCCAATAGGTCTGCAAACAGTGGAAACAGGGGAACAATGGCAGAGCCAGTAAAAAGCTACAACAATCAATATGTAATATATGAGTCTTATAATAGAGTAGTAGGTCACACTGTAACTATATAGTGTAGAACGGTGGATATTCAAAGTTCATCCAAATAATCATGATAAAATCTTCTTATACCAAGGTGCTTTAGGTGTACTTGAGATGTGAGTCCTCTATGAATTTATAAGTGCATATGCTTACCAGAACTTGGTAGAAAATCAGCAGAGGGGGTCCACAAACCAGATGTACCCAACTTATTCCACATATCTCTAGTGTGGGTTCTCCAGTCAATGGGTCACCTCTCCTGGATGTTAGAGCGATCACTCGCGTATAAATCACCATTGCTAAGCCATACTGGAGGGCTCAATGAATATAAAGTGGAAACAAAGGGAATCCACCATAGCGTGATACTGTTTTAACGTTTTAATATGTATAAAAGAGGGGATTAAAAACACTTACATCAGACTGTATAAAAAAGCGTTCTTCTGATAAGAAATGTATCAGTGACAAGAGGGGAACCAGACCCAACGCGTTTCGACTCCAACGGTCATCATCTGGGGTGTTCCCCCCCTCCATCACTGCTCATATTTATAGATAACTGCACACCAGACAATCAGCCCAGCAGAGGGCCAGGGAGAACGGAAGTCGCCCCTGTTGATCAAAATGGCGTCTCCATCGTGCGTTCCACCCCTCTATATGATCTTCATAAGGAGTCATAATGGGTGGGGAAATGAGTTCCAAGCCTCGTTTTAACCTGAATCTCCAAAGTAAAATTAAGAATAAATCTTATATGTATAATTGCATACCTTATCCTAATAACAGGGGTGCGGGTCATAAGCAGCTTAAAATGGTAACAATCGGTCAGATACGGCCGTATAAACACCGCGCCCGCATTTCATTAAAAAAAATCATTTTAAGCCGCCCCCGAAAATGGCGTCACCAGCTCCCATAACACACGGGGTGGATGACCCTCGTCGTCATGACGTATTTCCAGTCATGACGCTGGGAACGCGGAAAGACTGTACCCAGAGGAGGTATGGTATTCCCCCTCAGAGAGACAGTTCATATCCGCATGAGAAGATTAAAATACACCGCTATGGGTATTCAGCCCATATAAAGGAAAACTGAACATTAGAAATAGAGAATATAAATAAATATTTGAGGCTAGTGTGAGCAAAAAAAGAATATCAAATATTTATTTATATTCTCTATTTCTAATGTTCAATTTTCCTTTATATGGGCTGAATACCCATAGCAGTGTATTTTAATCTTCTCAAAGCGGATACGAACTGACCGAAAATACGTCATTACGTCGAGGGGCATTACTTCCTATCCACCCGGGTGTTATGGGAGCTGGTGACGTCATTTCCGGGGGCGGCTTAAAATGTTTTTTTTTAATTAATGAAATGCGGGCGCGGTGTTTATACAGCCGTATCTGGCCGATTGTTACCATTTTAAGCCGCTTATGACTGTTATTAGGATAAGGTATGCAATTATACATATAAGATTTATTCTTAATTTTACTTTGGAGATTCAGGTTAAAATGAGGCTTGGAACTCATTTCCCCACCCATTATGACTCCTTATGAAGGTCATATAGAGGGGTGGAACGCACGTCGGAGACGCCATTTTGATCAACAGGGGCGACTTCCGTTCTCCCTGGCCCCCTGCTTAGCTGATTATCTGGTGTGCAGTTATCTATAAATATGAGCAGTGACAGAGGGGGGGACACCCCAGATGACGACCGTTGGAGTCGAAACGCGTTGGGTCTGGTTCCCCTCTTGTCACTGATACATTTCTGATCAGAAGAACTCTTTTTTATACAGTCTGGTGTAAGAGTTTTTAATCCCCTTTTTTATACATATTAAAACGTTAAAACGGTATCACGCTATGGTGGATTCCCTTTGTTTCCACTTTATATTCATTGAGCCCTCCAGTATAGCCAAGCAACAGTGATTTATACGCGAGTGATCGCTCTAACATCCAGGAGAGGTGACCCATTGACTGGAGAACCCACACTAGAGATACGTGGAATAAGTTGGATACGTCTGGTTTGTGGACCCCCTCTGCTGATTTTCTAGCAGGTTCTGGTGAGCATATGCACTGATAGATTCATAGAGGACTCACGTCTCAAGTACACTTAAAGCACCTTGGTATGGGGGCGTGGCCGAGCGCGGTCTGAGACGGCCGCACGGTGAAGGAGCTCCGCTACAGACACCCGTTCAGCGACTTCAGCGACATCGAAGGTGACCTTGTCAAGCACCGGCTCTACTCATAACACCCGTACGTACACCCCAGGATGACCAAGAGACCCACCGCTCGTACGGCGCCGCAGAAGCTGACGGACTTTTTCCCGTCCTCAGCCCCGATGCACGCCTCGCAAGATGGCGCCGGCAGCTCCGCTCAGGGAATACAGCTCCCTCCACGCAACATCGGAGGAGAACTCCAGGGTCCCGCTATCACCGGAGAAAGATACCAGGTACTCAAATCAGGGGGCACAAGTGAACAGACACCCCCAGACAGTCCCACAACTAGAAGCCCCGTGAAGCACAAAAAATGCAGGCAGGGAGAGGAACATGAGGAGAACGGCCGCCTTACAGGCCAGAACCAGGCCCCAGGGCACACACCTTCCATGCCGCTGCTGGAAGACTTCCCTTCCTCATCCCAACCAGCATCACTGGCAGATATAAAAGAAATGTTGCTTTCATTGCGCAGCTCCCTTCATTCAGACATGTCAAACATGTTAACAGGAGTCTCCAATTCTATACAAGACCTGTCCCTGAGAATCTCTCATGCTGAAGACAAAATAGGAGATATGTGCCATGCACACAACGATCTGATTGATTCCTTCAACGACCATGAAAGCGAACTACAAAAAATTAACGCTAAAATCGCTGACTTAGAAGACAGGTCGAGAAGAAACAACATCAAATTCAGGGGTATACCCGAAAACATTCCAGACGCAACTCTATCGGAGTTCCTACAGCAATTAATGGCGGAACTGATTCCTGGCTCAGACCCCAGGGACATGACTATCGATAGAGCACATCGCATTCCCAAGCCTCCATTCCTAGCGGACACCATTCCGAGGGATGTCTTGGCCAGAATCCATTTTTTTCATTACAAGGAGCAAGTGATGAAAGCAGCCAGAAACAACCCAAAGCTCTCAGACAAATTCAACAACATAACACTGTACAATGATCTCTCGGCTGCCACTATCCGCATCAGAAGACAATTTCTCACCCTAACCAAAGCCCTAAGGAACCACTACATACCTTATCAATGGGGCAGACCTACTAAACTAATCATCACAAGACAACATAAAAAGTACACCGTCTTTTCTCTGGAGAAGGGGCTGAAGCTCCTTAAAGATTGGAAAATTCTACCACCAGATGCAGTAGAAAAAGAGGACAACCAACCATCCAAGATATCCATGGAGTGGACCTAACCGGTAACCGTAACCATAACCTTCTTATACACCTTACACTTACAACAGGAAGGTGTCTACAACTTCTTCATAGGCCAAGGACTCTCTTAATATCATGCCTAAAGTAGCCTTTTGTCTCTATATATCCCCTTTACGGGATATCTGCCCCCACCCGGGCAACACGTTGTTGCGCATGTTGGCTGGACTTTTTTCCCAGCATTTTTTTAACTCCCTAAATACAGTATTGGACTATCTCAGTTTCAGTCAGACAACTAGAAGTCAACTCCATCCTCCTCAACGAACTCGACCCACCCACAAAACAATCCGTACCTGTATTCATAATGTTCCACCAGTCGGCTACTACACAGAAGTACAGCAATACAATCAGCGAATCCACATCTATTCAACATGACTCTTAAAATCCAATCGTACAATGTACGAGGACTCAACAGCCCCTTCAAAAGGACAGCACTAAACAAAGAACTGAGCTCTAATCCATGTGACATCTTATTCATCCAAGAAACGCACTTTGCAAAGAAGAAGATCCCACATCTATACCTGAAAGACTTCACCATAGTCGCCATGGCTTGTGCAGAAAAGAAGAAAGCAGGCGTTCTCATCGCCATCAGATCCAAACTGAATTTCCAAAATATATCACAAGAAGAAGACTGTAATGGCAGATACATCTTCCTGATATGTAAGATAAATGATGTAATGTATACACTTGCTAATTTGTATGTTCCAAATGTCAGACAGATTGCCTTTTTAAATAAGACAATGAAAAAACTTAACCCACTCAAACAGGGCTTTCTAATCATAGGTGGCGACTTAAACGCTGTTGGAGATCCACATCTGGATTCTTCAACTAAATCCCTGAGGAAAATATGTAGCTTAAATAACTTTCTTCAAAACAACAATCTGTTTGACATCTGGAGAACACACCACACGAATGAAAAAGACTACTCATACTACTCTGTCATACACCGCACCTACACCAGAATAGACCTCTTTCTCACTGACCAATGGTCACTTCCCCACATCACCTCATCTGGTATTGGTACAATAACATGGTCGGACCACGCACCCATAACGATCTCCATTTCCCCCTCTAGCAGACTAAGACCCCCAATGACCTGGAGAATGAACACTTACATACTAAACCTTCCTGAAACAGAAGGGAAAATTAGATCAGCCCTAGACCAGTTTTTCGAGCTGAACGACTCACCCTCCACAGACCGCTTTGTTTTATGGAATGCCCACAAAGCAGTCATAAGAGGCAATTTCATACAACTAAGCTCACAGGAAAAGAAAAAAAGAGATATAAAGTTTAAAACCATCACCCAGCAAATTAGTACATTAGATAATGACAATAAAAAACTCCCTACCCCTCAAAAAGAAAAGGAATTACTAAAACTTAGAATCTCCCTAAGAGACCTCCTACTATACCAACATGAGAAACATCTTAAATCCACCAAATCTCTATACTACTCTCTAAACAACAAAGCGGGAGCTTTTCTAGCCAAACGCTTTAAAGGCAAACGCAAGACACAAAACATACCATACATGACTCAGGCAAAGACCGGCCTTAAAGTCACAGCCCCCAAAGATATTGCAGAAAGTTTTAGGAAATATTACTCTGAGTTATACGACCTAAAATCTGACCCTCACACTCCTCAACCCATGGGAGAACACATACAGACATTCCTATCACGACTATCCCTCCCCAAACTATCTGACGAGCAGCAAACTCTGCTCTCCCAACAATTCACAGAATCAGAGGTAGCCAAAACCATTAAAAATCTACCTAAAGCTAAAGCCCCAGGAATAGACGGTTTTCCCAACGAATATTATCAAAAATTCTCGCATACATTGACACCCCACCTAACCAATGTATTTAATGCAGCAATGACAAATGGCAAATTTCCCAGAGAAATGCTACAAGCCTTGATCACAACAATTCCTAAACCAGGAAAGGACACATCACTCCCTAGCAACTATAGACCGATTTCCTTATTAAATTCTGATCTGAAAATATACGCCAAAACACTAGCCCAAAGATTACTTGACATACTCCCCTCTTTAATTCACCCGGACCAAGTTGGATTCATTAAAGGAAGACAAGCACCAGATGCAACCAGAAGAATACTAAATTTAATCACACATGTTTAAATACAAAAAACACCTACATTAATGATTGCGCTAGACGCAGAGAAAGCTTTCGATCGTGTGCACTGGGGGTTTCTCAGAGGGGTCCTGAAGAAGTTCGGGTTTGCAGGCCCGATCCTTCAGGCAATCTTAGCGTTGTATACCGAACCGTCTGCGAGGGTATTCACAACGAGTACTCTATCTGAAGAATTCAATATAACTAATGGCACGCGGCAAGGCTGCCCCTTGTCCCCGCTGATTTTTGCTCTAATAATGGAACCCCTGGCGCACACGATCCGAACGTCTGAAGCCATTAAAGGCATACAAATTGGGCAGTCATGTAACAAAATAGGACTTTTCGCAGATGACGTGTTGATTATAGCCTCTAACCCTCTCCGTTCCCTACAAGCTCTACACATTATCCTGCGGGAATTCTCAGAATTATCATTTTATAAAATCAATGAAAATAAAACGCAAATTCTAGGCATCAACATACCACCCGATATCAAACAGAAAATTCTATCCCAATATTCTTACACATGGGCTGACTCAAATATCCAATATCTAGGTATACATATCCCCAATGCAACCAACAAAATTTATAACTCTAATTTCAAACCATTCCTCGAAAACCTACCCAATGAACTGAACAACCTTTCCAAACTTGAATTGTCTACCTCAGGTAAAATCCATCTATTCAAAATGATAACACTCCCAAAACTGTTATATCTATTCCGCACAATTCCAATCCCCCTACCAGGGAAATTCTTTAAGAAAATACACTCCCTAATACTAAATTATATCTGGAAAAACAAAATACCCCGCTGTGCGACGACCATATTGACAAAACATAAAAAATCAGGAGGCTTCTCTCTACCAAATGCACACTACTACTATCTGGCCTCTATAGTGGACCAATCTAAAGCCTGGTGGAACCCACCTGAAGATAAAATTTGGTCCACAATAGAGTCGCAATACACCCAACTTTATAACCTGAAGCTTCAAATTCTCAACATATCTCTGAACAGACGCCCCCCACCGAGTCCTTACCCGACAATCCAAGCCACCCTCCAAGCCTTATTGACCTTAAATACCAAAAAACCATCTACCACATCTATGAGAGCCATATCACTCCCCCTGGAAATGGTCAAATTATATACCCCGAATTTACACCTCTCAACATGGACTAAACATGGAATCACACTGATAGACCACCTCTATAAGAATGGAAAAATTATACCTTTTCCCCAACTTCAACTCCAATATAAACTTCCGAACACAGAATTCCTCCATTATCTACAAATTACACAAACTATAAGAAAGGAAAATATCCCTCCCTCAGCTCAATTCAATGAAGACCTATATCAACTCTATCTACAGCCTGACAAATACAAAGGCATTTCCCACTTCTACAACATTCTTAATAATTCCCATAACTTCAGTAAAACGACCTCAATGCACAAATGGGAAAAAGACCTCTCATTATCGATTCCAGATGCCCACTGGCAAAAAGCCCTCTTAATAACGCACAGATCAACCCTATGCGCTGACCATTGGGAACTATACCTAAAAACAATCCATAGATGGTATTACACCCCTTATATACTCTCCAAAATCTCCACAGATAACACAGGAAAATGCTGGAGGAATTGTGACTCCACTGGTTCACTTGTCCATATTCTCTGGCACTGTAAATCCATCACTTCTTACTGGAACCAGGTCTTTAAATTGATTTCGGAGATCTCAGCGCCACAAGTAACACCTTCACCAGAGATAGCAATTCTCCACATCCTACCTAATGAGATAAACACCAACCTCAAACCATTAATCACCCACATCCTCTTATCAGCAAAAGTAATCATTATGAGGAAATGGGGCACACAAGACACACCAAACTTATCAGAACTTACCACGGAAATCAACAGATGTTGTTCTCTAGAGTACATTTTTGCAGTTAAGAATAACACAATTTCCAAATTCAACCACATGTGGAACCCATGGCTAAACCATCCGTCATACACTAAAGTTTGAAAGATTCCAAAGGAAAAATACAAACTTGTCACACCAACCTATAAGTAATCTACCCTATCAATTGGGAATTACTTTCTGACTATGTCATAACATAAAACTAACCAGACCACGTCCCCTCCCACACTCACAGTTTGTTCCCACCGGGGTGAAGTGGGAGAGGAGGTGGACATAGTACCCTAAACACTCATATATTAACACTCAGGAAGTAACACACGGCAAGACGAACAGGTACACCAAGTCTAAAATACTATACGACTGTCTGTACTAGTATACAATGAAAATCCGTATAATATAATTTATATACTGTCTGTACTGTAAACTGAATGTTTAAAGCAACCTCCGCATTGCTATGTTTCCGTTTTACCCCTTTTTGTTGTTTTTCCTTTTCCATTACCCAACTCTCTGTAATTTTTCCCTTTTTTTTTTGTTCAAATAAAAATAAAAATATTGAAACATAAAGCACCTTGGTATAAGGAGATTTTATCATGATTATTTGGATGAACTTTGAATATCCACTGTTCTACACTATATAGTTACAGTGTGACTTACTACTCTATTATAAGACTCATATATTACATTGATTGTTGTAGCTTTTTACTGGTGCTGCCATTGTTCCCCTGTTTCCATGTTTTTATACAAATTGATCTGTTTGTTGTGCTTGCTGCCAGTTGCCAATTAACATTGCTCACTGAGGTAGGGGGTGCGGGTTTTAGTAAATATTTTGGTCTGCAAACAGTGCTGTTTTGGTTTTTTTGGGTATATTCTGTCCCGTCACCGAGTAGACAAGGTTGAATATTCTAGTCCAGAATCGTTGGACTTTCAGACAGGACCACCAGACATGGAACATATCGCCCTCTTGCCCTGTATCTCATGTTTTACTCCAGAAAGCTTTACATTACTTTAAAAAAGTAATACAAGTACATGCATATTTGTAATAGACCTTTCCTCTGCCACTGACACAGTTGACCACCCGCTCCTCCTCAATAAACTCCACTCTATTGGCCTCTGTGACTCTGCTCTTTCCTGCTTTTTCTTTTACCAATCTCAGCACACCTTCAGTGTCACCTACAACACCATCTCCTCTGTTCCTCTTTCTCTTTCTGTTGAGGTACCCAAAGGCTCCATCCTTGGTCCTTCCTATTCTCTCTCTACATCTCTTCTGTGGGCCAGTTGATAACCTCCCATGGCTTCCAATACCACCTCTATGCTGGCAATACCTAAATCGATCTCTCTACTCCCCAGATCACCCCCTCTAACCCCTCAGGTGTCAGAAATTTACTGAGCAATATTACACTGAGTTTGCAATATTTCTTCCTCCCTGATCCCTCCTCATAACATTACCAATAAAATCAACAGCACAAGTATTGGTCCCTCCGCACATGTCAAGGTGCTAGGTGTAATTCAAGACTCTGACCTTGCCTTTGCCCCCCCATCCAATCATCGGCTAAATCTTGCCGCCTAAACCTTTGCAATGACACAACAAAACAACTTATTAACTCCTTAGTTATATCTTTCCTTGACTACTGAATCTCTCCCTTCACTGGCCTATCTTTCATAAGCTATCCACATTCAGTCTATCAAGAATGCTGACTGCTGCCCCTCTCTGCCAATCCCTCCACTGTCTTCCAATAGCCAACGTATACAATTCAAAATATTAACCACAACATATAAGGCCATTCATAACACTGCCCCCAGCTACATCACCAACCTCATCTAAAGATATCACCCATATTGTCCACTCTGTTCCTCCTAAGACATCTTGCTCTCTAGCTCCCTTGTTACCTCCTCCCATGCTTACCTTTAGGACTTCTCCAGAACCTCTCCTATCCTCTGGAACTCCCTATCCAAGTATTTCCATTCAGCTCCTACCCTGTCCACCTTTAGGCAATCCTTGAAAACTCATTTAATCAGGGAAGCCTACCCCACCTCCAGCTAAAACTGTACTTGAGTCACCTCCATCAGATCATGCCCTGCAACTATTACCTGTTCTACCACCTCCCCCTTCCTTTAGATTGTAAGCTCATGAATGAGCCTCATGAACTCCATTTTAATTGTACAGTCACCCTTTATGTTGTAAAGCACTGTGCAATCTGTTGGTGCTATATAAATCCTGTATACAGTAATAATAATAATAATATAACAATAATACGTGTTGTACAGAAAATGTGACTTGGTTTATGTCATTGAAATTCATCCTTGTAAATAAACTCTATGACCTTGTACATCAGCTTGTCAACCCTCTTTAATTTCAACAGTACTAACTCAGGACTGCTTTTTTACTTACCGATTTCAAGTATTTTTTTTAAGATGGAACGTCAGAAGAGTTGCACAAGCTGTACAGTTAGGATAAAATCCTTAAGTCTTTAAACAGTGCTTCAGAATTAATAAAAATATATACAATTTGCATATTTTATCAGTATAATAATATACAGTATTTAATTTTGAGATGCTTAGGTTACCAAGTTAAGTGGTAACCTTTTAAATATTATTCTGCCAGCTAAACAACTTTGTTTTTAAAGTATATGTCTCTTTTCTATTTTCTCCTTGAGTTGACCGTGCTCAAAGGCCATAAGTGCCTAACATTATGGATAAAAGATCTGGAAAAAAACAGAAGGCAGTCATGAGTGCTGAAGTTATTTTTCATGTTCAGAATTTTCCAGGATGATAAATTATCATACTCTAGTAGTACAATGTTAAGACGGAAATAGGGAAATGGAAACATATCAACTAGCTAAAATTAAGCCTCAGCTTATGTCTATGTGTGACTTTTTATTCCAAGGGCAAACTACTTTGTTATATTATTATGTTTTTTTATATAATTAATACGTTTATGATATCTAAATATGTAAAAAAAAAAAAGCTATATAGTGTGCCATCGTTTTATTGTGGTTACATGATAGTTTTTAGGGTTTTATTTGAGATGTCCAAAGAAAGATTACACAAACACTTGTAGAGATACAGATAACAAATGTAACAACATTAGAAAATGTACAAAGAATATTTAACTATTTACCTCGGTGCCTTTTTTTATTTACCTTGGTGCCTTTTCACCAACGTCTTTTGCGACTTGGCACAGATGATCAAAATCAGGCACGTGTATTAAAGCAGTCCCAAAATGAGACTATTCCAAATTTTGGCTGTGATATATAGGGTAGCATTTGGCCAATTACAAACTCTGAATAGCAGTATTACCTTTTAAGGAGATAGCCCACCCTGGTCAATTTACAATGGCATTGCTATCTCACCCTCAGACCTCAAGTACCCCCAACAGGCCATGTTTGCATGTTTTCCTTGCACAGGTGCTTTAAATCAGAGTCAATGGCATTTTGGACAGCTATTTTATCTAAGAGAAATTCCCAAAATATGATCTGTTTGGGGTACTTGAGGACTGAGGTTCAGAACCACTGGTCTAAGGCAACCAGGCTTAGAATTAATTCTTTGATATTGTGAGCCAATAACACTAAGGAAATATGAAATTTCCCCATCAATGCTAAATTCTAAAAAGCTTAAAGTGGTTGTCACTTACATATGCCCAGTGAAGTGTTTGGTCTCTCCTGAAACAAATCCTCCTTCATAAGTTTCACCTCTTTATCTGCAGTCCTCTCTTCGCTACATTCATTCAAAGTGCAGAATTTATAAAGCATGTCTGAGCTGTCAGTGAACAGGGTAGAAGAGCTAAAATTACACACTGCGGAGCTTAGTGAGGAGAGCTCTGAGAGCTGATTGGAGGGAAGGGACACCCCCCCCCCCTCATACAGTGCACATGAACAGATCTGAGGCTGTTAATAACAGGCTGTGTGCTGGAGCTCCCTGCTCTGTCACATTTTTTCTCTTGGTGTCAAGAAAACTTGTCAGAAGATTGCAGAGGAAAGGGCAGCAGACAAAAATGACACTTAGTGCTCTGGACTGAGAAAAGTACACACTCTAAAGGTATATGCTTTTTCATATTTCATGTCTGAGGTTTACAACCACTGTAATGTTTATACAATCTGGCTTTCTAACCTTAATACAATTCCCTTTAGTTAAAAAAAACTCAATGTGATATAAAGGCCTATGTAAACTCCCAATCTATCACAGGCCCCCCATCCCCTAGTCTAGTGCAAATTCTCTTCCCCTGCCATCACAATTCCACCCTCCCCCAATCTCCCTATCTTTTCAAAAGCCACAATACATTTTTGTATTCCCCCCTTCCAACACAGACCTCAGATTCAGTGTTGCTCTGTGCGGGGCAGGATATGTTCTTCCTCCCAGACTCCTCCGCATTGGTCTGTCATAAGACAGGTTAGAGCAGAGGAGGAGCCTAGTGGAAGCTTCCTCTGTTAAACTAGTGTGACAGGCAGCAGGAGGAGATGCTGTAGGTGCTGGCAATCACAGCACGGCAATGGATGCCAGGCACTAGTGATTCCATTGGTGCCCCCCCTCCTATATATAACAATAGCTGTGCCCGAGGATGGCAGGGCAGGTTCAGTGCAGCCACTTAGAGTTGCTGCCACTTCTAAATACAGAAACCAGGATGTGCACCCTGTGCACACGAGGTGATTAGGGTGTACCCAGGCACATCCGGCACACTTGGTGCACACACCTATGGTAGCTAGTCAGGCAAGCCCTTGGACTATAGAGTTTTAGGTAGAAAGAAGATTGTACAGTCAGACTGTTACATGTGTGGTGTGAACTTAAAGTGGAACTTTACCCATAATAACTTGATAAATAATTTTCTTTAGCAAGGAACATACATTCCACATTAAAACTTATGCTACCAAAAAAAGTATGTGCAGTAAATTTCCCCCAGTATTGTTCCTGTTTGCTCTTTCAAGAGGCTGCGATTTTGCTGAAGCTCAGAGCCCCTGAACAGCAGTAAATGTTTTGGCTGTCAGCAGATCGACCTCTACAAATTCAGCACACTGCCTAAAAATAAAGAGCAACTGAGCATGGGCAAAGCAGGGTGAGACAGTGTTTTACTGGATTATAAACAGTATAAGCACTTATTCTTAATGTTCTACATAGCTATACCTGCAAAACGGGCCAGCCCAAAGTGATTTAGCAGAACTTAATCACTTGCTGACCGCCTCGCATAGAAAGACGTCAGCAAGTTGGCTCCACTGCGCAGATCGCCATCTATAAACAGAGATCCTCGCAGCTGCAGTTGCGGGCGGGCACGCGCCACTGCCGGCGTGCTCTTGGGCCCGCTACTCGCTCTGTGAGCATGGCAGCGGGACCGGCGGACTCGATGTCTGCTAGCGAGCCGCGATCGCCTGGTACAGCAGAAAAGCGGGGAACCCCCGATGTAAACATGGCGGTTCCCCGCTCTGTCAGGCAGCATGACAGAGACCTACTGATCCCTGTGATTGTGATCAGTTAGATCTGTCATGCCCCTGCCAGCCCAGCCCCCACACAGCTAAAGGGAACACAGTTAACCCCAGTGGCGGCTGGTGAAGTTTTAGGATGGGGGTGCCAGACCCCGCCCTTCCTTTTTGACCCTTCCACTTCTCATAAGCCACAACCCTCATAGAACCCACCCACTCCATCCCCTGTATTCCAGCCATTGTGTCAGGAGTTTACAGCCCAGCATCACAGGACAGGGTATACAGCTCCAGCATCACAGAACAGGGTATACAGCCAGCATCACAGATTATAGTATTCTGCCTAGCATCACACATATGGTATACAGCCAGCATCACAGGATAGGGTATATAGGTCAGCATCACAGATATGATATACAGCCAGCATCACAGATCAGGGTATATAGGTCAGCATCACATATAGAGTATACAGCCAGCATCATCACAGATCATGGTATATACTGTAGGTCAGCATCACATAGTGTATACAGCCATTATCATCACAGGTCGTGGTATATATGTAAAGCATCACATAGAGTATACAGCCAGCATCATGACAGATCATGATATATAGGTCAGCATCACATAGAGTATACAGACATCATCATCACAGATAATGGCATTTAGGTCAGCATCACATAGAGTATACAGCCAGCATCATCACAGATCATGGTATATAGTTCAGCATCACATAGAGTATACAGCCAGCAGCATCACAGATCATGGTATAGAGCACCCCCCCAACTCTGGCAGTCACAGAACACCAAATCACCCCCCTCCTCGGTTCTGACAGCACCAAATACCCCCCCACCCCAGGTTCGGCACCTACGGGGCAGCTGTGGAGAGAGAGGATCCTCCTGTGTCTCTCCTCCACAGTGCGGGCACTCCAGGCAGCAGCGGCAGCAGATGGAGGACACATCGGCATCCTCCCAGTTCCGGCACTTACTGGGCGGCTGTGGAGAGAGAGGATCCTTCTGTGTCTCTCCTCCACAGTGCGGGCACTCCAGGCTTCAGCGGCGGTGGCTCCTCGTGCTTCCTCCTTCCTTCCTCTAGCCAAAGAACCGCTAGGCATCCAATAGGATCGCCTGGCGCTTTAGCCAATCTGGAAACAGGTCTGACCGACCTGCCTACCGATTGGCGGGGAGGCACTGTAGTGTGGAAATAGCGAAAATTCATTCGCTATCTTCACACAATTGGGTGGGATCGGCGTCCTAAAAGGGACCGGGCGCATGGATGGGTAGGCGGTGGCAGGGATGGGGGGCAGCACCCATGCGCCCTTAATGTACAGGCCGCCACTGGTTAACCCTTGATTGCCCGCAGGTTAACCCCTTCCCTGCCAGTGACATTTATACAGTAATCCGTGGCTATTTTTAGATCTGATCGCTCATTGGTACCAAAAGGTGTCAAAAATGTCCGCCGCAGTATTGCAGTTCCGATAAAAATCGCAGATCACTGCCATTACTAGTAAAAAAAAAGTAGTAAACACGGCATAAATTAATTCTCATAGCTTGTAAACGCGGCAACTTTTGCGCAAACTAATCAATATACACCTATTGTGATTTGTATTTGAATATGTAGAAGAATACATTTTGGCCTAAACTGATGAATACATTTTTTTAAATATTTTTTGGACATGTATTATAGCAAAAAATAAAAACCGCAAAGGTGATCAAATACCACCAAAAGAAAGCTCTATTTGTGGGAAAAAAAGGACGTCAATTTTCTTTGGGTACAACGTAGCATGACCGCACAATTGTCAGTTAAAGCGGTGCAGTGCCGAATCGCAAAAAGTGCTCTGGTAAATCCTTACGGATTTTGAAAAAAAAAAAAATGTACTTTCTGTTATAAAATATACCCAATAATTTTTTTTTTTTTTTTTAAATCAAACAATTTAGGCCAATATATATTCTGCTACATATTTTTGGTAATAAAAAAAAATCCCAATCAGCGTATATTGATTGGTTTGCACAAAAGTTATAGCGTCTACAAATTATGGGATAGGTTTAGGGACTTTTTATTAATATATGTTTTTACTCGTAATGGCGGTGATTAGCGATTTTTAGCCGGACTGCGACATTGCGGCGGACAAATTGGACACTAAGGGACACTTTTAGGGGACCAGTGACACCAATACAGTGATCAGTGCTAAAAAAAAATGCACTGACACTGTATAAATGACACTGGCAGGGAAGGGGTTAACATCAGGGGTGATCAAAGGGTTAAATGTGTTCCTTAAGTGTGCTGTGTGGGGGATGGACTCACTACAGGAACAGAGAGATCTGTGTTCCGGATTAGCAGGAAGCTCTGTTCCCGTCTGACAGAATGACAGTCTGCTTTGTTTACATCAGCAGACCGCCGTTTTGTCATTCCCTGAAGCGATCGCGGGAGGCCATCGTGGCCGCTGATTGACTCCTGCTGTGTTCAATCACAATGGAGATCTTCAGGGGTCCCTATTGGCCGACATGGGATGACGGAACTCCTGCACATGTGCAGGAGTCAGGCATCCTGGCTCACAGAGACTGTGCTGGCAATGTAAGCTGAAAAGTACAGCTTATTATCTAAATGTAGGAATTCAGTAATGAAAATAATACAAACATTTCACTAATCTGTATGCTTGTTTTGCTCTTGTCTCACTGTTTTACCTATAGAACAATAATCTATTTTGTATGGATGCACTAAATGTTGCATCACTTTCTTCTCCATGTTGTGAAACTGATATTGTCTATTTAGTTGCAAGGAAGTCAAACAATATACCATTGCTTTATAAAATTCAGCAAGTTTTATTTTGTACTGTGTAAGTACTGGATGCCAAAACTCACAGACTTCCCAGACTTGACAGGATAACCTACAAAAAAGGCAGAAGAAAGCCTATTGTGATAAAGATTCCTTCCTATTTCAAAGTTCTTTGTGTTTCAGTGTGGAATTGTTCAATGTTTGACCACAATGGCACACATTGTTTCATTTCTGCTTCTTGTTCCATTTTTAACTATTTCAGCAAATGTTGAAGGGTATTTCACTATGGCAGGGATTTCTTTAAATCTTTTGTTTTAAAAAAAGTCAGAATGACTGAATGATGAATCATGTACAGTTGTGCTCATAAGTTTACATACCCTGGCAGAATTTATGATTTATTGGCCATTAAATATGAACGATAACACAAAAACATTTCTTTCACTCATGGTTCGTGTTTGGCTGAAACCATTTATTATCAATCAACTGTGTTTACTCTTTTTAAATCATAATAACAACAGAAACTACCCAAATGACCCTGATCAAAAGTTTACATACCCTGGGGATTTTGGCCTGATAACATGCACAAAAATTGACACAAAAGGGTTTGCATGGGTTTTAAAGGTAACCATCCTAACCTGTTATCTGTTTGCTTGTAATTAGTGTGTGTATATACAAGGTCAATGCATTTCTTGACTTCTGACAGACTCTTGCATCTTTCATGCAGTGCTGCACTAACATTTCTGGATACTGAGTCATGGGGAAAGCAAAAGAATTGTCAAAGGATCTGTGGGAAAAGGTAGTTGAACTGTATAAAACAGGAAAGGGATATAAAAAGATATCCAAGGAATTGAGAATGCCAATCAGCAGTGTTCAAACTGTAATCAAGAAGTGGAAAATGAGGGGTTCTGTTGAAACCAAACCAGGTCAGGATATCTTTATATACCCCTTTCCTGTATTATACAGTTCATCTACCTTTTCTACCTTTTTCCATGACTCACAATCCAGAAACGACAGTGCAGCACCTGATGGAAGATGCAAGGGTCTGTCGGGAGTCCAGAAACTCATTGACCTTTTATACACACACATTAATTACAAGCAAACAGATCACAGTTGAGGATGGTTACCTTTAGGCTGGGTTCACACTTGTCCGAGAAACGGACAGACATTGTTAGCACAAGTCGCATTACGTCACAAAATCAATGTTTCCCTATGAGAGCCGTCTTAACTGGTCCCACACAAGTCGGTCCGACTTTGAAAAAGGTTTCTGTACTACTTTGGTCCGACTTTGGTCCTACTTCAGCCCATTGAATATCATTGAAGTAGGATCAAAGTCGGATCCTTGTTCTAACCATCCGACTTCTGACATCTGACTTGGTGATTACAGCAGCAGTAAAAGGAATTTATCTCACACTGGGATTGTTTTGATTGGTCAAAGGACAAGTCACTATCTCAAAGTCGGAGCAAAATCTTATCTTGTTCATTCAAGTCAGATGGAAGTAGGACCAAAGTAGGACAGAAGTAGGACCGATGTTGCAGGGCGAAGCAGGATCAAAAGTCTGACCGTTTTTGTGTCGGATAGTGTGAACCCAGCCTTAATAGCCATTCAAACCCTTTTGTGTCAACTTGTGTGCATGTTATCAGGCCAAAATCACCAGGGTATTTAAACTTTTGATCAGGGTAATTTGGGTAGTTTCAGTTGATTGATAATAAATGGCTTCAGCCAAACACTAACCATGAATGAAAGAAATGTTTTTGTGTTCTCATTCATATTCTCTGAAAAATGGCCAAGAAATCATACATTCTGCCAGGGTATGTAAACTTATGAGCACAACTGTATATTATTCATACAGTTTGGTGAACTGAACTTAAAGTGGAATTCCAGTCAAATCGTAAGCTTAACCTCTTCAGCCCCAGAAGGTTTACCCCTTCAAGACTAGGCCATTTTTTGCAATATGGCACTGCGTTATTTTAACTGACAATTGTGCGGCCGTGTGACACTGTACACAAATAAAATTGATGTCCTTTTTTTCCCACAAATTGAGCTTTCTTTTGGTGGTATTTTTGATTTTGATTTTTTGCACTATAAACAAAAAAAGACAGACAATTTTGAAAAAAAAAAACATTATTTTTACTTTATGATATGAAACATCATCAGCAAAAATGTAAAAAATCAAATGTATTCATTAATTTAGGCCAATATGTATTCTGCTACATGTTTTTGGTACAGAAAAAAAATAAAAATAAGTGTACATTGATTGGTTTGCACAAAAATTATAGCGTCTCCGTACTATGGGATATATTTATGGATTTTTTAATATATATATTTACTAGTAATGGCAGCAATCAGTGATTTTTAGCAGGACTGCGGCATTGTGGCAGACAAATCGGACACCTAACTGACACTTCTGACACTTTTTTGGGACCAGTGACACCAATAAAGTGATCAGTGCTAAAAAAAATGCACTGTCGCTGTATTAATGACATTGGCAGGGAAGGGGTTTAACATCAGGGGCGATCAAAGGGTTAAATGTGCTCCTGGGGGGGGGGTGCTTTGACTGGGGGAAGACAGAGATCCGTGTTCCTGCTTAGCAGAAGCACAAAATCTCCATCTTCCCCTCTCACAGAATGGCGGTCTGCCTTGTTTACATAGGCAGACCCCCGTTCTGCCTCTCTTGAGAACGATTGAGGGGTGCCGGCGAACATCAGGTGCACCGGACCTGCTTAATGGCTCCCGCTGTGTCCAATCACAGTGGGTGTGGGTTGCCGGCGGAGCGCTCCCCAGACCCAGTGCACAAAATCATGTATGGGTATGTGATTTCGCGCAGGAGGGTCGCCCTGCCGCAGCATATCTGTGTGGGGCAGTCAAGAAGGGGTTAAAGGGTAACTCCACTTTCGTGGGAAAAAAAATAATATAGCATTTACAATTGTGACACGAGTCATGTTGTAATTGAATGTAAAAAAGATACCTTTCCTTTTCAATCTGCAGCTCTGTAATTTTCTATAAAATGCAATGCAACATGGCTACCTGGAGGTGTTCTGTACACAGAATGTGTACAGTATGCCCCCCAGAAACATAATTTCCTGCTTGTGTGATTGGCTCCCTGGTTTTCCCAGAAGTTTATACTGAGATTCAAGTCAGATTTCAGGCATCCCCTGCAACAAAAATGTCATTTTTGCTGAGATACTCCCAATATGAAAACACATCTATAAGTATGCAGACCCAACAAAAGGGGAGTTACTCTTTAATTTTCCTCCTACACCCATTCTAAGACTATTCTATCTACCCTATAATAGAAAAGATGCCTGAAGCCGGTGCTGAAAGCCAGTCATGTGACCGGAGCAGAGCGACTTCATAATAGATAAGTAGTTTTAAAATGTCTTCCTTCCTCACATTTCCCAGTACAGGAAAGGCGCATTCCTTGAGTGTTTCCCTCACAGCAGGCAAACGCACTGCCCTTGCAATCTACATGTGGGTGCCAATGTACTGCTGCTGGAGTACCATGCAGTTGGCTGCAGTGGGTTTTTAACCACTTAAGGACCAGAATGAATTCCCAAATTAGCACCAGAGCACTTTTTGTGATTCGGCACTGCATCGTTTTAACTGACAATTGCACGGTCATGCGACGTTGTACCCAAACAAAATTTGCGTCCTTTTTTCCCACAAATATAGCTTTCTTTTGGTGGTATTTGATCACCTCTGCATCACTTCTGATCACAGCTATAAACAAAAAAAGAGCGACAATTTTGAAAAAGAAACAATATTTCTTACTTTTTGCTATAAACATATCCAAAAAAAATAAAAATAAAAAAAAAAATGTATTCATCGGTTTTGGCCAATTTATATTCTTCCTCATATTTTTGGTAAAAAAAATTGCAATCTGCGTTTATTGATTGGTTTGTGCAAAAGTTGCCACATTTACAAACCCTGAGAATTAATTTCTGGCGTTTTTACAATTTTTTTACTAGTAATGGCAGCGATCTGGGATTTTTATTGGGGCTGCGATATTGGGGCGGACATGTCAGACATTTTTGACACTTTTTTGGGACCAATGACTTTTATACAACGATCAAAAATGTAAATATCCACTGATTACTGTATAAATGTCATTGGCAGGGAAGGGGTTAACTTGCACGGGACAGTGAAGGGGTTAACTGTGTTCCCTGTGTGTGTTCTAACTGTATGGGGGCTGGGCTGCCAGGAGCACCAGAGATCTAACTGATCCTGAGCACAGGGATCAGTAGATCTCTGACAGGCTGCCTGTCAGAACGGGGAACCGCCGTGTTTACATCGGTGGTTCCCCGTTCTGGCTCTGCCACAGGCCATCGCGGGCCGTCGGCGGACATTGAGTCCTCCCAACCCGTGGCCCTTCTCAGGGAGTGTGTCGCTGCTTATAGTCGTTACGTGGTCGGCAAGTGGTTAAAAAGTAGTGCTTGCGCTACTTTTTTCTGTGGTCCAGTGCATTTTGTAGCCCATTCAAATACATGAGGTGTCAAAACCTAAATCAGGAAAATGTGCTGGAATCACACGGGAACACGCGCATTCTGGTGTGAACTGGCCCTTAGGGGCATACAATCAAGGAGTTGGTCCCGGGGATCACCAAACCTCTGCACGCCACTGACTCGTCCAACAGAGAAGCAGAAAAGCTGTAGTAAACACTTTTTTTTTTCAATAAAAGTGGCCCTGTGGTAATAGGACCACATTAAATCAGCACTAAACAGGGCAGTTTTCAGTTGTAGTACCAGTAAAAATAGAGCTCTCTAAGGACAAGTTTACAAATAAACCCCTCTGAGACCCCTCCTTAGTCCCCTAAACTATCTTAAGGTGAAATTACTATACTTGGGTATTTATTTACCTCCTCCAATGGTGGCAGCCCCCTGGTGGTGCGGCGCTGCCCGTGCCTGCACAGTAATCACTTTTAGATTTGAATAGGACTTTGCTCCAACAACATGTTCAAATCTATAGAACTTTAGAGTACAAGCACAGGTAGTACCAAACTATATTAAGCAAATCAGGATGTAAATAACTCAGGAGTCTGCCGCTGAGAGAAGGAAAGTAACCACCCAAGTGGGTGAGTGAAAGGGGATTCAGCTTTGAAATGATACTCAGACAATGTGCAGAAAATAAGAGAAGATGATTCTGCCCTGAAGGGCAAGGTGGGAAATTTAAATAAAAACCCTAAGATGTAGCCCCGTTGTATGCAAGACAAATACGCACAATAAGAAAGTGGAAGATCTGGACAAAAAGACTTGATGTAACAGTCTCATATCTATTGGTATCCCTGAGCATGCAGAAGATACACACCCCACTGAAATCATCAAAACTTAGTTATGCAATAAAACTTCTTTCAGTACGGTTCACAGGGGAGAGATCCTATAGGGTGCCAAGTTGACCAATTTCACTGACAAAAATATCTCAAAACTTTTTCTGATTAAACCGCTCTATTAATGTGAGAAGAACAGCATCCTGCTGACTATATAGAGAACATTGACTTAAAGAGGAACTGAAACCTGTTCATTAAAAAAAGATATTTCTGTAGCTGATTGGGATAGGAAAACTTGGAGAGGAGGAAACTTAATTTTAAGGTTTAACATCTACCTAACTGTTAACAACTTTACATTTTTTATAGGGGCATGACAGAAATTTTGGGCCTCTCTAAAATTATACATGTATTTATTTCAATCAGTTTAGTCCAACCTACTATATGGAATCTATATTCTTTACTCCTGCTGTTGGTGCCCTCCCAGGTGGGTTGTTTATAACTTATAATATTTATCCCCCTGTATTCTGTATACAAATATATGATTTACTTAAAAGAGGCTATGACCCTTCAAAGTTACTAATTTTTGTAGAGTGCTGGAGGACCACATTCTCTAATATGAGGAATTTGTCTTAGACCATTGGAAGACCTGGGGTTTTGGGGTCCATTCAGTCAATTGCTTTGCTGTTCCACATTGGTTTTTATGATACTGTATGCTCTGTTAACACTTATAGCAGGTGGTATGCATTACATAGATAACCCATGTACATACAATGGCATGTTTGAATTAAGCTTATATGGTAGCAGATCTGCCTCTTTCTATTTTTAGACATTTAAAAAGCTTTGTTGTTCCTGAAGAAGCAGGCCATGTCCTGAAAAACGTGGTTGAAGAATCCATCTTGATGACTTCTAATTCATATCTGGAGTTGTGTCATTCCATTCCCTTCTAAAGTGTGGCACAGACTATGCAGTATGTTTCATGTTGTTTTATATAGAACTTGCCACCTTTGGGATCTTGACTTTTCAAGATTGTATTAATAAAGACAATTTTTAATACATTTATGGTGTGGTTCCTTTAAATTCCTATTTAGTTCTTTCTGTTTAGAGAATGTTTTTTATACCAATGGTTTCATGCCTTTTCCAAAAACATAGGGACTGGCTCCAGGATATTAAATGCATATGGAGGAATGTGCATATTCCCAATTCCATTCTATACTTCTCTAAACGTAGGGCAGTAGCCAAAGGTGAAACACATTACATTGATTTTGTTCTTGCTTCCACATCCTGGGTAGAATGTCATGAATGAACTCTATAGTACAACAAACACCCCTGAATTATTTCCACATGCCTCTACCTTTCTAACCTATCACACCATGGTGGTACCCTATTAACTTTTTCTCTGGATGACTGTTAACTGGATGACTGCTTTTTATGACCTTTGAGAACTCCAACGTGACTTTCTTCACTGACTTGTCACTGTATTTATACAGACTGCCAACTGCATCCATGGACAGAGATCATGATCATCATAAGGGACTAGGACCTCTGTGACTATGGTACAATGTCTAAGGGCTTGTTTACACTTGCTTCAAAACAGGGCATCGGACACGCTTTGTTAAAGCACTGTTAACGCCATCAAAGCTCCTGTCACTAAATAAAATGGTTAGCTTACAGTCCTGTTTACACTTTGCGCTGGCTTTGCTTTGCTTCAGCTTTGCGACAAAAATGATATCCCATGTAGCTTTAGCCATAGAAGTCTATGACAAAGCTTGTTTGAAGTTTGCTTGCAGCACCTACAAACACACAAAGCATTGGCCAAGCTTCAACAAAGCTTCAAAAGAGCCTCATCGAAGCACCACCGAAGCCTCATTGAAGCACCACCGAAGCCTCATTAAAGCACCACCAAAGCCTAATTGAAGCACCACCGAAGCCTCATCGAAGCACCACCAAAGCCTCAAAAACACATCATAAAAGCTTGATGAAGCAGTAGGGGCTTTAATGTGCGTTGAAGCCAAAGCAAGTGTAAACTAGCCCTTAGATTCCTCTCTTGAAACGTAAACATTCTTCTTAAACATAAAGTGGTTGTAAACTTCAGTCATTGATTCTGAGCAAAATACACATATCTGTAGTGTTTACTTATTTCTCTCTAAAGCTTGTTTCTCTCTGGTGCTTTGTTCCACTGTTATCAGCATGAGTCACTTCCGAGAAGTTTTCCTGACACATGGGATCAATTTGTGTCAGGGAGGGAGATAAGCATAGAGTTTGTATATTCAGAACACAGTTCTTCTGCTGTGTGTGTGTGTGTGTGGGGGGGGGGGGGGCGTACCTTTCCTCCAATCATCTCTCACACAGTGTAACTGCAGCCTCCCCCCCCTCCTCTGTGCTTCTGACAGATGAAGAAAGATTTAGCACTTCTCTGCCCATTTGAAGGGGTGTAGGGAAGAGAAGACTGCAGAAAAACAAGTAAAACCTATGTAGGAGGATTTATTTCATCTCTGTGTATCATCTCAGTCCAGTCACTTCACTGGGTATATGTGAGGGTTTACTACTACTTTAAAGAATGTTTAAACCCTGTACTGTACTGCACTGAGAACTAAGCCTGCTCTCCTCCATTCATCAGACATGTCCAGACATGCCCCCCCCCCCCCCCCCACACACACAGTCATTCACTGGGGAAATCAGTGTGCTGCTGTTTCTCCTCCCCTAGCTCTCTGAGCTTCTTATACAGCTGCAAACAGAGCTTATGTGATCAGTATATACAGTATCTCACAAAAGTGAGTACAGCCCTCACATTTTTGTAAATATTTTATTATATCTTTTTATGTGACAACACTGAAGAAATGACACTTGGCCACAATGTAAAGTAGTGAGTTTACAGCTTGTATAACAGTGTAAATTTGCTACCCCCACAAAATAACTCAACACACAGCCATTAATGTCTAAACCACTGGCAACAAAAGTGAGTTGACCCCTAAGTAAAAATGTCCAAATTGGGCCCAATATTTTGTGTGCCCACCATTATTTCCAGCACTGCCTTAACCCTCTTTAGCATGGAGTTCACCAGCTTCACAGGTTGCCAATGGAGTCCTCTTCCACTCCTCCATGATGACATCACGGAGCTGGTGGATGTTAGAGACCTTGCGCTCCTCCACCTTCCATTTGAGGATGCCCCACAGATGCTCAATAGGGTTTGCTTCTTTAGCAAAGCAGTGGTCATCTTGGAGGTGTGTTTGGGGTCGTTATCTTGTTGGAATACTGCCCTGCGGCCCAGTCTCCGAAGGGAGGGGATCATGATCTGCTTCAGTATGTCACAGTACATGTTGGCATTCATGGTTCTCTGGATGAACTGTAGCTCTCCAGTGCTAGCAGCACTCATACAGCCGCAGACCATGACACTCCCACCCCCATGTTTGACTGTTGGCAAGACACACTTGTCTTTGTACTCCTCACCTGGTTGCCACCACACACGCTTGACACCATCTGAACCAAATAAGTTTATCTTGGTCTCATCAGACCACAGAAAATGGTTCCAGTAATCCATGTCCTTAGTCAGCTTGTATTCAGCAAACTGTTTGCAGGGCTTTCTTGTGCATCATCTTTAGAAGAAGCTTCCATCTGGCATGACAGCCATGCAGACTAATTTGTTGCAGTGTGCAGCGTATGGTCTGAGCACTGATAGGCTGACCCCCTCCCTTCAACCTCTGCAGCAATGCTGGCAGCACTCATATGTCTATTTCCCAAAGACACCCTCTGGATATGACACTGAGCATGTGCACTCAGAGTCTTGGCAATCTTCTTATAGCTTAGGTCATCTTTATGTAGAGCAACAATTCTTTTTTTCAGATCCTCAGAGAGTTCTTTGCCATGAGGTGCCATGTTGAACTTCCAGTGACCAGTATGAGAGAGCGAGAGCAATAACACCAAATTTAACACCCCTGCCCCTCATTGACACCTGAGACCCTGTAACACTAAAGAGTCACGTGCCACCGGGGAGGGAAAATGGGTAATTGGGCCCTATTTGGACATTTTCACTTAGGGGTGTACTCACTTTTGTTTCAGGGGGTTTAGACATTAATGGCTGTTTGTTGAGTTATTTTGAGGGGACAGCATATATTTACAAAAATGTGAGGGGTGTACTTACTTTTGTGAGATACTGTGTGTGTATATGTGTATATATATATATTTTTATATATATATATATATATATATATATATATATACACACACAAATGTTTTTCAATAAAAAAAATTGCTTCACTTTTGTTATACCTTTTACTGTAATGCTTGTTTGTCAATTTTCGTATGATATGGTTGTAACATATTGATTTTAGTCTGAATTTCCTCTTTGCTGAACATTGCAAGCCACTCTGTCTTGTTTAGGTTTGTATTTGTTGTTCTTTCTTTTTTCTGTAATACAAAATGTGGAAAAATTGAAGGATGTTATTCTCACTTCTTGTTCTATTTCCAGGAAAAATTGGACAGGATATCTCCTTAAAAGAGAAGTGTGGGATTAAAAAAAAAAACATACATACTCGCCTAGGTGGATGCAGCATCATTCTGTTGCCTTGGCCCTGCAGGGTGCTGAGTCAGCTGCTGCAAAGGCATCTGGGTGGATTTTCACCCCCTTCCTGCCCAGGCCAATTTTCAGCTTTAAGTGCTGTCACACTTTGAATGACCATTGTGTGGTCATGCAACACTGTACATAAGTAGCATTTTTATCATTTTTTTCACACAAATAGAGCTTTATTTTGGTGGTATATAATTACCACTGGGTTTTTTTATTCTTTCCTAAATAAAGGAAAAAGACTGAACATTTTGAACATAAATGTTTTCATAGTTTATTATAAAATTTTGCAAACAGGTACTTTTTCTCTTTGACTGATGCGCACTGATGAGGCTGCACTGATGGGCACTGATGAGATGGCACCGATGAAGCGGCACTGATGGGCACTGATAGGCTGCACTGATGGACACTCGTGAGGCGGCACTGGTGGGCACTGATGAGAAGACACTGATGAGGCTGCATTAATAGGTGGAACTAATGGGCAGTGATAGGTGGCACTGATGGGCACTGATAGGTGCCACTGATGGGCATAACTGATAGGCAGCACTGATGGGCAGCACTGGTGGGAGGCACTTATAGGTGACACTGATTAAGAGCCACTGTTGAACACTGATTGGCAGCATTGGTAGGCACTGATAGGCAGCTCTGGTAGGCACTGATTGGTAGCACTGGTGGACACAGATTTGCTGCACTGGGGAGCATAGATTGCCAGCACCGGTGGGACTGCACTGATAATTAGGACACTGATAACTAGTGCCCTAATTACCAGTGTACATAACTCTTTTAGAGATGCCGGATATCGTCTCTTTTCTCCGATCCTCCTGCTGACAGCATGATGAAAGAAGTGCCAATCACCTGCATCTGTTTACTTCCGTAATCAGCTGTAATTGGATACAGCTGATTGGCTCTTTACCTCTATCTGTGATCAGCAGTGTCCAGAGTCGTGCTTGATCACGGGACACAGTCATATGACGGCGCCCCAGAACTAGCCGTCATTCGGTTAAAGTTGGGGCCCCCAACTCTTCTTTAGCAGGACAGACACAGACAGCAAAAAAAAAAACTATAAACTGTAGACTACATATTGTATTTAATGTTCAAGACTAAAACATTAAACTGTTCATATTTATTTTTCATAGAGCACTTTTCTTCTTTTCACATGTTTATCAGGCTATCCTAAACTCATTTACTAGAAAAGTTATTTTATACAAAACAATAGTTTACACAACTAAATGAGTCAGATAAGTAACTCATGCCTCCTCCCTCTGCACTCGCTTTGTTCTTCTTGACTGCATATAAACCTTGAATTAGAGAGAAAATCCTGAAAACAAACATCTACTGCATTGAATCCTTTCTTTAGAGAACCGACAATGCTTTCTGGTACCAGTGTAATGAGTACACTGTGTTTTTTGTTCAATAAAAGCTTATATAAATAATTATTTTAAAAAGTAACTTGTGACAAACTTGTAAAATGCAATTGATCTCAAATCATGATTGTGTCACAAAGTAATGCATTTATTCGGAGCTAGCATGAGATACACCCCTCCCATTTTTGTTAATATTTTATTATATCTTTTCATGTGACAACACTGAATAAATGACACTTTGCTGTAAAGTAGTGAGTGTACAGCTTGTATAACAGTGTAAATGTACTGTCCCCTCAAAATAACTCAACACAGCCATTAATGTCTAAACTGCTGGCAACAAAAGTGAGCACACCCCTAATTGAAAATGATCAAATTGGGCACAAAGTGTCAATATATTGTGTGACCACCATTAATTTCCAGCACTGCCTTAATCCTCTTGGGCGTGGAGTTCACCAGATCTTCACAGGTTGCCACTGGAGTCCTCTTCCACCCCTCCATGACAACATCACAGAGCTGGTGGATGTTAGAGACCTTGCCCTTCTCCAACACCTGTTTGAGGATGCCCCACACATGCTCAAATAGCTCCTTTAGCAAGGCAGTGGTCATCTTGGAGGTGTGTTTGGGGTTATTATCATGTGTGCCCTGCGGCCCAGTCTCCGAAGGGAGGGGATCATGCTCTGCTTCAGTATGTCACAGTACATGTTGGCATTCATGGTTCCCTCAATGAACTGTATCTCCTCATTCCCGGCAGCACCAATGCAGGACCATACCATAAGACTCCCACCACCATGCTTGATTGTAGGCAAGACACACTTTGTTTTGTACTCCTCATCTGGTTGCCGCCACACACGCTTGACACCATCTGAACCAAATAAGTTTATCTTGGTCTCATCAGACCACAGGACATGGTTCCAGTAATCCGTGCCCTTAGTCTGCTTGTCTTCAGCAAACTGTGGGCTTTCTTGTGCATCATCTTTAGAAGAGGCTTACTTCTGGGGCGACAGCCATGCAGACCAATTTCATGCAGTTTGTGGCATATGGTCTGAGCACTAAAAGGCTGACCCCCCACCCCTTCAATCTCTGCAGCAATGCTGGCAGCACTCATATGTCTATTTCCCAAAGACAACCTCTGGATATGGCTTTGAGCATGTGTACTCAACTTCTTTGGTCGACCATGGCGGAACCTGTCCTGTTAAACCGCTGTATGGTCTTGACCACCATGCTGCAGCTCCGTTTCAGGGTCTTGGCAATCTTCTAATAGCTTAGGCCATCTTTATGTAGAGCAACAATTCTTTTCAGATCCTCAGAGAGTTCTTTGCCATGAGGCGCCATGTTGAACTTCCATTGACCAGTATGAGAAAGTGAGAGTGATAACACGAAATTTAACACATCTGCTCCCCATTCACACTTGAGACCTTGTAACACTCACAAGTCACATGACACCAGGGAGAAAAAATGGCTAATTGGACCCAATTTGGACATTTTCACTTAGGGGTGTACTCACTTTTGTTGCCAGCGGTTTAGACATTAATGGCTGTGTGTTGAGTTATTTTACAAATTTACAGTCTTATACAAGCTGTACTCTCACTACTTTACATTGTAGCAAAGTGTCATTTCTTCAGTGTACTGTAATGTAAGTGAAAAATGTGAGGGGTGTACTCACTTTTGTGAGATACTGTATATTATTTAAGTAAATAATTTTACCACTTTATTTTTTGGGAAGGTGTTAGCCACAACTTTAGGTTTCACATTCTGTGCCTCAAAGCTGTTATCACAGCCCTCAAATCGGACCCCCAAACACAATATTTTCCCAAAATGCAAATTTCACCCAAACCATCCCAATAATACTTTTTATGTATTTCAAGCCCTGATAAAGGAGATATTTTGCATCAACCTTTAATTAAATGCAATCAACAATAAAATAATTGATCTGACAGAAATTATTTATCTGGCACACTCTCCCCATCACATCACTTACATGCTGGCAGGTGTTAGTGCCTTTTATTTGCAGCCTCTCCTTTTACTCATCTTACTCTACTTACCTCTCCTATTACTGCAATTATAACCTTATGCACTTTCTGAGGCCACACAATGTCTCCAATTCACTGCAGCACCTGCCTTCGTATAAATCCCTCTTCCACCTTACCGTCCTCACCCTCCTACTACTCCTAACTTCTGGGGGTATCACCGCAAACCTTGGTCCTCCACCAGATAACTCTAACCTCCACAACTGGCAGTCTACCTTCTCTGGTAACAGCCATAAACCTCACTCACGAGTCAGCCCCCCTCATGTGGGCAATCTGGAATGCCCGCTCAGTCTATAACAAACTTGCATTTGTCAATTACCTTTTCTTCTTCAACTCCCTCAATCTACTTGCTATTACTGAAACCTGACTCCAGGAATCTGACACTGCCTCTCCAGGTGCCCTCTCCCATGGTACTTGGACCCAGTGGATGAAAGGGAGGTGGAGTTGGACTTCTCATCTCCCCACAAAGCACCTTTCAGGTTCTTCCTACACCTCCCTCTCTGTCCCTATGTTCTTTTGAAGTGCACTGAATTCATTTTTTTTCTCTAGTTTGTCTGAGGATTGCAGTAATTTACCAGCCTTCCAGCCCAGTGTCACGCTTTCTCGATGACTTCTTAGCATGGCTACCCTACTTTCTCTCTTTTTAAGTACCTGCCATCGTCCTTAGTGACTTTAACATTCCATTTGACAGGGAAGAGGGAACAGCCATTTTTAGGTATAAATCAAATATATATTTGATATAAAGTACATTGGTGATAAAGCAGATGATGTTACATTTTGTATTTCCTTCCTAAGTGAAAATGCCAGTTTCACATCAGTTCTACACCCCGTAATTTGCAAGATTGTTATCTCGGCTTTGAAAACCTGTTCAATCAACATGCCTGGAAGGGACAAGATTATGTGAATGACCATCTACATATCAAAGGAAGTCATCAGAGAATCCAATGGACTTCAAAGAGTTTAGTTAGCTAGGTGCCACCCCCTTTCAGAATGTATAAATTGTATTGCAATTGTAGCCAAAGCAGAACAATTCTTTTGAAACCATCACCATGTTCTACATTGTTCTCCCTGACTGTGGCTAGCTACAGCCTTGTATAATAAATATGTTTATTTTTCAAACTGGCTTCAGCAGTCAAAATGTTACTGAAACCTAAGAGTATGAGGTTTCCCCTACACAATCAATTTTAAAACCTCAGCCACTTCTCAACTACTCAACTTAACCTCCTCTTTTAACCTAATGCAATGGACACAATCCACCACTCACTCCAATGGCAACACTCTCAACCTCATATTCTCACACCTCTAACACCCCTGTTCCTCTCTCCAATCACAACCCCATCAGTTTCATGCTGCCTGTCTCCTACCTCCCATGCCTCCAACCTCCAAACAGTTACCCGCAGGAACCTTCACCATCTCAACACTTCTCTTCTTCATTCTGTTACTGATTGCTTTTATGATAAAATTGCACCCCTCTCCCACCCAGACCTGGCTACTTCTGTCTACAACAACATACTGCCATCCTCCCTGGACACACTCACTGCTTTCTCTACACGCAGAACCAGGCCTCGCCTACATCAACCCTGTCAAAGAGATGGCATCAGAAATTTTAAGAGATGCAGTTGTACTCTTGAGTGAGCATGGCGTAAAACTAACTTCCTACAAAACTTCACCCTCTACAAATCTGCCCTTCTCAAATACAACTCCTGCCTTCACACTGCTAAACAAACCTACTACACCACTCTCATCAAAACCCTCTCATTCAAACCTTGTCAACTCTATCCTACCCTTAATTCCTTACACAAGTCACTCGTTGATCCACCAGGCAGACCCATAATCTCTGCAATCAAAGGACCCCTTGAAAGAATTGGAAAGTATCTAGACTCCTTGCTGAAGGACATGGTCCAATCACTCACCTCTTTTGTTAAAGATACTGGTGACGTACTGAGTAAAATTAACAACATTGACATACCGGAAGGGGCCCTACTCGTGGGGATAGATGTTGAGTCATTATATACCTCAATACCCCACGAGTGGGGTCTCTCGGCGGTCACGTTCTTTCTGGAGTCACACTACCCTGGACTGGGTGCCCAAAATGAATTCCTAGTTGAACTACTGGAATTTGCCCTGACTAACAATTGCTTTGGGTTTCTAGGCGTATACTATAGGCAAATTCGGGGCACATCTATGGGTGCCCCGTGGGCCCCTGCCTATGCATGCCTACATCTAGGCATGTGGGAGGAGGACACCGTCTTCCGGTCACAGATGTACCTGGGCCAGGTGTTACTCTGGCTCAGGTACATTGACGACGTACTGGTTGTATGGAAGGGCTCGGAGGAATCGTTGCACCAATTCATGGTTGAATTGAACAACAATATGAGAAATATTAAACTAACTTACAACATGCATACTCATCAAATAGCATTCCTGGATCTACAGATTAGAATCGAGGGTGGTAAATTGATGACCAATACATTCCGAAAACCTACTGCTGCCAATACCCTACTTGAAGCCACTAGTCACCACCCTAAAACCTTAATTCGAGCCATTCCGACGGGACAGTTCTTAAGAATCAAACGGAACTGCTCCTCGGATGAGGGCTATAAAAAAGAAGCCTCTGACCTCTACCGTAGATTCAGAAATCGAAAGTATCCTCATTCTTTTCTGAAGAAATCAAAGAAAAATGCGTCACAAACGAATAGAACGGAATTATTGAATTCGAACGGCCCCCAAAAAACAAACCAGAAAATGAAGAAAAATTTGGGTTATACAAGGATTATAACTCCATTTGGAAGCCAGTGGGAAAAGGTGAGGGCTGTATTAACAAAACACTGGCATATCCTCACAAGATGCCCTCTAACGAAAGATATAGTGGGCCCGAGACCTCTTTTGACCGCCAAACGAGCGAGAAATTTAAGTGACGAACTTGTAAAAACCGAATTTGTCCGACCACTAAAGAAAAACTGGCTGACTGATCTACCCCCACTAAAAGGTATGTTTCCCTGCGGCAAGTGCCACATATGTCGCTATGTTGAAAAAACTAGTACCTTTAAGGACAGCGGTGGAGTGGAAACCTATAGAATCAACCAATTCATTAATTGCTCGACTGAAAGAGTTTTATATATCAAAATCTACGTGGGAAAAACCAAACGAGCACTAAAAACTAGAATTGGTGAACATCTGTCAGCAATAAGGGACCCTATGGATGAATCCCCTTTAGCATTACACTTCAGGGACTATCATTCGGGAAACCCCTCTGGACTTAAAGTCAAAGGGTTTTTTGCCCTACAATTATCCAACCGTCGGGGTGATTTCGATCAGATTCTACTACAGCATGAAAAACGTTGGATTTTCAAATTAAAAAGCCTGACCCCTAGAGGCCTCAACACCGAACTTAACCTACAAGTGTTTCTGGAAACATAATACATATATAAAAAAATAAATAATAAAAAGTAAATTATTATGTGGGACTAATATCATCTCTTCACTAGTCGACATTCAGGCTTAAAGGACCATCAAAATTATATATCAGGATATGTTATGAGGAAAACATACTTGAATGAACCAGAAATAGAAACATCAAGGTCTGTGTCTATATACCTCACTGTGAGTTTCCCATTGTTTAAATATAACCAATTTGAACCCTGATATGTTTCCCTATGTCTATAGCCATTATGTCTCCTATGATTTTGTTTTGCTTACTCTGGGATGATTAAGCACTACTCATGTTGTTTTTAATTTTAATCTTTAATTTAATGTAGGATCCTGATGTCATCCACAAGATATAGGGGCTATATAGCCCCAATTTAATGATACATGCATGTAATATGATATATATGTGAGCTGATGCGGTGATTCTTAACCAATTTTTCACCACATAGGGTTAAATTGACAACGTCGGGTGACGGAATTTGGCCAGCAGCATTGATCCGATCTGACTGGCTGTATAGCCTATAAAAAAGATGCTTATTGCTGGGGCCTATTACCCTGATGAAATCAGCGGTACAGCGGATGAAACGCGTCGGTTTCTGCCCCCTCTGTCCTCCCCCGATGCATCCTCGGAGACCCCCCCGTGTATAGGGGGAATACCGCCTTGATCCGTTTGATGAATTATCTGTGATGCCTTGAATGATGTTCGTCTTGACCACTCCAGTCCAGGATTTCCAGATTCTCCAGACTCCCAAGAGCCGATGATCAGCTGTTGCCTCACTGAGAGACGCGGATTACTGACTCTGTACACGCTGCCCGAACAGCCTATTGAGGTGTTGGGCGTCACGTCTATGTATGAGCGTTCCACGCTGGTGAGGGAGTCCCAGCTTTACTGCTATGTCAGCAGCGGACGGTTCCACCTTCCACTAGACTGAACCTCACTCATATTAACGCGGAGGTGTTCAGCCGCAGCCAGCTCTTCAAACAGTAAGTGGATGCCATTCACAGCCAGTCGGCGTTTTATGTATCTGAGCATTGTGCTCTGGAGGACCCGCTATCTGTGCACACGGATACGCATGGAGACCCGAGCCTGTCACTCATTGATACTGATATCCTGATTTGACTGCCAATGAATGTTTATGAGCTTTGAGGCGGTTACAGTTGTGTCACTGTCATACTTGACTATTGCTTATGGTTTCATCTGTGACTACCCGGTATCAATGCACACAGATGGTATACATCAGAGACTGACTTATCCTTAAATCCCCTTATACCAGGGGCTATTCCGGGTGTTCATAAGCTATTGTCATTTGTTCACCACGCAGTTGGTGACAGCCCTCTGTCATCATCGGGTGTAATTGTGCTTTACGCTGTACACATGATATGTTCATTTGTCTGGTGCTGGTCATTATGTTCATCGCCAATCTATATAGCCATTGATCCCCAGACGTTCCTTACTATATCGTCCACACTTCACTGAGTGGATGATTGTTCAAAAGGATTTCCTGGGACATGTGCTATTTGATGGGTATTTGTTATACATATTATGGGTCTAGGATGGTTGCAACCTCCGGGGATGTTATTTTAGACAACGTTGTCGGTTATGTGTCACCCTTCTGTCATTTTGTTTATGTCCCTTTTTCCTCAATAAATTTGTTTTTGCCTTTTTCCTACATGCTGCTGGGTTATCCCTTCCTGGTTTAACTGGGAATATGGACTGTCTTTAGGGGTTGGGGGCTATCCCAACCAGGTTTGGCTACATTGAATCGGTCTTATAGGTGAACCCCACCATACATATGGTGTGACAGCTGTTCATGGTTTGATCTCGATCAATTTATTGGTTTAGAGATCCGTGCCCTACTCCTTCCCTTGTTTCCCCTCCCTACCTTTCCTTATGGTTTTTGTCACTCACTCCAATGGCAACACTCTCAACCTCATATTCTCACACCTCTAACACCCCTGTTCCTCTCTCCAATCACAACCTTATCAGTTTCATGCTGCCTGTCTCCTACCTCCCATGCCTCCAACCTCCAAACAGTTACCCGCAGGACCCTTCACCATCTCAACCCTTCTCTTCTTCATTCTGTTACTGATTGCTTTTATGATAAAATTGCACCCCTCTCCCACCCAGACCTGGCTACTTCTGTCTACAACAACATACTGCCATCCTCCCTGGACACACTCACTGCTTTCTCTACACGCAGAACCAGGCCTCACCTACATCAACCCTGTCAAAGAGATGGCATCAGAAATTTTAAGAGATGCAGTTGTACTCTTGAGTGATCATGGCGTAAAACTAACTCCCTACAAAACTTCACCCTCTACAAATCTGCCCTTCTCAAATACAACTCCTGCCTCCACACTGCTAAACAAACCTACTACACCACTCTCATCAAAACCCTCTCATTCAAACCTTGTCAACTCTATTCTACCCTTAATTCCTTACTTCACCCCCCACTGCCTCCACCCACCAACTTACTTACTGTCCGGGAGATTGCCAATCATTTAAAAAAAAAAAATTGATACAATTCATAATGAGAGATCCAGCATCCAGCTTTCTTCCTGTACCAACACACCAGGTCCAACACCACAGTCAATACTTTCCTCCTTCAACCCTGTTACTACCGAGGAAGTTGCCAAACTCCTTTCCGCGGCCCACCTCACCACCTATTGTAACCACCTTCCTGCTATATTCTAAGCTCTCTAACCCACATCTTCAACCTCTCCCTCTCCTCCGGCACCTTTCACACTCCAGTCAAACATGCACCGGTTATAGGAGAAACAAGATTACTACCCCAGCTCCACTGCCAATATAAAAGTCCATGAACTGTGATCCGTGCTCAAGCCGGGGTGTTCAGGCCCCACAGATATGATTCTTGAATCAGGAAGGATGGCAACTCGGATGCTCTTGAAATAAAAGTACTTTATTTGTTACATGGGTACATGGGTACCCATGTAACAAATAAAGTACTTTTATTCAAGAGCATCCGAGTGGCCAGCCTTCCTAATTCAAGAAACATGCACTGGTTACCCCCATACTAAAAAAACTCTCACTGGACCCCACCCGTTTGAATAACTTAAGACCCATCTCCCTGCTCCCATTGGCCTCCAAGCTTCTTGAATGCCTTGTCCACAACCATATGATTTTCTACCTGACAACAACCTTCTTGATCTCCTACAGTCCAGCTTCCGCACTCAACGTTCCACTAAAACTGCCCTACTAAAACTCACCAATGACCTACTGACTGCTAAAACCAATGACTAGTACTCCATACTCATACTTTTAGATCTTTCTGCTGCCTTTTACACAGTTGACCACCCACTCCTCCCCAATAAACTCCATACCCTTGGCCTCCGTGACTCTGCTCTTTCCTGGTTCTCCTCTTACCTATCTCAGTGCACTTTCAGTGTCTCCTCCACATCTCTTCCTCTTTCTGTTGGACTACCCCAAGGGCCTGTTGATAACCTCCCATGGCTTATAATACCATCTCTATGCTAATGACCCCCAGATCTATCTCTGGACTCCTCAACTCACCCACTCAATCTCCTCTTGTATCACAAATTTACTGAGTGACATATCAGTTTGGATGTCACACCACTTCCTCAAACTCAATCTTTCTAAAACTGAGCTTGTAATGTTTCCTCCTTCCCGATCCCCCCCCCCCCCATAACTTTATCATTGAGATCAACGGCACAACCATCAGTCCCTCCACACATGCCAGGGTGCTAGGTGTAATCCTAGACTCTGATTTCTCCTTCAGCCCCCACATCCAATCACTGGCTAACTCTTGCCGCCTTGACCCAATTAACATTTTCAGATTTCATTCCTTCTGGACTAACAACACCACAAAAAATGTATTCACTCCTTGGTTATTTCCTGCCTTGTCTACTACCTTACACAGGCTATCCCCTCTTCAGTCTACTATGAATGCTGCTGCTAGACTAATACACCTTACTAACCAATCCGTGACTGCTGCTTAATTCTGCCAATCTCTTCACTGGCTTCCCCTACCCCATTAAATACAATTCAAAATACTGACCACAACATGCAAGGCCATCCCCAGCATCGCCCCCAGCTACATCACCAACCTCATCTGCAGATATTGCCTACATTGTCCTCTCTGCTCCTCCCAAGACCTCCTGCTCTCTAGCTTCCTTGTTACCTCCTCCCATGCTCACCTCCAGGACTTCTCCAGAGCCTCTCCCATCCTCTGGAACTCCCTGCCCCTGTATGTTTGCTCCTACCCTGTCTGCCTTTAGACAATCCTTGAAAACTCATTTATTCCAGGTAGTCTACCCCAGCTCCACCTAAGAACTATACTTGAGTCTCCTCAATAAGATCAGCCCCTGCAGCTATTACCATTTTGTATCACCTGTCTCTCCTTTTAGATTGTAAGCTCCATGAGCAGGACCCTACTATTCCTTCTGTATTGAAATGTATTGTAATTGTACTGTCCCCCTTTATATTGTAAAGCGCTGCGTAAACTGTTGGAACTATATAAATCCTGTATAATAATAATAATAGTAGTAGGAAGCTATGGAGGGATGAGAACATGAATAATTTTTACAGGAACATTTTAGATTTGCATATAATGTCACATATATCACTGAAACCAGTTATTTTTAGACCTAGTTTTCACTAAAAGTAACCTCTGCTTATGCATTTTTCATTATATGCTTTTATTTGCATTGCTCAAGTTTGTGACAGATTCACATAGACCATGGCAAGTGATAGTGGTGATTTCTTGCCAGTCCTAGATAGCAATGAATCCTACCATTTCACCCAAATTGGAAGCTAGAGATGTGCTCAATGAAAATATTTGTTTTGTTTTGTTTCAGATTTATTCCTTAAAGTGGATGGAAACCCACCACTAATGATTATCAACTAGTGCCATCATACCACTGTATACAGTATATGTATACAGCCCTCCTGCTTGTATTCCTACCAGTTAAAACTCACCCCCTTCTGTAGACAGAACCCCACAAATCTCTGGAACTGATGGACGGGTCGATGTTCCGGCACTTGGTGGGCGGAATTGTGACCTCACTAGACTCCCCGCCCACTGCTACATGCCCCTGTGCCAGGCAGAGTCGTGAGGATGAACCTCGCACTTATTATGTGTGAAGTGCATGCACAGGGGACACAGATCGCATTCTAGGCAGAAGCAGAGCACGCTCACGGCCCCCTGTGACTCCTGCGCATGTGCTACAATGTTATAACACAGGCTGTAGTGGAGGTTTCGGGAAAGCTTTGGTAGCTGTACAGTGACACACTGGGAGAGGCATGCTCATGCATGAGATAAGGAAATTACCTGTCAGTCACAGCATGGTGGAGGAAACCGGCACACATTTATCTGTGTATCATTTTTTTTCTTACTGAAAAAAGATAAGAGGATTGCTCAGAGCTGGATTAACTTTTTGTGGCAAGACTGGGCACAAATTACATAACATCCTCTATTGTACAATTTAGAAGTCTTAATTAAATTTTTATTTTTTCGGGTTTACATCCGCTTTAAGTAAATCATTTTTTTCATCATATTCGTTATGTGAGAATGATTTGTTTTTTGGAATTCATTTTGTATATTTAGATTTGTTGTGTATAGTCCTTTTTCCGAATCGATTCATATTTTCTGAAGTTATTTTGGAAGATTTGGATTCACTCTTTATGTTTTTTTAGATGCTTTAAATATTAAGGGGTTGATTTACTAGAGGCAAACAGACTGTGCACTTTGTAGGTGCAGCTGCTCCAGAGCTCTGCTGACTTCCATCATTCAATCATGTGCAAGCATAAATGCTGTTTTTTTATTTTTCTTGTAGGTAATTGGGTACTCTTTATCTCATTTACTAAGCTATGGAACAACTGAAAAGTGCACAGTCTATTTGCCTTTAGTAAATCAACCCCAAAGGCTTGTTCCCACTGCTGTAACCCCAAAGTTGTGCATTTTTACATTGTGACTTGCTTGCAACTTCAATGCAAATTTCATGTGACTTTGGCTTTGAGCAATCATAACAATACCAAGTGTGACATATATTATTGAACTTACATAACCCTCTAATGTCGCAGCCAAAGTCCCAAAGATAAGACAAAGAAATTACTTCCTTGCGATTTTAACATTACAAAAGGCCCAAACTATTGCATACTGTCATCCGAATGAAACAACTGAATATGAATGCATTTTTTGTTTTCATCATAATTTATTTTGGATTCTTTAAAATGTGTTACTATTGTGATTGGTAGATGCAGATACATTCGAATCTCCGAATAACAAAAATTTTGTCCGAATTTCGATACATAACGAAACAAATTGCACATGTCTATTAGAAGCCACATTTGGTTGAAGTTGTCATTTAATAACAGTGAATTATGAATTCCCTATACTAATAAATAAAATATAACTCAATAAAGTATGCAGAATCCATATTGTTATTAAGCGTAGGAGACAATGTGCAACATTTTCCACAAAAAAGAAAATTTCTGGTTTCTATGTACATTGGCAAATGTCCTGTTCAAAGAAGTCTGCATATAGTATAATGGAAGCACCTGCCAAAAGGGAACTTGGGACAGAGTTGTTTAAACACGATATCTGCCAAGTTTCCAATAATGTTGACACTGCACAACCAGAAATGCTTACTGCTTTAAAATATGCTTTATGGCTAATTGTAATCTGACCAAAGAGACAAGAAAATGAATGTGATTAAATGTTCCAAATCAGCAGTGAGCAGAAATCAAGAAAAATGCCTTTCTTCTATATACAGTATGTTAGCAGTATGTATTGCTAATAATATTTGTATTTTCCTGTACGTAATTTAACTATAACTTAGGTAGTAATGCATTTATTCGGAGCTAGCATGAGATACAGTATCTCACAAAAGTGAGTACACCCCTCACATTTTTGTAGATATTTTATTCTATCTTTTCATGTGGCAACACTGAAGGAATGGCACTTTGCTACAATGTAAAGTAGTGAATGTACAATCCTTTCCTGTTCCAAGCATGTAACAGAGGAAACATAGAAATGCAAGGCTTGGTAGGAACTGGTGAGGACCATAGCACATAGGTTAGGTCTCCATAGGGCCCCCTAACATACATAAACATGTATATAAGGAAGGACATCAACATATTAAAGACTACTAATAAAGCATTTGAATAACATAAACTCTATAGGGTTACCATCTGGCTAATCACCTGATGAAACATGCATATGAGAAAGAACGTGGTCGCGGATGCATAACATTACTATAAGATAATCACAATAAAATAGAGTTGACGGCAATAATGCCTCTTACTCATATTTTACAATAGTTAAGGCTCTTGCAACTATCAAACATTACAATTGTCCCATATGAGGGACCATATTCCCTAAAATATACACAGTAGAATGTGGGTTACAATAAAGAAAATGTGTTACAAAGAGGGCTACAGAAACACAATGCCAAGGTTGGCACTAAACAAAGAGGATAAAAGAAAAGAAGGAAACAAAATAAGAGAAAGGAAAAAAAAAAAATCCAACTCTATGTATTAGGGACCTGCAAGTAGGCAAGCCAGGGGGACCATATTTTATCAGAAACGGATTGCTTGTCGTGTAGAACACTCACCATCGTTTCATTCAACATGATCATGAAAAAAAAGGTAAACAAAAAATGTATTTATTTTTGCAAAAAAGATAAAGTTACAAGCAAGCACATAAAATCCCACCCCCCAAAACATTTTGAGCCCCCCCCACCCCCACATATACGCACATACAAACGTCGGGGGGCGCCCACGTGTGAGACTGTTGATTGCTATACACATGTTACACATCCCCTCACAAGAGAGAAATAATTACAGCATAAGACACTAAACTGTTAATTTATAGGGGGCCTTTGAAGTGTCGCCTATAGAGAATATAGGGTACTGAAGTTTGTCACCATTTCACAGGCGCACACAAATTTAAGCTTTGACATGTTGGGTATCTATTTACTCAGTGCAACCTCATATTTTATATATAATGAAAAAGTTGGGTCGTTTATTGTGTTTGTTTGCCCTAAAGTTCACTTAAATGTGTTTTTTACAAAAAATGTGCATTTCCTAGACCTTTGGGGTAATATCAAGTTATGTAAAAAATTGTAACTACCACTATCTTATTCTCTAGGGTGTTCTTTTGGGTGAAGCTCCACTTTCATGTTCCTTTTATAACACATCACTTACAATTTGCTACCAGAATCGTTGACACTGAACACCATGAGCATGACTAGGCATTCTGTAGCAGTTTTTACAGTGCAGAGATCAAATCACTCATTTTAGCCATCTTCCCTGGTACTTCTCTCCTAGGGAGCATCACAGAGATAGGACCGCTTCCTCCACCGAGTCACATTACCCACAGTTGAAGGTCCGGGGTGACATAGTCCTTCAATTAGTATACCAGTGTCTTCCAAGTGTCCCTTCTATAGCTTTGCCTAGCTTGACATGCTCCCCTAATGCCATATTATTCCCCCAATAGGACCTGCAGAAGAAGGTCAGGGGTAGATAGTGCAACTCCAGCTGGTCCTCACACATTCTGTACCATCTCACTTGGGAATTCAGCCCTGTAAAGGGCCCTTTAGATAAGTTCCATGTAGATCTACATCCTGGCAGCTCTTGGGTGGCCAGCTTTTATATTCCAATGCCAACAATTCCATCCACGCCTGCATTTATGTGGGCTATATGGGCATTAACCTCATGTATGACAAAGCAACAGTTGAGATTAAACTTAAAGGGACACTGCAGCTCCAAACAAGGGGCCTTTAGGCTGTCCAACTTCATTCTTTATATAAGCTAGGACCTTGAACAGAGAAAATTGTTTTCTTAGCCACTTAAAGCAGTAATAAATCCAAAAATGTAATATATTGCAGCTTACCACTCATTAGATGTGGAGGTTACATTAATTTTCTCTTTTTAGTTTCTTTTCCCTCTGTTTTCACTTGTTGATCTGGACAACAACGCATCTCCTATATTAGAGTGCCTCCAGTCTGGATGAATGAGCATCGGGGCACCTGTTAGCTGTACTAGCAGATTTATATGCACTAAAAAATTGAAGACAAAGTCAAGCTAATACTTTATAAACAGTTACTGTTTTTTTTGTCTTTTGGGATAAAGGTTTTACATTAATAAATAAAAGCTGATTATAGCAACACTTTCAGTAATACATGGTTTGTATCATCTCTGTAACTGAAACATCTTCAAGAGAGCTTATTCTTTTGGAAAACAACAAAGTTACTGGCTGGACGACCAGAAGAAAACAGAAGAAAAAAAAGCCTAAAAAAGAAAACAAATGCAGCCATCATATTTAAAGTGGTTGTAAATCCTGGGAACCCCCCCAAAAATACCTGTAAGACAAAGGCATAATGAACTAGTATGCATCGCGTACTAGCCCATTATGAAATACTTACCTTAGAATGAAGCCCCCCAGTGGCGCCTGCAGACTGGTGTAATGGCTGACATCTTCCCCGGTGTTTCTTCCAGGTTTGCGGGCTCCGGAGATGTGAGTGGCCAGAGCCATGATGATGTCACCCCGTGATAGCGCGTGAGCCGCCGTTTACGGCACAAGCTCAGAAGATCTGGCAAGGTAAGCCGGACCTTCAGAGCGCATGCGCCGATGACGTCATTGGCTACATGCACTGTGCAAGTTTAGGAGATGTTCACAGTACCTACAGTGTAAGGGCAATTATAATACCTTGTATGCATTATAATTTGCCTGCGCTAATAAGCGCAGTTTTCAGCTCTTTTGCATAATGCATTTGATCGACCTGTGTTGAAGCAGACACACACACACACACACAGATTGCTTCATCTCACATGGCCCTCGCAGGGATTGTCCTGCCTTTTCCATGGCTGCTGTGTTTATTTATACTGGTCAGACAGGTTTAACAAAAGGGACTGATGGCTTCACAATCAGCCAATCAGCCTCCAAGGCACAGTCACATGACATGAGCTCAATACAAGACCACCAATCAATGACACACTTGTTTACATTCAAACTATACAATAGGAAAGGCATGCATGGGGGGGGGGGGGAGCTGACCGGCAGGAAAGCCATGTGCTTTCTCAGAAAGGCCACACAACCATCACCCCACACATGCACTAACCTGCCAATTACAATGAACCCCTATCAAATACAGCTCTATAAAACTATATTCCATAGCGGTTATGCTACTGTTCCATTAAAGGGTAAATTACAACACAAAGGAATATAGCTGTAGATTTCTGTCACATTGATCAGATGCCACAGAAAGCCCACAGATCATTATCCTTACATAAAAGGCAATACTAATTCCATAAGGCAAGTAAACTGCCGCCAAGCAGATCGATCTGTACAGAAGACAGGGGCCCCCTGATTGACGGTAATACACCCGCGCCACAGAACGTGCATTGCACCTCAAAGATCCGGACCAGCGTTTGCTCCAGCGATAACCGCTCAGGGCGCCTGCTGGCCGGGATGATCGGGCGGTAGCGTGTAATTATCAATTGATGGAAGATTTTCATTGTAAATGGCCTTTCCTCAGTATCGGTTAAAGCCATATTCGCTGTACACAGCGAATACCGGTAAACCAACACTGGGAGACACTGTGACAATACATAATACACCCTAAATTTCTACAACAACAGGTAGGCCTTATTATAGGCTTACCTGTAGGTAAAAGTAAAAAATAAGACTTTACTTCCACTTTAAGAATTGGTAAGCTGCAATATAATAAATATTTGCTTTTGGGTTTAATACCTCTTTGAAGCCCCACTCCAGGAAACCTAAAAATTCTCCCTTGCAGTGAGCCTGCCCCCACACTGCAAGGGTAACTACTCGTTTGTACCTAAGAGAAGCACTTACTTATTTGATCCTTCGCTCTCCCAGCAAATGGTGCTCCCCTATGCTTCAGCAGTGGACTGTTCCTTGGCATCCTCCTGTCCAATTCAGAGATATGGATCCTGCAGCAGTTTTACAGATGTCAGAGGATGTAGGACCACTGGAGTATGGAGGAGAAGAGTTTTGGGGACCAGCCTAGCAGCACAGAAGAACCTGCAGGAGCAAAATATTGAATAAGTAAATCTGTTTTACGAAATCCCTTGACAGAACAAACACCTTACACTTGCAAGGCAGATGCAGGCCCACTGCAAGGGAGAATTAGTAGGTTTCCTTGAGTTCAGCATTAATTCTTTGTCAGCTAGCAATTTCATGAATGTTAACTTTGAAAATTTGGAAAACACTGAAATAGTTAAAAATTAGCACAAACAGGTGAATTTCTATCTCCAGCTGGGTATCCATTGCCCCTTCCTAAATGATCCCTAGTATGTGAAATGGCGCTAGTTTAACAACCTATAAATTAAATCACTGTAATTTGTTAAACACTTTGCTTTCCGGAATATAAAGCAAAGGACATTGTGTACATGGCTCCAATCCTTGAAAGTATGTTCCATAAACAAAACTTAATAAGAAAGTAACTCTCTTTAATACTGTCTGGATGACTTCACTTACTAGACATTCCTCAGCTCCCAGCAAATCATAGGACTGGCTTGATCTGTTCATTTCCTACTCCACATACTTCAAAGGTCATTTATCAAAGCTTGGCCAATGTCTTTTGCGTCATAATAAGCAATGGATAAATAATTTCACAACCTCAGTTACTGGTCAGCGAGAGTGGCTGTGATGAAGTAGAATATTTTTGTCTTGATAATATATAAAAAAAGCAAATACTGCCTTTTAAAAGAGACGTCTGTTTAGGATTTCTCAAAAATAATCTTGCACATTCTGTTTCATTTGTAAGTATACAAGACGTAAGCAAAGTCTGAAAAATCATAAGAAATACATTAACGCCAACATTTCCAAAGGCAACAAAAGCAATCGTTCCATCATATGTGAGAACATTAAAAATAATAATTTACAGTACAAGTTAACCAACAGTACAAGTTTGATTTTTATTTTGCTAGAGGACTGTGTATTAGAAACAAGTGCCTTTTTTAAAAAAAAAAATACTTTCATCTTTTTAAAATCTTTTGTTGTATATCAGCATTGCTGATGGCCTGCAGCCCATTGCCACTTCCTGTCTATATGCATGCACCCAAGCAATTGCTGCATGTCATTTCTCTGGGTTTCTGGGTGTTCATAACAGTAGACTGCTGATAGGTGCAGTTAGCCTGTCTGTCACTACATGGCTTGGTTCCCAATATGATATGGAAAAAGGGAAGTTGTGGTTGTGCTCGGTTCCCTTTTAGAAAAGTTCCTCCTCAATGATGTAATAGGTGTAGTCAGTGCCCATATAAATGTCAGATACAAGGGGCCTAGTGTCAGTTGGGGCATGGGAACCAACTACCCAATAGCTATCAGGATGTAGACAGCTACTGCCCTATAGGGCCATTTGCAGGCTGAAGTCTCAGGCAAGGTGGTAAAGAACTAATAAGGAAAAGCTGTAGTTGCCCTTTCTCCTTTGACCTTCTCCTGCAGGTCCTGCAGCAAGGTGCATAAGGCCTGTTGATAACTGGGAACAAGTTGGTCATCTGGGAGTATGCCCAGCTGTGCAGGGCTATGAAAGAGATGTTGGGAGAGACCGGTAAACAAATGAAGGCACCTTGATTCTGCTTGGTGAAGGAAGCAAATGAGGAAGTGGTCCCAGCTCTGTGGTTCTCCTAAGGTAAGGAGGTGCTAAGGGAAAATGGCTAGCAAATTATGTGGCTGCATTATGTGCAGAAATGATAACTATAGAATGTCTACTCCTATATATGGCATTTTGCGCTAAAGAATTCAACTAGTGTGTCAAATGTGATGCCACGGATAACTTGTGAAGTTAGAGTAAAGTGCAGAAAATGCATTTTATTTATAGTCATTCTTTTATTTTAACAAATTAAGACCTACATAAAAAGATGAAGTGAGTGGGCCTACGGCCAAGAGTGTGACACAATATGGAAGAGGGTCCCATCAACAACAGATGTATAAAAAAACACAGACCAGGAAAGCGCACTACAAGGTCCAGCCTAACAGACAGCAGTCTATGGTATCAGCATGGTGAGGACAAAGGTTCATTCCAACACACAAGGGTCCTGAAGCTTGCCTGGTGAAGATCTGTGAAGATCCAGGGAACAACAAAGAGCTGGCCATGGGAGATCAAGATCTCCCGCTGTCATTTCTTTGTTGTTTGATTAACAACAGGTCCTATATAGCTGTCCTATGCAAGAAGAAGTGGGGCGGGGTCTTGTACATTTTGGAGCCATCAACTGTCCAATTGTTTCCCAGTGCCAGACCATGCTTATGGAATGTGTGTTGGCATGGCCACTTAAAGTCTCCATCATGAAAGCATGTGAGAGAGTGACAATACAGGAGTACAATGTAAATGAAATCTGCAGATTTAGGACGATTGGAAATTACTTTTTACATGACATTTACGTGTTAAAGCTGATAGGAGTTTTTAGTGATAAGGTTCACATATACTTTAAATGATCAATTCCACTCTAGATGCATAGGATGACTAAAGGTCACGGTACACGGTACAATTATCGGCTGAAAATTGTCATACCACAGCCTGTCATCCAAAAATCCGATTGTTAATATACTCCATTCGACACCCGATTTTCAATTATTGTCCAACAAAATGACGGACAGCCTATTTTGGGAAAAGTTGGACGTGCGGTCGTACGACAGTCGCACCGTGTGTACAAGGCTTAATAGTTCCATTCTACAGCCTTCTGCACCTTAACCAACAACACTTCATAAGACATTAAGGGGTCAAACATTTTTCAATAGCAATAGTCCATAAAACTAACATAAAACAAAGATAACCTTTTCTGTGATCATTATATCCAATTTTTTAAGACTTATTAGAAATTGGAACACAAAACAGTGACACTGATATATTTAGAGATCTTCAGTTTGCTACCTAAGTTAAGGTGACCAGATTTTTAAAATGAAATCCAGGGTCATATTTTATTTTTACTAGTAATGGCAGCAATCAGCGACTTATAGCGGGACTGCGATATTGCGGCAGACAAATCGGACACTAGGTGACACTTTGTGGGAACCAGTGACACTAATAAAGTGATCAGTGCTAAAAATATACACTGTCACTGTACTAATGACACTGGCTGGGAAGGGGTTAACATCTAGGGCAATCAAAGGGTTAAATGTGTGCCTAACAAGTGTTTTCTCACTGTGGGGGAAGTGCTTTTACTAAGGGAAGGCACAGATCCCTGTCCCAGCAGCCATGTTGTGACACACTGTGGCAGTGCAATGCCACCCAGAGCCATGATAAAGTGCCCGCTGCCTGTGATTTATGATACCATCCATTATGCCAGAGAGATAGACACAGTGCAATGTAGTCCATTCACAGACACCCCCAAAACACACCTGTGTTGAAGCCTTGAAGGCACTGGCACCCCCATGATCATATCGGCTTCCCCTCTGTGCCCATGCGAGAAGGAATTACACGCCCCCTAAGCTAGTAGGAGCAGCAGAGTGGGGGTGTGTAATTTTGAATTTTGTGATTTTTTTAATTCAGCACTGACTGTCTTTGAAATGGCTTGGGCCCCTGTTCAGATCCAATCAGGGGACAAAACCGGGGACAGATTTGGTCCGGGGACAGTGTCCTCAATCCGGGAACTGTTCCCTGAAACTGGAGACGTCTGGTCACCCTAACCTAAGTGGCATCACATGTAATAATCATGGTAAGAGTAATACCAATATTTATTATAACTCACAATTCAAATTGCATTCAAGAAAAGGTAGCTTTTGCCAAAATGTGCATGAATATTTACTTTGCAAACTGAAAGTTTGCTGAGCTTAGTAAATACTCTGAAGGTATGTTCACAACAATCAACCTATCATATGCGAGGAAAAAAAAACACATTTTTTTTTTCTTTGAAAATGATTAGGTAGTCAAAGTTAGCATAACTTCCTCTGATTTACTAAGCTCAAAAAATGCTCACTTTTCTAAGTGAAAGATGTTATACTTCCTTAGCCCTTGTGGGCTTTCAGGCCAAATTCACTGCAGTTTACATGTATTTTGTGCTTTAGCCCAGCACTGCAGTCCTACCATAACAGTCATAGGTCGTATTTAGTTTGATTATTGCAAATGTGCATGTTTGGTGCTTCTTTATCTGGGATTGTTTAATGACTTATGATGAAACTGTATGGATTTTCTTTTTTTAGTTCTGAGTGAAGTAGTACAGGGTTTAACCCCCCCCCCCGCCCCCACTGGTTCTTCACTGTTCTACCTGATGAAATTGCTTTTCCTGGCCTTGATGAGATCTCGTGCTGTTGGTTGCATAGTAGAGAGAGAGGATGCAAAATGGGTGAAGGTTGGGGAAGGGGAATTAATAGAGGGAGAGTAGTATGAAAAACAGAAAGTAAGAAACAAAGTGAAAGAGCGGGCTACCAGGTAGGGTGTGATAAAGTGTTAACAAAAGCACATGTGAGGATTAGACATGTGCACTACCAAAAAATGTGTTTGTTTTAGTTTGATTTGTGTTTTCATTCATAATGATCTGAAAATTTGAAAATAAGAAAGAAAATCCAAAAATTCGAAAACAGAAAATTAGAAAATCCGAAAAATTTGAAATAATAACTAACTAACTAATAATAACTAACTATTAAATTATTGGTATTGGAATTTCCTTTCAAATTTGGCTGTTAGTGAACATAACGAATACAAATATATCCAAAGTTATGAATTATCTGAAATAATGAATGCTGCATCTAAGCAAATGGAACATAACAAATTAATAACAATAATTAATAATAATAATACGTTTTTATTATTATTATTATTGTTATTTATTATTATTAATTTGTTATGTTCCATTTGTTTAGATATGGCATATGTTATTCCGGATAATTCGTAACTTCAGATAAATTCATATTCGTTACGTTCACTAACAGCCAAATTTGAAAGGAAATTCCAATACTTATAATTTAATAGTTAGTAATAGTTGTTATTAGTTAGTTAGTTATAATTTCAGATTTTCAAATTTCCGGGTTTTTGAATTTTCGTTCTTATTTTTGGATTTTGGTTCTTTGGAATTTTCGGATTTTCGTTCTTATTTTCGGATTTTCAAATTTTCGCATTTTAGATTTCCAAATTTTCAAATTTCAGAATTTTTGAATATTTGTAAAAAATTGTTAACCACTTGTTTACTGGGCACTTAAACCTTGAATGACAATTGTGCGGTCGTGCGACACTGTACCCATATGAAATTTTTATCATTTTTTTCCCATAAATAGAGCTTTCTTTTGGTGGTATTTAATCACTGCTGGGTCTTTTATTTTTTGCTAAAAAAAACAAAACAAGACCGAAAATTTTGAAAAAGAAACCTGTTTTATAGTTCTTTTATATCAATTTTGAAAACGGGTAATTTTTTTCCTTCATTGATGTGCGCTGATGAGGCTGCACTGATGGGCACTGATAAGCTGCACTGATGGGCACTGATAAGGCGGCACTTATGGGCACTGATAAGGCAGCACTAATGGGCATTGATAGGTGGCACTGAAAAGCACTGATGAGGCGGCACTGATGGGTGGCACTGATGGTTGGTACTGATGGTTGGCACTGATGGGTGGCACTGAAAGGCACTGATAAGCGGCACTGAAGGACACTGATAAGCGGCACTGATAAGCTGCACTGACAGGTGGCACTGATGGGTGGCACTTATGGACACTGATGGGTGGCACTGGTGGGTGATGCAGATATGCAGCACTGATCGGTGGCAATAATTTGCAGCACTGGTGGGCAAAGGTAGGTGGCACTGTGGGCACTGGTAGGTGGCACTGTGTGCACTGGTAGATGGCTCTGGTGGGTACTGACAGGTGGCACTGGTGTGCACAGATGAGCCATCCGCGGCTCTCTGTGTGAGGGACCGATGTCCCTTTGACAGAAGCCGGTGATCGAAAAAAATACCGATCAACAGCTTCTGTTTACATCACGTGATCAGCTGTCATTGGCTGACAGCTGATCACGTAGTAAGGGGGCGGGACCCCCATGGACTCGGTGATCACAGAGCGCGCTGCACGCGGCCAGCAGGGGGCATGCAGCGGCTCACGCACATGAGGACGTCCATGGACATCCACTCGGAAATTGAGATCCGTGCTGGAGCCGTCTTTTGGCAATAGCGCAGATCTCAAGGGGTTAGACGTGTTTTTCGCTAATTCAATTATTTCTGAATTAACAAATTTGTTGAATTTTGCTGAAAAACAAATTCGGAACAAAACAAATTGCACATGTCTAGTGAGGATCCATGACAGGCAGCAAAGGTAAAATGGGGGGAAAAAGATTAAGTGGAACAGTGCATGAAATTAGGTTACTGCAAATTAAGTAGAACAACAGGGGTACTATATGCTGAGATTTTCGCCTATAAGAATCATCATATTTTTATATTAATGCTTTGAGTGTTCAGTTAGCATTGTAATTTATTGCATTACACGTTTCAGAATGAGTTACACATATTGAACTGTGAGTGGAAGGGACAACACATGGAACCAGTCTGACTTCTCATCCTCTTTAAGGATATTCACTGTTCACTGTAACTACATGTGAAGTTCACAGAGAATTAATATGTTGACAGGAGAGAGAAGATGCCTTCATTTGTTTCCTGCATCTCCTTTACTGGCAAGGTGGGAATGTGTTTTGTTTAGTGTCCCTGGCCCATCTATTTTACAGTTAAGATCTATATCTGCCTGTGTGATGGCAGGCTTGTCTGGGTTGCAGAATTGCCTGCACATGATTTCAAACCATCTGGCAGGCAGGGTTGAATACTCTTTATACTTCTTGTCTCCTAGACCAACTGTGTGGTGCTACCATACATCCTACCACAAATGACTGTCTAACTTTAGTACCATACTAACAAGATGAGATGTTATGGCTACACAAGGCCTACAAGGGCTAGTGGTAGAGAGGCTGAAAATACAGTTTCCCCACTTTGCACCAGTACAGCTAGAACCAAGAACTGAATGATTAGGAAAACTGTCACCCATCCCTGGCAGTAGATTGGTCCTGGGTATATGGGCCCAGGGTAGGTAAATGCTATACTATTCCATCAACAAAACACACAAACTGTGCAGAGACAGCAAAATGTGTACCTGGCTAGACTGCATCAACAGGAAGGCAGCAGTCTGGAACCATTTATGACACACAGGAATGTGATTCCAACAGTTGGGAACATGATGTATGCCTGCCTGTGTGTCACCTCCTGTAACCCTATGACCTTGGTCACAGGCAAAATAAGGTATATAGAAATCCATCCCTGATGGCAGCTTAAATGTTCCATATATACAGTAACTGATTTCAAGGAGTGAATGGAGTGCCTTCTACCTTGTATTACATTTGTCAGTTAGCCTAAAAGATAATTATCATATTACAAGACATAACTAAGACCTTCTGCAACACATATACATTCTATGAGTATCACAAAGGGACATTGCATTAGTAAATATATTTCAGAACAGCCAAGAGTCTTCACTAAGTGGGCCTATTTTTTTCTTTTTTTAAGGGTAAATTTTATTGAAATATTTGCAAAATGTACAATACAATCAAGCATTTGTCATGCCAATTTGTTAATGAATACTTATGCATAATCACATCGTTACAAAGGTTAATATTTTGATATTACATCTATCAATACTTCAGGTAACAACGATGTCAACACTTTCTCAAGTGCCCATAGAAGCTAACTATAGAGAAAACAAAAGGAAATAGATAATAAAAAAAAAACCTCATGTCATACAACACCACTGTTTATAGATACCGATGCATACACAATATATTCAACTCAGATACCATCGTCTATTTTGGCAGAGTATTCCCTGCTACACTCACACGCTAGCAGGGTTTAAACCTCCACATCTCCTGCAACCGCTCCCTCCCAACCAGACAACAGTTTATTGAATTTTTTTGGACATCCCCTGGCCACATAGGTTAGTTTGAACAACGGTAATGCACTATTAACCAGCTCAACCCAGCATTGTAGAGATGGGGGGACCGGATTACTCCATTTAAGAGCCATGGCTTTTTTTGCATAGAAAAGCAGTATGCGCAAGAGCGCCTTATTAGCACATGATATATATCCTCCTCCCAAAGAGGGAGGGAGGATATATTTGGTAGCACAAGTTTTTCTTCCAGGAAGCTTAATATTTTTTTCCAGGAATGTTCAATTTGCGGGCAAGTCCATATCATGTGAAAATAGTCCCCCACAGTGTCCCTACATCTCAGACATGCTGGTGAGGTCAATCTCCCCATTTTGTACATTCAAGCTGGTGTGTAATACCCCTATGTAAAAAAGTTAAATTTAATTAATTTATCTTGGGCAGAGATCACCGCAGGTAATTGTTCCCCCACTACTTCTGTCCAGGATTCCTCCGTAAGCGTTGGTATGTCTCCTGCCCTGCGTCTAGCTGTCCTCTCCATCCCCTTCTAAGAGGGGGATAGAAGGAGAGAATAGTATCTGGAAATAAGTTTGTTATGGTCCTCCTCAAAGAGTGATTTTTCTAATATGGATGGTGCAAGTGAGACCCCCGACAATCCACACTGGGCTGCAATTACATGCCTCAGTTGGAGGTAGGACTAAAAAAAAATTGTTAGGAATCCCGTACTCCAGCTGGAGGTCCCTAAAGGCTTTGAAGTTCCCCTCTGAGAAGAACTGGTGTAGGTATTTAATGTCATATCTCGCCCACATGGACCCATCTTTGATCTTGAACACCTCCTCCAAACCAGGATTATGCCAGAGTGGGGCGTTGGGGGATAGATTTAGGGGGAAGCCCGTTATTTTTTTGTTACATATATGGAAAATGTTATAGGATAATTTAAGTATCTCTGCACCCTTAGCCAGGTAGGGGCCATTTCTATATAAAGTATTGATTAATGCTTCATAGGAATGTACTAGGGCAGCCTGAGTGGCCACAAAAGCTATTGTCAAGTCCGGGAAAAACCACCAGTTTATCTGTGTTAATTGGGCTGCCAAATAATAACACTGTAGATTTGGTAGGGCCAACCCACCCCCTGCCACTGGGTGGTGCAGCAACTCCAGCGAGACCCTAGCTGGCTTGGACCCCCAGAGGAAAGATAAGAGTATCTTATTAATATCCGTAAAGAGAACCTTCTAGGAATGTATATAGGGGCATGCCACAATAGATACAGAAATCTGGAAAGGTAAATCATCTTGAATATATTTATTCTGCAAAATAGATTAAGTGGGAGAGATGACCAGGTCTGAAAGTTGAGTTTTAAACAGTGTACTAATGGCGTTAGATTGTTATGAACATACGTGCTTAATGGTAATTGGACTTCCACTCCAAGATATTTAAATCTATCTACCACCTTCAAGGGGTTATCAGCCAGTACCGTAGAGGTGAACAAAGAGTGAAACGGAAAAATATTGGATTTACTCCAGCTAACCATGAAATCGGAGTAAGCCCCAAAGCTGGCAAGCACTTTCATAGCTTGATGCAACGACTCTTTATTGTCCGCCAGATACAACAGCATGTCGTCTGCATACAGTGAGGTTTTTTCCTCTAGATCATTCATTTTACATCCCTTTATTGTTTGGTCCGCTCTGACCTTAGCAACAAGTGGTTCCATGGCTATAGTGAACAATAGGGGTGACAAGGGACACCCCTGTCTCGTTTTGTGATGTATTTCAAAGGCCTCAGTGATATTATTAACCTTTATGTGAGCCATAGGGGCTGCATACAGTATTTGGACCCAGCTTATAAATCGAGATTCGAACCCCATCTGCCCAAGGACCGCTATGAGATATTTCCACTCCAAGGAATCAAAGGCCTTGTGCGTGTCTAAGGATATTGCAATACGCGTGTCGGGATCAGGGCCCTCGGATTGGAGGATGGTGAATAATTTATGTAGATTTATGGCAGTCAATCGCATTGGAATGAAGCCGGTTTGGTCTGGGTTAATGATGGATGCTATTACCTTACTAAGCCTTTTGGCTAGAAGCTTGGCAAGCACTTTAGCATATACATTTATCAAAGATATGGGACTATACGATTCACAGAAGTTATGGTCCTTGTGCGGCTTGGGGATCAGAACTATCAGGGCCTCCCTAAGAAAATCAGGCAGCCTCCCCTTGTCAAAAGCGTCATTAAACACCTCTAACAATTTAGAGGCAAAGAATTCTAGATACAGTAGGTGGAGTACCACTCCACTGGGTATCCATCCAGGCCCGGGGTTTTATTGGGGCCGAGAACACAGAGAGCTGCCTCTATCTCTAGTGATGTGATGGGTAAGTTCAATTCCGCTGCAGCCTCTCGGGAGAGGGAAGTAAAAGGCATTTGATCTAGGTACTCATTTACCTCCTCTACACTATACTGTACTGACGACGAATATAGGTCAGAGTAGAAGCTAAGAAAGGCTTTGGCTATGTCTTCTGGGGATGTGCATAGCACCTGTTGTTCATTATAGACATGTGGGATAGAGGTAGGGGCATATTGGGAATGGGCCAGGTAGGCAAGTCGTTTACTATTTGTGTTACCAAATTCGAATATCCTCTGTGTTTGATACAGCAATTTCTTTTGGGTTTTTTCGACCAACACCAGGTCCTGTTGTCTGGCATAGTCTCTCCACAGTTTGAGATTAGAGGAGGAGGGGTTCCTAATGTATTCCACCTCTGCATCCGTGGCAGCCCTTTCACAGTCCTTAATTTTCCATTCTCTATCCTTCCTGAGTTGCTTAATAATGTCAGAAGTGGAGCTTCTGAGGGTTGCTTTAAAAGCATCTCATTTGCTGCCTACGGGGACTTCATCTTGGTTATTACGCCAGAAATCACCTATGGCCGTTGCAGCTGCCCTCTCAAAATATTCCTCCTTTAGCCACAGCGGACTCAGTCTCCACAAATGATAGCCCCGAAGATACCAGATATCGAGAGTTAGCATCAATGGAGCGTGATCCGATATCGCACGCGGGAGATACTGGACCGCCGCCACTCCCAGGAGAGCGTCTTTGGTCACAAAACACATGTCAAGTCTCGACAGGGTGTTGTAGGTGGCTGAGTAGCAGGAATATGCCTGAGATACAGGGTGTTTCCATCTCCAAGTTTCTACCAAGTCATATTGGTTCATATATGTTGCTAGCGGGGAGCTGCAAACATTTTTGGCATGTAGTCTATCTTTGTCTGGGGACAAAACAGTATTAAAATCCCCAGCTAGAATGACAGGTCCCTCTGCCACCTAAAAAACTCTGGACATTATGTCCTCCCAAGTGGCAATTTCAAATGGTGGTGGAACGTACACCGACACAAAGGTATATGGTTGATTATTCAAGAGAAGGACCAGTATTACATATCTACCAAACGGGTCGGTGGTAATAGTCTTGGGTGTACACATCAATTATTTGGCTACCAACACCGAAACTGCTCTGGCATAGTTAGAATACAGTGAGTGGTAGGCATGGCCAATGAAGCGCCATGATTTTGGAGCCTAACAGATGTGTCTCCTGTAGAAACAGTATCTGCGGTTTGCGCTTCTGCATATAATTGAAGACTAGGGCTCTCTTAATTTTGAAATTGAGGCCCCTCACATTCCATGACAATATATTAATCTTTTGTATGTGAGTAGCCATGTTTAGTGGGAAGACCTCATATCGCATTGACCACCAGGGGGCAACCACAACACAATGATATGAGATGCACAGTGAAACTTTATAGTATTAGCTGAACAGACAGCAGTATGGTAGTTATACACCAGCTGCATCAAGCAGTAGACATTGTGTTGCATTAATAATAGTGTATGACATGACAAAATGAGAAAAAAGTTCCAAATACTTTCAATAGATCCAAAACTAGGGATCCATTTCCAATGTCCCCCCACCCCCTCCCGAGTTATCAACTTGAGAGTCCCATTCCCAACACCCTGTCTACAGTCCCAAACATTCTATAGACTTTTTCCCTTGAACAGAAACAAAACCTCTATACCCTAGAGGGGGATTTCTTCTTTATCCAGCCGGAGTCAAAGAAGAGGGTGTAACTAGAACGGTAATGTACAGTTTTTCAAGCACAGCTTGGTGAAACTATTTTGAGCAGCCACTGCAAACAAGTTAAATAATGAGCAATAAGCCCCTTCATACAGTTAGAAAAGGAACAATGCCATGACTGTAGAAATGGCAGGCAACAACGTGGGGAACAAGTCCACAGTAGAAAATGGCCTCAAAAGCTGCCCAGGGACTCCAGCCAGTGGTGTGCCTCCTTTGGTGAGGTAAAGAATTGCGTTTTTCCCTGGTGTACCACTCAAAGTTTTGCAGGGTAAAGCATGCTATAGGGTAAACTGTGCTCCTCAAGATGCAGCTTCAAGCTCTGAAATGCTGCGCACTGTTTTTGTGTGGCAGCAGAAAATCCGGAAAGATAGTGATCTAGTTGTTATTGTAAATCAGGCCAGGCATGTTCTGGGCACATCTAAGGATAGTTTCCTTGTCTTTGAAATAAAGAAACGTGCAATCATAGGCCTTGAGAACCAGCCCGGCGGGGGGGCCCTCAAAGGTATCCTGTGGGTTTTTCAATGGCAAATAGATGGGAGAAGGAGTCGTCCCCAAAATAATGTTTGAGCCATGTGGTCAGGAACTCCTCAGGATTTTTCCCCTCCGATCCCTCCGGGAACCCCAGGAACCTGAGGTTGTTCCTTCAGATGCTGCCTTCCATGTCCCCGAGCTTAGCTGCCTGGGACCTGTAGTCCACCTCCACCTCTCTAACAGTGACCATGAGGGGGGCGAGATCATCCTCCATTGTGCTTATTCTCTGCGCCGTGTGCTTAACTTTGTGCACATCATCTTTCAGTATTGCGAAGTCCACTCGGAGGGTCTCAATTTGGGAGGAGAGGGATGCATGACACGATTTAATAGTGTCCAGTATTTGGGACAGAGAAGGCTCCCCTACCTGTGCCACTGGCGATCCCTGGCTGGCAGATGCAGCAGGAGAGGGTATTGGAGTGTGGCACCGGCGTCTCCCTCATGGTGCGGGCGCCATCTTGGATTCCTCCATGAGCAAACTTGGAGAGCCATTCTGCGGCCAGCAGAGGGGGCCCGTACTTCACCATGGCCATGTGCCCTGATCATTCGGTCGGCGGCTCGGGGTGGATGGTGCAGGATTAAAGGGGTTGCGGCTGCTGCAGGATGGTGCTGTAGCCTGGAGTTCCGAGGAGACGTTGCTTACATCCCGGAAGTCGGCTCCGCCCCGGACCCCGGATTTTTTCAGTTGGCGTGTCTGTTGTTAGGTTTGGCATGCCGGTGAGCTCTTCTGAATGTGTCTGTGTGTGAAGTCAAAGTTGTAGCCATTAAATCAATATTCAATATTTAAACTGTTGGACCAAAGCAAGCATAGATTTTGGTTAATGCTATAAGGGACTGTGAGTTTATTAACTGTATATATTCTCAGTGCAGAAGGGTTCTTCCTACTGTCTCTAGTTTTCATGTATTAAGAATTAACCAGTCTGCAACCACAGAGTGCACTGTGGGGTGATCATAAATTCCACAGCTGGACTCCCTTTGGACCAGCTATTCTCATCCTTTGTATCATGGAGGAACCCTTGAAATAACTTTCTGGTCTCACGGAATCCCTCCTAATTATTGCTATATCTGCAATTCATGGTACATTAGTGTCATTATCAGTAGTAAGAATGCTCCTTCCATATGTAGTAAGTGGGAAGAATCCAGCCTTTACAGATAATTGAAAGATCATTGGCTTCAGTGAAAACTTGTCTGAAAAGTAGAAATTGCTCATTGGTCAGGGAAACCCTAGCAACCTAGCTAACCCCAATCAGGTGAGAAGCAAAGAGGCTGAGAACCTTTGGCCTGGGAGTGTGCCATTTGGATTGCTGGCGAGTTCAGACTGTACTTCTATTCCTGTCTGAACTTGACATTTACTGAATTACGTCAGGAGACCCAGAAAAGGATGCCCTGGGTCTGGTAAGAGACTAACATAATACAAGTTAGTCTGTTGTCTGCTATGCTTTCTTCAAGGCCAACATATTTTCTGTCAATTACTGGCTAGTAGGATAAAACTGGGTCTGTCATAAGAAGTTGACTGTTTTTTTTACTGTTTATACTGTTCCTAGGTGAATGCAGCTAAGTTCTGTTAATTTATGTTAGTCAGAATACTGCAGGTGTTTAACCACTTCGGCCCCGGAAGGATTTCACACTTTAGAACCAGAGCACTTTTTGCGATTTGGCACTGCGTCTCTTTAACTGACAATTGCACAGTCATGCGACGTTGTACCCGAATGAAATTTGCGTCCTTTTTTTTCCCACAAATAGAGCTTTCTTTTGGTGGTGTTTGATCACCGCTGCGTCATTTCTGATCGCCGCTATAAACAAAAGAAGAGCAACAATTTTGCAAAAAAACCCACATTTCTTATTTTTTGCTAAAATACAAATCAAAAAAAAAAATATAAAAAAACATTTTTTTTCAACGGCTTTGGCCGATTTATATTCTACCTCATATTTGTGATAAAAAAAATCGCAATCAGTGTTTATTGATTGGTTTGCGCAAAAGTTGCCGCGTTTACGGATGATGAGAATTCATTTCTAGGGTTTTTATTTTTTTTTATTTTTTACTAGTAATGGCGGTGTTCTGTGATTTTTAGCGGTACTGCGATATTGCGGCGGACACGTCGGACCATTTTGACACTTTTTTGGGACCATTGGCATTTATACAGCAATCAGTACTATAAAAATGCATTGATGTGTTCGACTGACAGGGGAAGGGGCATGATCACGGCTTCTATATAGAGGAAGCCCTTCCCCTTCTCACAGAATGGAGATCCGTGTTTACATGCACAGATCTCCATTCTTTCACTACGGGGGGGGGGGGGGCATCGCGGGTAGCCAGCGGAGATGGGGGGGTAGTGCTACAATCATAACATAAACTCTTAAATTGGGCTTCAGTCAGTTTCTAACAACTTAGTACCCCCTACTTTGTGTTTACACTAGAAGGCTGGCAGACTGTTAAATTTCTATTTTCATAGGGTTGGGATTTTAGTGCCTCTGTTGTGAACTTTGATTATGAATTTCTCTATAATGCCTATAACAACATAAATAAATAAGAACTTGTTTAAATTAAAGAACCATTATAGCAAAAAATATATTGCATTCAGGTAAGTGTATATTGTTATTATTACCAGTAATGATTGTATTTTGTATATGAATTCCATTTTTTTTTTATTTTTACATGCCTTTAATTTATATTTGTCTCAAGATTTCTATGCAGATCAAGCTTTTTGCAAAACAGTTACAGGGGTTGGGACAAACCATATAACACGGTCACATTTAATTTCTATGGTCTATCCTTTCTTGCTAAAAAAAAAATGCTGTTTGTATAACTGCTTTAAAATGGTTAGATGGAGGTGCAGATCAGTACAGTGATATTGCTGCAGAAAGAACAGTTTTGTCCCCCTGTTAAAGATGAGGATGTTATTTTTGTTTTTTTGCCATAGTTCCACTTTATGGGCCATGTCACACAGGCAGCAGCAAAATCACTGTGGTGCAGCTGGTGTTCCCTCCCATTTGAAATGCTCCCTAACTAGGGAGCATTGATGGAGGAAAATGTAAAAGTTTTGACCGTCAAGGGAGGATTGTCTTAAGATGGTGACTTCAGCACTGTGCCTAGAGAAAAATATATCAGAATAGAATTTGTTCCTGCTGGCTATTTTAGTAAAGGAAGAATATTATGTTGCTTCTCAGTGTGTGGTATTTCTGTTTGCGGTAAAGTATAACTGTTTGCTCTTTGTGGAGAGTCGAGTCAGCACTAGAGTTGAGCGGACACCTGGATGTTCGGGTTCGGTGGGTTCAGCCGAACTTCGCGAAAAGGTTTGGGTTCGATACCGAACTTGACCCCGGACCCCGAACCCCATTGAAGTCAATGGGGACCCGAACTTTTCGGCCCAAAAATGTCTGTAAAAAAGTCCTGGAAAGTGCTAGAGGGCTGCAAAAGGAAGTAAAATGGGGGTAAGAGTAGGACAAGTGCCCTACAAAAAAATGGGTATAGGGAAAATAACTTAAAATCAAATAAAAAAATAAAAATGGGAGGAGGAGGTGGATGTGGAGTAGGAGCCTAGAGGTTGACTAGGCCGTGACCGTGGCAGTGTAGGTGGAAGTGGCAATGATTTTAGAACAATAATCTGTCCCTTACAGCAACAGGAGGAAACTTGACCCTATAGGAGTAGGCAATGATTTTAGAACAATAATCTGTCCCTTATAGCAACAGCAGGAACCTTACCCTATAGGAGTAGGTGATGATTTTAGAACAATAATCTCTCCCTTACAGCAACAGCAGGAACCTGACCCTATAGGAGTAGGCGATGATTTTAGAACAATAATCTGTCCCTTACAGCAACAGCAGGAACCTGACCCTATAGGAGTAGGCAATGATTTTAGAACAATAATCTGTCCCTTACAGCAACAGCAGGAACCTGACCCTATAGGAGTAGGCGATGGTTTTAGAACAATAATCTGTCCCTTACAGCAACAGCAGGAACCTGACCCTATAGGAGTAGGCGATGATTTTAGAACAATAATCTGTTCCTTACAGCAACAGCAGGAACCTGACCCTATAGAACTAGGGGATGATTTTAGAACAATAATCTGTTCCTCAAAGCAGTAGACTCTACCTAGTCCAGAATCAGATCGTTCTGTAATGCAGGATGAGATCTGCAATCTGTCCCTCAAAGCAGTAGTAGTAGTAATCTCTACCTAGTCCAGAATCAGATCGTTCTTTAATGCAGGATGAGAGCTGCAATCTTTCCCTCAAAGCAGTAGTAGTAGTAATCTCTACCTAGTCCAGAATCAGATCGTTCTGTAATGCAGGATGAGATGTTATTATATCTGCAATCTGTCCCTCACAGCGCCGGCAGCATCCTCTCCCTAGACTAGCCTGAGAGCATCTGACATGCAGCACTACGTGACTCCAGCTTATACAGAGGCTGGGTCACATGATGCACTGGCCAATCACAGCCATGCCATTAGTAGGCATGGCTGTGATCGCTTCTAAGGGCAAACCAGTGAAACGCTTGTTGATTGGCTGCCCTGCAGCTATTCAACAGGCGGGATCAAATACCCGAATCCAGAACCCAAACCCAAACTTTTTTTCAAATGTCCGGGTTCGGGTCCAGGTCACGGACACCCCAAAGTTCGGTACTGACCCGAACTTTACAGTTCGGGTTCGCTCAACTCTAGTCAGCACCTGAGATTTGAACTTGTTACTGTGAATGAAACTGATTGTATTTTGATTATTATTGTACTCTATGTGCCAGAAATTATTTAATCAAATTTATTTCATTACTTCTGCAGTAATAGACTACATTTTATTACTTGCATTTGATTGGTCTCTCATATAACTCTCTAGTGATTCTGCTTATACATACAGTATGTCACAGGACCATGTCCCCCCTTCCTGCATGTATTCCACCACCCCACGCCCGAGACATGCCCGCCAAAAATAAAATGTTTTCCCTAGTGTCTCAGTTGTGGATGTCAGGCTATTCAAACTGCAGCTGTGAACTGTATTTGATTTCACAAGTGCAAGCTGTGGATTTCCTCCTACTGGTGGGCACAGCATGTTTTTCTTACTCTGTTATGGCCATGCCCAGTACCACTCCATTATCCTCATTGTTTGCCCTTAAAAATTGCTGCTTGCTTCTCCTAGGATCCAGCATTCTTTTTTCTGGAATTATGCTCAGTATGCTGACCCTATGGTGCGGTCCCTGTGAGTGAGCCATCATGTGAAGCAGAAATTATGTGTAAACTAAATATCCCTATTTTTCATTGCAAAGTTTGCTTGAAAGGGTATAGCAGTGTGCAGAGGGTTTATACAATATTTTTAGCACGTGTAGCAGGGTGCAATCCTTTGATGCCTACATAATGAGTCTTTTAACCCTTTTGCTGTCATGTATTTCTACTTTGCATCCTTGCTGCTTGTTCCCTATCGTGCCTTGCACTGCTGCCCTGTGACTCTGAACTTGCCCTTTTGATGAACCATATTGCCACCCTGTGTGCCCTATTGTACCTGCCCTGTGGTCTTCCTATCGGTCCCTTGTTAGGCCTGGATTGCTACTCTGTGACCCTGGACTTCATCTTTGTTATGCCATATTGCTACAGGTCCCATTGCCATGCTCTGGATTTCTGCCCTGTGATCCTGGACTTAATTTTTGTTGCACTATATTTTTTCCTGTCCATAGTTGTGCCCTGGATTGCTGCCCCTGTGATTCTGGACATATCTATTGCTGTGCCATGGGCTTCCCCATGATCCTGCTCTTTGTCTATCCTTGCATCCTGAATTGTTACCTCTGGACTTTCCCCTTGTTACTGCACCCTATTTCCATCCTGCGATATTGCTTGTTTTTCCTGGCTGTACCATAATGTTATCTTGCCCCACTTCTGTGTACCGAAATACCAAAATAAGCACCCCACACATTGGGTTCGGTGTGATTCGCCTCTATGTGCTCTTACTTTCTATGCTCCTTGTCAAAACATACATACAGTCAGGTCCATAAATATTGGGACCTTGACACAATTATAATCTTTTTGGCTCTATACACCACCACAATGAATTTGAAATGAAACAAACAAGATGTGCTTTAACTGCAGACTTTCAGCTTTAATTTGAGGGCATTTACGTCCAAATCAGGTGAACGGTGTAGGAATTACAACAGTTTGTATATGTGCCTCCCACTTTTTAAGGGACCAAAGTAATGGGACAATTGGCTGCTCAGCTGTTCCATGGCCAGGTGTGTGTTATCCCCTAATTATCCTATTTACAAGGAGCAGATAAAAGGCCCAGAGTTAATTTCAAGTGTGCTAATTGCATTTGGAATCTGTTGCTGTCAACTCTCAATGTGAGATCCAAAGAGCTGTCACTATCAGTGAAGCAAGCCATCATTGGGCTGAAAAAACAAAACAAACCCATCAGAGAGATAGCAAAAACATTAGGTGTGGCCAAATCAACTGTTTGGAACATCCTTAAAAAGAAAGAACGCACCGGTGAGCTCAGCAACACCAAAAGACCCGGAAGACCACGGAAAACAACTGTGGTGGATGACTGAAGAATTCTTTCCCTGGTGAAGAAAACACCCTTCACAACAGTTGGCCAGATCAAGAACACTCTCCAGGAGGTAGGTGTATGTGTGTCAAAGTCAACAATCAGGAGAAGACTTCACCAAAGTGAATACAGAGGGTTCACCACAAGATGTAAACCACTAGGGAGCCTCAAAAACAGGAAGGCCAGATTAGAGTTTGCCAGACAACATCTTAAAAAGCCTTCACAGTTCTGGAACAACATCCTATGGACAGATGAGACCACGATCAACTTGTACCAGAGTGATGGGAAGAGAAGAGGATGGAGAAGGAAAGGAAATGCTCATGATCCAAAGCATACCACCTCATCAGTGAAGCATGGTGGTGGTAGTGTCATGGCGTGGGCATGTATGGCTGCCAATGGAACTGGTTCTCTTGTATTTATCGATCATGTGACTGCTGACAAAAGCAGCAGGATGAATTCTGAAGTGTTTTGGGCAATATTATCTGCTCATATTCAGCCAAATGCTTCAGAACTCATTGTATGGTGCTTCACAGTGCAGATGGACAATGACCCGAAGCATACTGCAAAAGCAACCAAAGAGTTTTTTAAGGGAAAGAAGTGAAATGTTATGCAATGGCCAAGTCAATCGTCTGACCTGAATCCGATTGAGCATGCATTTCGCTTGCTGAAGACAAAACTGAAGGCAAAATGCCCCAAGAACAAGCAGGAACTGAAGACAGTTGCAGTAGAGGCCTGGCAGAGCATCACCAGGGATGAAACCCAGTGTCTGGTGACGTCTATGCATTCCAGACTTCAGGCTGTAATTGACTACAAAGGATTTGCAACCAAGTATTAAAAAGTGAAAGCTTGATTTATGATTGTTAATCTGTCCCATTACTTTTGGTCCCTTAAGAAGTGGGAAGCACATATACAAACCGTTGTAATTCCTACACCGTTCACCTGATTTTAATGTAAATACCTTCAAATTAAAGCTGAACGTCTGCAGTTAAAGCACATCTTGTTTGTTTCATTTCAAATCCATTGTGGTGGTGTATAGAGCCAAAAAGATTAGAATTGTGTCGATGTCCCAATATTTATGGACCTGACTGTACATAAAGTTGACAAAACTTGTTAAAGACCCAGTCAGGTTGAAACAAGCTGTTGTTTGACTAAGGGGTTTATGTATGATGGATTGTTGAACTGACTCCTGGAAGTAGACATGTGCAAATTGTTTTGTTCCAAATTCATTTTTTAACAAATGTCAACAAATTTGTTAAATTAGAAATATTGGACATTTATAAATTGTTACTTTCTGGTTATCCATAAGCCATTTGGCATACTTGAGATTATCCTGAAATACCTGTAGAATCAGTTTACACAGTGGGGTGTTTGTAACAGGGGGTTGCAAATGGAAATTAATCTCCTGAAAGATGTCTTGCAAAAGCTTCCTACTTTGATGTATGGGGGTAGAAGAGCATCACCTCAGACTTCCTGGAGAGGTAAATAAGGAAATACATGATTGCCCTGCTTTCACCTAAATCCTAGAATATCAAAGAGTAAGCTGGTGCAAAAATGCTGACCTGGGCCAAGGAATTTGCATGTAGTGTAACAATGCCATTTGATGGAGGATATTGAGGACAGCACATGGGAACTAGTTTGCGGTGCTTTGTGCACAGTTAGTGCATGGCTGAATGTTTTTGTCAAACCTGATTCTTGAATATCTACAGTACTTTTATTCAGCTAAACACAGTATCGACATGCTTGTTTTTGAAGCAGTGAAATTCCTTATGCTGGCTGAATTGTGGTTAAATTTATTTGCAGTATCTTATGTAAATTTATTTTTAATTTAAGTTATTCAAGTTTATTTGGCTCTGACCATGCAATAACCCTTTTATATCCAAGTCAATTTATGTATATGGTTGTTAAATGTTCTCATGAAGGTTTTCTATTAAAAAATGTAAAATGTAAAAACAATTACAATTGATTTTATTACAATGTTTTAGAGCTGCTGATTGATGCTTGCCTAGCTTTAAATATCTTGGCATTTAGAATTAAAATATTATGAGCATAATCCAAGCAATTAATTTGAAGCACCAAGTCCAGTCTTTATTCATTCCTTACATAGGATATTTTCATATCCCTTTGGTTCCTCACAAGATCTTTGCTAATGGTTCATATACTGCTTGTTTATTGCGTATGTCTGGCGGACACTTATTCCTAATGGGGTTGTGGAGATATTTTGCGGACCGGCTCTTTGCAGCAACATTCATTAACCACAAGGTATTTGTGATGTGAACTCTATTCACCTACCAGGATATACTATTATCTTTTTGATCATTAGTTCACACTCTCCACCATTTATTGAAGCAATGAACCGCCCTAGAGAGCTCCTCCTTCAACTGGGTTGGCCCTGATGTGTTGCTTCCAAATCTGTGCTTTGGTCTGGAAATCTCTCTTCCCCCTCCTCTACCTTGAACTAAGTACTTTAAGACTCTGGCTTTGGTTCTGTGTATGTATTACTAATAGGATCTCCTGAGGATGCCTTCTGGCGAAACACGTAGAGATTAGTGTTGAGCGAACCCGGACTGTAACGTTCGGGTCCGTACCGAACTTTCGGGTGTCCAGGGCACGGACCCGGACCCGGACATTTCAAAAATTGTTCGGGTTCGGTCCGGGGTTCTGCTATTTTACTCCAAGTGTTGAGAAGCTGCAGGGCAGCCAATAAACAAGCGTTTCACTGGTTTGCCCTTAGAAGCCATCACAGCCATGCCTACTAATGGCATGGCTGTGATTGGCCAGTGCATCATCTCCGACCCAGTGTACTACGTGACCGGTTAGTGTCGGTACGGTAATCATCCGTACCGACACTACCGAAGATTCCCGTTTGGTCACTTTGCGAACAAATAACCGACGGGACGTCGAAGAGTTGTGAACCTCATTTTATCGTCTTGGGGCCTGGCTTGGGCTTGTTAAAAACTTTACAGGCCCAGGCCCAGGCACGGGACCTGTGGGCTTTCAAGCCATGCCTGGGCTTGCAATGTCAGGCCCAAGCGAGTTGTGATTAGAGATGCACAAAGCGGTCTTCCGTAGGAGTCCTCTAGGATAATCATTATGTATGTGTCTTGGTTTCG
>BLSH010201651.1:1285493-1321280 GCA_018402905.1 Glandirana rugosa
TGTGGGCACACGCCTACACGTACTGCCTGATGGGTCTGCCCCATTCAACTTCTGGGTCTCCAAATTGGCCACATGGCCTGAGCTTGCCCTTTATGCCTTGGAGGTGCTGGCCTGCCCTGCAGCCAGTGTATTGTCAGAACGTGTGTTTAGCACGGCAGGGGGCGTTATCACAGACAAGCGGAGCCGCTTGTCCACATCCAACGTGGACAAGCTTACCTTTATTAAAATGAATCAGGCATGGATCCCACAAGACTTGTCTGTACCTTGTGCAGAATAAACATTTAGACCGGACTCACACAGCCATTCATATACTTCTTTTTTTGAATAGGCCTCAATACAAAAAAAAAACCATGTTGGCTACCTCCTCCTACTCCTCTACCACCGCCACTTCCACCTACACTGCCACGGTCACGGACTAGTCAACCTCTAGGCTCCTACTCCACATCTACCCCCCTTCCCATTTTTTTTTTTGATTTTAATTTATTTTCCCTATCCCCATTTTTTTGTAGGGCACTTGCCCTAGTTTGAAGATGATTTTAGAACAGTTATATGGCTTCTACCGTTAATTAATACTTTTCAGACACAGTTCGGGTCCCCATTGATTTCAATGGGGTTCGGTGTCCGTGCGATCGTTCGGGTTCCGTCCGGACCCGGACTTTGTCCCGAAGTTCGGCCAGACCAGCAGAACCCGAACTTCCAGAGGTTCGCTCAACTCTAGTAGAGATCCATACCAGTGATTCACAACTGACTCCTGTATCTGGCACTACACATGGAATAATTCTCACTATATTTATCTGTATATGTAATATACTTATATTGGGCTAGTGAATACATGTCTCAGTATATTTAGACGTTTGCCTATATCCAGATGGGGAATGCAGTTTATATTGTCTTATGAATCTTGGATAGGTTTTTACGTAACAAAAATTTTTGCTGATCAATGCTGTTAATAACATATTTTATTTTAATACTTTTGAAGTACTCATTTCCTTCTTTTGGGGTTATAGGTGGCAACCATTAAAGTCCTATTATTTTCTTCTCTTTGCTTTATTGTTAAAGTGACACTAAACCATATCCTTATTATTATCCAAAAAAGAATACATAAACATCTACTGCTTAATGGCCCTATAATCTATTTTTCATTTAGACCCCTTTCACACTGAGGCGCTTTACAGGCGCTATTTAGCTACAAATAGCGCCTGTAAAGCGACTCAAAAATTACTCCCCATCCACCCCAATGTGAAAGCCGGAGTGCTTTCACACTGGGGCAGTGCACTTGCAGGACGTTACAAAAAATCCTGCAAGCCGCATCTTTGGAGTGGTGCGGTGAGTGTTAATATACCGCTCCTCCACCGCCCCTGCCCATTGAAAACAATGGGGTAGCGCTTCAAAAGCGGCTGCACACCGACTTGGAAGCATGGAGAGTGGGCACTTTTAACCCCGTTTTAACTCCTTGATGGGGGCTAAAAGCGCACCACTCCTGCCGCTGTAGCGCCACTGTAACATCGGTAAATCCCCGCTGTGGCTAGCAGGGATTTACCTCTAACGCCCCACCGCCCCCAGTGTTTAAGTGCCCTAAATGTTTTTTTCAATACGTTTTTCTGCCTTCTTGTAATGTTTTCTATGAGCTCACAAACCTCTCACTTCTGTTTGTTTGGAACAAACAGTGCACATGCGTTGCAGTGATGTGCTCTGCTCTATGCACACTACAAGCTATAGTTCATAGTCACTAGTCCATCTCAGGAGAAAGCAGGAGAGGGGGGCTACATAACTACACACAGGGACTATGGAGAACAAACGTAATAACCACCCTCTAACATGAAGTCAAAAAAGCAGCAAAAAAATAAGAAATATGGATATTTGGAGAAGCCTAGAGTAATAAAATTGCGTTTTTGATTAAATGGGTATTAAACCCAAAAACAAACTTGAATTATATTGTAGCTTACCAATTCTTAGATGTGGTGGCTGCATCATTTTCTTTTTTTAGGCTTTATTTTCATCTGGTAATCTTACCAGTAGGTCTGTTATTTTTCAACAGAGCAAAATGTCCTGCAGATGTAGCAGTTAGAGGGTTGAGACAAACCACTTACCACAGGGGTGCTTACAATTATCATTATTATGTAAAACCTTTATCACAAAAAAAATAAAATAAACTGTTTGCTGTAACTGCTTGTAAAGTGTTAGCTGGAGTTTGGCTTCAGTTAGTAAGTGCATCTAATTGGCTAGTACATTTAACACTCTCCTACCACCAGACTGAAAATGGTGCTGTCCAAAATGTGTCTCTGTGCACCTTCATCCAGAGTGGTGTAGAGCAGAAAAAAGGAGCGAGAGACTTTAACCACTTGCGGCCCGCCCACCATTAAATGACGGAGGGGAGGTGTGGCTCTTGTTCTGGGACGATGTCATATGTTGCCAAGACACGGCACAACCCCGATCTGTGTAAAAAGCTGCGGCTCTTTAACCATGTGATCGGCTGTAACCAATCACAGCCGGTCACATGTAAAAAAGGTAGTGCTGGTAATCGGCGCTCCTCGCCTCACACTGACAGAGTGTGTGGCGAGGAAAGCCGATCAGCGGCATCTCCTCACAGAGGATATCTAGGGATGTAATCAGGGCATTGATCATCAGTGCCCTGATTACCATTAGTGCCACCAATGCCAGCAACCAGTACCCACCCCAGTGCCAGAAATCAGTGCCCACAAGTGCCCACCAGTGCCAGCAATCAGTGCCCACAAGTTCCACCAATCAGTGCCCATTAGTGATGCCAGTCACTGCTGGCTATTAGTGCTGCCTATCAGTGCTGCCTATGATTGCCCATAACTGCTGCCCATCAGTGTCACCCATCAATACCCATCAGTGCCCATCAGTGGCCATTAGTGCTACCTATCTCTGCCACCTATCTGTGCCTACCAGTGCCATCTATCAGTGCCACCCATCAGTGCTCACCAGTGCCACCTATCAGTGTCCACCAGCGCCACCCATCAGTGACACCTATCAGTGCCCATTAGTGCTAACTATCTGTGCCACCTATTTGTGCCCACCATTGCTGCCTATCAGTGCCCATCAGTGCCACCTATCAGTGCCCACCAGTGACACCCATCAGTGCCACCTATCAGTGCTTATAAGTGCGGCATATTAGTGCCTCCTCATCAGTGCCACCTAATCAGTGCCCATAGGTGCCACCTCATCAGTGCCCATAAGTGTCACTTCATCAATGCCCGTCAGTGCAGCCTATCAGTGCCCATCAGTGCTGCCTTACTAGCACACATCAGTGAAGGCGAAAATTACTTATTTACAAAATTTACGGACAAAAGCGAAGAAAAACTTTTTTTTTTCCAAAATGTTCAGTCTTTTATTTTTAGTAAAAAATAAAAACCCAGCAGTGATTACATACCACCAAAAGAAAGCTCTATTTGTGTGAAGAAAATGATAAACATTTCACATGGTTACAGTGTAGCATGACCGCACAATTGTCATTCAAAGTGTGACAGCGCTGAAAGCTAAAAAATGGCCTTGGCAGGAAGGGGGTGAAAGTGCCCAGTATTGAGGTGGTTAAAGGCAGTAGTCGGCCAAGTAATGGGAGTATAAACCAGTAGAGTAGATATAAAAGAAAAAAAAATATTTTAACTTCATGAAAATAATAGTAATATATACCAACGATAACGTTAAAAACAAGACCATATTTGCAGACATAGCATTATTCAGCAAAAACAATGCTCATTATGAACATAGGGCTGGCCTCAAGGGGTAGGAGGCCTGACCGTGGAGACGTTCACATAGGTCCAAACAGGTTTCGAAATATGATAACTTCTTCTTCAGGGGAAGATCAGAGCATATTAACGTACTAGTGTTTATGGCAGCACAAATACATACAGTAGCGTTAATCTCTAGCGTTAGCTCCACTGCAGATAGACACACACTGGGAGGCTGGTAGTAAGAGATGAACAAGCCCACATGAGGGAATAAAGAGCCACAGATACATCTAGATGTGGGATGCAATTAACGGCATTTGTTTCTCACAAGGATCACATGCGCAGAGCCGCTATAGGTATATATCACCATCCAAGTGTGTGGTCCTGCTGGGTAGAAGGCAAATGGACCCACTTCATCCAGAGGGGATACACTCTAATATAGGAGGTGTATTAGGGGTCAGATCACCAAAAGTTTAAAAAAGATAACAAAGGCAACCACCACTGGCACTTTTAACCCCGTTTTAACCCCTTGTGGGGAGTTAAAAGCGCACCGCTCCCGCCGCCATAGTGCCGCTATAACAGCTGTAAATCCCAGCTGAAACTAGCGGAGATTTACCTCTACCGCCCCACCACCCCCAGTGTGAAAGCGGCCTAAGAATACATACTTGCATAGATTTTTTGTTATACTAGAGTTTTGTTTCACTTTCAATAAAACAGCATCTCTATAATGAATAACATATGTGCTTCTATCTGTTGCTGTCATGAAATTACAATTTGCAAAAATGCTCTTGCATCAACAAGATAAATTAGCTATGGAAAATGGATGAACAGATGGTGACTGAGCTAAAACTATTATTAAAACACTGCTCACCTGCTAATATTAACTCAGGGCAATTATTAAGGGTATCCATATATGACCTAGTCCTTGAAAACAATACAGCAAAATCAAATACTGCTACATTTGATGATCTGTGATGATACATGAAGGGCAGAAAGATTTACCATTTCAAAAAATGCTCCAAATGGTTTTGTGTAAAAAATAAATCTGCTGCATTCATATTCTTACTTGGCAAATTGATGCTTCTGTCACAGAAAACTACATTGGCTCTGGGTTTCATTATTCCTTTACTATTTATAGAAGTTCCTACATGCTATTAATTTACACCAATTTAGAAAAAGCACCATATGTCAGATTGGCCATGCTGTATAAATTATGCATCTTGACTTGGGATAATGCGAACCATGCTGCTGAATTGGGTAAGCTGAACAGCACGGAACATGATGCATGGAGGTATGAAGGTGTTGTCTTCCATGTACAGTACTTGCAGGGGTGTCCTCTGAGTTTTACTGAAGTCCCAGCTGTGCATTCGACCCAAGCTGAGAACAAGCACCTCTAAGTGTAGTATCTTTGGTACATTTATTAAAAAACAAGAAAAGTATCCACTCATATTGTGCAGGATGGAAACAAACATATCAAATGTGCAAAGGACCCCACGGGGCTAAAGTCCACTGGGATGGCACCAGCAATTTCTGCATACCGTCCAGTGAAGGAGGGTAGCTCAGTGAACTCAGAGACAGCGATGGAAGTCAGAAGCTGTACAGGGTCGTGGAGCTGTGAAGTGCATGGCCGTGGAGTGCAGCGTGGACTGCAGTACCAACAAGGACAATCCTATACAGTAAATGCGTAACGTATTTCAGAGCATGTGCGGAACACCAGGAAGTGTGTAAGCACGCTCTTTTGTCAAGCTATTGGATGAGGCAAAGGAAGACTGATTTATACAACAGGCCATTACGGGATTAACAGGTGTGAATGGGGACTTTCTGCAGGTTTCTCTGAGATTAGACATACATAGTTACATAATTAGTGAGGTTGAAAAAAGACACAAGTCCATCAGTATAACATTGTATATCCCTCAATGTTGTGGTCCCTTAGGTGCCCATCTAATAGTTTTTTGAAATTATCTATGCACCCAGCTGAAACCACAGTTTGTGGAAGAGAATTCCACATCCTCACTGCTCTTACCGTAAAGAACCCTTTATGCAGTTTAAGGTTAAACCACCTTTCTTCTAGTTTTAATGTATGGCCTTGTGTCTTTGTGTGCTCCCTTGTGCAGAATAGTTTAGTCCCTATTGTGGAGTCACCATTACAGTATTTGTACATTGAAATCATATCCCCTCTCAAGCATCTCTTCTCCAGAGAGAATAAGTTCAGTGCTTGTAATCTTTCTTCATAACTAAGGTCCTCCAGTCCCTTAATTAGCTTTGTTACCCTTCTCTGAATCCTTTCTAGTTCCAGGACATCCTTCCTGAGGACTGGTGCCCAGAAGTGGACGGCATACTCCAGGTGTGGCCTCACCAGAGACTTGTAGAGGGGGCGAGTTATTGATTTATCCCTGGAGTTTATCACCTTTTTACGGGTTCAATGTTCTTTATTAAATTTTAAGATGTAACATACAGACAAGAAACAATTATACAAGGTATAACTTTAAATCAATAAGTCATGTGACAAATCATTGTTAATGAGTTAGCTCAGGTGTTTGTTAGCTGAGCAGTGTTTAACACTTTGACTCTTAGAAGAGGTCTGTATCATTTATGGGATCTGTGAACCCCTTTCCAAGAAACCCCTAAAGGGATCAAAACTGTGTCTCGGAAGCGGTCGCCAAACTCCCAAGTCACAGTCTAGCGCCGCTCAGTTCTCTATTGTGTGCTAATGGAAGGAAGGGAGGGGGGAAGGAGGGGGACGGGGGATGGGAAGGGGTAAGGAGGGAGAATTCAGGAAGGGGAAGTGGAGAGAGTAACTTAGTAGGTTGTTGATATAACAGTGCATATCCCTTATCACAGATTAACTTCTGTTAGTTACCCAGGATTCTACCAGCTTGTTTCCAAATTTCAAGATGTGGACAATTTATGTATGCCAGTGTGAGTAGAATTTTTTTCAGTGATATATGTGCTTTAGCATAAAGGAATTCCATGAGTAGTTGGTCATTCAGTATTGTGACGGTGTTTTGCACTGTGGGCGGGGATGCTTGCTTCCATACCCTAGTTATAGATAAACGGGCAGTTGCTAAGACATGGGTAATTATAGGGTGGAATCCTGGGTGCCAATTCGAGAGGTCAAGCCCGAGCAGAGCCGTTTGTGGAGTCAATTTGGATTGTCTCCCAGTGATATTTCCAAGGAGTGTGGCTATGTCAGTCCAAAAGGGGATGATAGAGGGGCATTCCCAAAAAACGTGAACGGTGTGCCCTTCCTGGTTACAGTTTCTCCAACAGTTCTTGGATTGGGAGGGATATATTTGGGCTAGTGTTAGGAAAAGACTGTGCTAAGGGTCAATTGCATTTGATTGTGTTTTCCTCTATTTCCTGGATGAGCAGCCCTATTTAAACTTCTTGCTTCCTGTAGCCAGTGCTGTTTGTTCTACAGAGTGTGAGTGTTCCTGAGTAGTCTGTATCCTGATTTTCTGTTCCTGTGACCTGGCTTGTTTCTGACGTTGATTGATCTCCACCTGCACTGACCCCTAGCTTGCCCACGACCATTCTCCTGCCTGATCCTTGTGTACTTCACCTGCCTGCCTGTTGACGACCTTGCCTGCACCTGATGACCCCTCTGCCTACTCCACCTGTACCACTTTGCCAGCCAGTTGACGACCTCAGCTTGCACCACCACTCTACTACTGCACGAGCCGCAACTGGACCCTTCACACCATCACCAGTGATCCTGTCCGACCCTCGTGCCCCCCTGTGCTCCCGAACCTCATGTCTGTTCTACCAGGGGTTCCTGAACCAGGGCCGTAAGAGTGGTTGCTCCCTGCACAAGACAGACTCCACCACCAGGTGCGTGACAGCTAGTCTCTCAGGTGCAGTAGTGCCAGCGGTGTAATATCTTCAGGATTGTCTCCTAGTGAGAGACATTCTTGGAGAATCTCAATGGGGCAGATAGAATTTGTTGATATTCCGTAGCCGAAAAGTTTTGTTGCAGAGTGTCCTCCCAGTATACAGTGGGCGCAGGCCTGTTAGGTTGAGTAACGTTCATCAGGACGTTGTATAGGAGAGAAATTCCTCGGGATTTCTTGTTGGTGGAATTGAAAAAGGTTATTATTTCTTTGGTGGTGGGGTTATCCGCGGTGGCGATAGGGGATAGGATGTGTCTGATCCTGAAGTACACAAAAAGGTCCCTATTAGGAATGCTATATAGATCCTTGAGGGTTTGGAAGGATGCCAGTTGGTGTTGTTCAAATAGGTCCCCTAGGGATCTGATGCCTAGAGACTCCCATCTCTGGATTGGGAGTTCCATTGTTATCAAGGCAAGTGCTGAGATTGGTAGGTGATAAAACACTTGTGGGTGTAGTGTTGGTACCAATTGCCTGACACATTTCCATGTGGCTGTTGTTGCGTTCAGAGTGGGTAAGAAGGAGCGAGGGAGTTGATACCCAAGCCATATCGCTGTCAGGGTTTGTTGTGGTTTATGGGAGAGGGCTGCTTTCTCAATGTCCGCCCATCTCTGTGGCTCAGAGTGGTTCCATAGAGACTTAGATTGGGCTAAAATTATAGCCCTATAGTAGGTTTTCAAATCTGGTACTCCCGGACCAAGGCGATCTCGGGGGGTGTTGAGTAAAGCTGCTTTGATCCTAGGTTTACGGGCGGCCCAAACAAATTTGTTGATTATGGCTTGTATTTTCGTTTCAATACTTTTTATTGAATTTAAACAATATAGCAAAGGTAACAATCATAAGCAGACATATGAAAATATACCAAAACATGAGATTTTAAAAAATCCGTATGGAGAAGGCTGTTGTCATCAGAAACATTCTTTCCTTAAGCGGTAAAACATTTGTAATAGAAACTCACATTCCTGTACAAACTCCATGGAGCCGTGAGAGTTGCCCTGGCCCGCCAGACACCCCAAATGGGAGCTATCTGTGTCCGGGGGATCAGTGCCACCCATCCCGCTCCTGGCCGCTCCTTCTAGAATAACAATACATGACTCACCATCTACCCGAATTAGACATCAGAGATACTACTGAAAACTTGTGGTAAGTGCGTCATATTGATTACGCATGTAGAATTCCCCACCGCCCCTCACGGAAATAGTTACTAAACCGCCTTTCGTATGAAAAGCTTTACATCAGCCCACTTATATTTGACGATTGGCATATTCTAACAACAACAAATTATAGATCAGGAGAGAGGCAGAAAAAGAAAAAGAAAAGCTGGAAAGAGATTCAGGAAGGCAACAAGGAGGATCTGGAGTGTAATAGCAGGAATTAGGTTCACATAGGTAGACCAAGATATTTCATCCATGGGTCCCAAATTATTTCAAATTTAGGAGTTGTATCCATAATAACACTAGCTAACTTTTCCTGTGTCATTATCCAGGAGATTTTTTGTTTCGCCTCATAGAAGGATACTGAGGGTCGTTTCCACGATCTGGCTATCGTGATCTTTGCACCTAACAGTATGAAGCGGATGAGCTGGGAAAGAGATCCGGAAAGCCCCTCCGGTTTATAATTAAGAAGAGCTATTTCAGGAGCCTGTGGAATAGGGCTAGACGAGATCTTACGGATCAAATGAAAAATCCTATTCCAGAAGCTTCTAATATGTGGGCATTCCCACCAAATGTGGAGGAAAGATCCAATAAGCCCACAGTCCCTAAAACAAAGATCTGAGGCATCTGGATACATAGCTGCTAATCTAGAGGGTACTAGATACCAACGGGTTAATACTTTCAGGTTGGCTTCTCTAAGAGTTGTGTTTATGATCCCTTTAGTAGCTCTAGAGGCCATGGAGTGCCAGCTATCCGCTTCCCAATCCACCCCCAGATCTCTTTCCCATCTCATCGCATAAAGGGGTTTATCAGCATTCTCTACCAGTGATGCATAAATTAAGGAGATGCCCCCTCTTTGATCCACAGATTCAGAACACCATCGTTCAAATTGGGTGATTCCCCTATGGTTATTTCTGGACCTCCACCAGGAGGACAGGAAATGGTGGATTTGCATGAAACAAAATCTTTCAGATTGTGGCATGTCTAATTTATGAATGCAGTGTTGGAGAGTTAAGGGACCATTAAGATTCAGGAAGTGGCCAATGCGAAACATTCCTTTATTGGTCCACCATTGGAAGGCCTTAATGTCAAGACCTGGAGGGAAACAAGGGTTATTAAAGATGTGATGTAGAGGGCATAGATTTGATATCAAATGGGGGGATTTAAAGACTATGTCAGTAATAGCAAAGGAGTGGGAAAGTGTAGGAGCTAGAACCGGTGGTCTCATTTTGTGAGGAGCCCCTACTAAGTAATCAATCGTGTTGAGGGGAACCGCCTGTCTTTCTATATTAATCCAATCTGGTCTGTTACCTTGCGAAAAGACTAAGGAGAACTGGGCTACTTGGGCTGCCTGATAGTATTTATAAAGATGAGGAAGACCTAGTCCCCCTTGATCTCGCCTCCTGAAGAGGGTCATAGCTGAAAATCTATAACCCTTGCGTCCCCAGATGAATTTCAAGATTTGTGATTGGATATTTTTAAGGTTGGCCTTCCTCAACGGAATCGGGAGAGCTCTAAAGAAGTATAAAATCTTGGGAAGCAGGGTCATTTTAACCGCGTTAAGTCTACCTAGCCAGGATAGGTCATCTTGGTCCCATCTGTCTAAATCCTTAGCTAATTTCTTAAATAAAGGAGGATAATTGGCTTCGTAAAGTAGGCTAATGTTAGCTGTCAAATTGATCCCCAAATATGGTAATTGCGTGTTATTCCAGGAGAACTTGTATTGGCTCTTGAGTCGTCGCAACAGTGGTTCTGAGGTAGATATATTTAAAGCAGAGGATTTGGACCAATTTACACATAGTCCAGAAACCTCTCCAAACTTTTGTAGAAGCTCAATGACGTGTGGTGTGGAGTGAAGGGGAGAAGTAATGAATAGAAGGAGGTCGTCTGCAAATAGTGCACATTTGTGTGAGCGAGAACCACATTTCACCCCCCAGATGTTCGGATTTTCCCTTATGGCTATAGCTAAAGATTCTATTGCGATGGCGAAAATTAATGGGGATAGGGGACACCCTTGTCTGGTGCCCCTGAAAATGGAGAATGGTTCTGAGTAGAAGTTCTGCAATTTAATTTGGGCGGAGGGGTTAGAATACAGAGCCCTGATGGTCTGGAGAAAATGCGGTCCAAAGCCCCATCTGTGTAGGACCGTAAACATATATGACCAATCGACCGTATCGAAGGCTTTTTGTAGATCCACAGATAATATGAACCCTTCCCGCGGTGGGCCCCCATCCCAATTTGAGTTTAGGAGAGAAATAATATCTATAGCTCTGCGGATCTGATCCGGTCCTTGCCTTCCCGGTATAAACCCCACCTGGTCTTTATGGATGTATGTACTGATAAATTTAGTTAGTCTATTTGCCAAAATTTTGGTTAGGATTTTAAGGTCGTTATTGATTAAAGATATGGGTCTGTAATTGTTGGCCTCTGAGTGATCTTTCCCTGGTTTAGGGATGACCGCCACGAATGCTTTATTGGCTTAGTTTTCTAATACAGCTCCCGCCCGAAGGGAATTAAAAAGTTTAGTGAGGTAGGGGGCCAGTATAGGACTGAAAGTCCTGTAATAGCCCGTGGAAAGACCATCAGGGCCTGGGGCTGAACCCTTCTTGAGGTTCCGAATCACTGCAAGTACTTCTACTTCAGAGATGGGCATTTCCATATGGTCCTCACTAAGTCTCGGAAGATTGATGGAATCTAGAAATTCTTCGATTGAGGATGGAGAAATTGTTTTCATTGAGTCATAAAGTTTGGCATAAAAAGTCTGAAAGACGTTCATAATCTTATTAGGGTTCTGAGTGAAATCCCCCGATATATCCCGAATCTTTGGAAACGTAAAGGAGCGACATTTGGGAGACAATTTAGCAGCCAATCTGGAGCCCACACGGTCTTTCTGTAAGTATGAGTGGGCCCTGGACCATTTGATCTGGTTCTCTGAGCTAGTGGTAAGAGCGAGATTTAAGGCTATCCTCCCCGCTTCAAGCTGTGCCCAAGATTGAGGAGTTGGGTTCCTCTTGTGAGACTTTGCTAAAATCTGAAAATTTCTCTCCAATTTCTCAATGTCAGCTTTCTTTTCCCTACGAAGCCTTGTGGCTAGCTGGATGAACTTCCCCCTAATGACCCCTTTATGAGCCGCCCACAATGTAGGGGCTGAAACTTCCCCATTATCGTTGTAGAAAAAGTACTCTTTGAGGTCTTTTTCAAGCATCGTGACATGGACGGGGTTAGATAGGAGAGATTCGCTCAACCGCCAGTTTGGCTTCCCCTTTTGGCAAAAATCAACTTTAAGTAGGATGATAACTAATGAGTGGTCTGAAAGTGGAGAGTCCCTGATAAAGGATTTGGATATGTGTGGAGATAGGGATGCAGGGACAAAGAAATGGTCTATTCTTGCCATGCTCATGTGTGGGGCAGAGAAATGCGTATAATCCTTCCCCCTCAGATTTAGTTCACGCCAAATATCAATCAGTCCCAAGGAACCTAGCAGCCTGGCAAATTTTAGGCTACATTTAGGAGGCCTGATCTCTCGATTGCGGCCGTTACCTGACTTATCGAGCATGAGATCTAGGGCCATATTGGGGTCCCCTCCTAAAATTATCATCCCTTCAAAATGGGGTAAGGTAAGTTTAAATAAATCCTGTAGGAATTTAACCTGGCCGTGATTGGGCGCATAGTACGATAAAAAGGTATACATCTTTCCCCCCATAGTTCCCTTAAGAAAGACAAACCTGCCCTCTGGGTCCTTGATTTCCTGCAAGGGATTAAAGTCTAAATGTTTTGCGAAAAAGATCCCCACTCCTCTGGTCTTGTCCTGGGCGTTGGCCAGAAAAAATCTGGGGTAATTTGAATTGATAAATTTAGGATTATACTGGATTGGGAAATGAGTCTCCTGGAGAAATAATACATCCAAATGTTGTGAGCGAGCTAGATTAAAATATTTTTTCCGTTTAATTGGGGAGTTGAGGCCCTGAACGTTATGCGTCGCTAGACGCAAAGTGGGTGTGGATCTAGTTGACATGGTGAAGTAAAGGAAAACTAGTTATATGCATCACTGATAGAGAGCCTACCTTCCCCTGGGATCCTGTGAGCTTCATTATGTTATACGAGTGCGAGCCTGTAGCGACCCATGTGTATCCATTCCTTGAGGAATCTCCTTGTTGCCTGAAAAGAAAGTAAGAAAGGGTGAGGAAAATAGAAAGTATATGATTCAAATAAAACCAAGTGAAAGCAAAAAACAGGGGAGAGGGGCAGCTGGTAAACGCCGCTGTCCCCCTCATATCTGTGCTCGTGAGGTTTCCTATGGAATCCCCTCCCCAGCAGGAATAGGGAAAAAGGTAGCCTCTTAGCCGGTTGAACCAAACCGGCTAAGGGAGTTCCGACTACGGTGAACCGAAGTCAGAGGGAGGTGCATGTCGTTCCCCCCGGCCAAAAACTAAGGACCAGTGAGAAAATATAAGACTTTAACTAGTGGCTTGTCCATCAATGATAAGGATCTAGCTCCATCGCTGTCTTTCACCGATTAGGAGCGGTCCCCCGGCGGGTCCTTAAAGGCACGCCAGGGGGTCACCCCAACTGATCAAGGCGAGCAACGAACAGAGACAGCCAAAATCTAGGAAGAGATCAGATCCTAGCTCATATCAACATCTCAAAAGCTGTAAGGGTCATTAGGGACCCCCCACGGGATGTCCCCCCTTGACACGATCCATCTCGACAAAGCGAGAAGAAGAGGCAAGACCTCCCGTGGGCCGTCCCCAGGAGCCCAGGTATCACAATAAAAAGAATGAAAAAACTTCACAGAGAACAAAATGTCCCGAGCAACTAAATGAAACAAGACTCGCGACTTAATAGTCGCCCACCCTGAGAAGAAAAAAACCTGAAGTTATTAGGCCTAGAACTCAAGTGGGGTGAAAGTCCTTGGCTTTTTTTTGTTGTTGTCTTTGCCAGAGGGGAAGAATGGGACTCTGAGGTGAAGGTCTCTTGGAAGAACTCGTATTTCTGAGTGATTTTGTAGAGGTTGGGTCCAGGGAGATTAGGTTGAGTCCAGTCAATATATGTTCACCCTCTTGGAAAGACGAAAAGCCATGTCTCTTGCCTTTGTGGATAAAGGTCAGTCGGAACGGAAATGACCACCAGTACTTAATGTTAGCCTTAGTGAGGACTTCCAATAGGGGCTTCAATGATCTTCTCTTCTGGACGGTAAACGGTGAAAGGTCCGCGAAAATTTGGATAGAATGACCTCGAATGGTCAGGTTTTGTGAATTCCGGGAAGCCTTCATGATCTCTTCTTTAACTCCATAGAAGTGGGGTTTCACCCCTATATCTCTGGGAAGGCCATCTGATCTCGGGGACTGGAGAGCTCTAGGAGCCCTATCGAGCTCAAGGCGATGTTCTGGGATGCCTGGAATGGTCTCCTTAATAAAATCTCTCACCACTACTTGTACATCATTGATGTCTTCAGGAAGGCCCCTTATTCTGAAGTTGTAACGCCTGGAGCGATTTTCCAGATCATCTATTTTATTAAGGGCTGTTTCCAATTGGTCTTGAAGATCCTGTATGCGAGCAGTATTTTGGTTGATTCTAGAAACCGATTGGTCCGCCTTATGCTCAATTTCGTCAATCCTGGCCCCCAGCCCTTGTAGGTCAGCTTGGATAACCGATGTGATTTGTGAGGCTGTTTGGGCTAGGCCCTTGGATAGCATTTTAGAGAAAACTTCCATCATTAACTGGATGTCAGATTGAGGCACTTGAGAATGAGGAACGGGCAAATCCGATAAGGGGTTGCTCAGACCCTGTTCTTTAAGGGGAGTGGTGATAAGATCATCTAAAGTTCTTTCCAATAGAGATATCGTGGAGGCAGGGGAAAGAATTTGTGCCATACCTTGAGTTCCAGGTGGTGGACCTGGTGAGGGGAGAATTTGGGAACCCCCGTCTGATCCGGCTTCCATCTCCTCCGAGCCTCCTGTAGAGGAATGAGCACCCGCTGGTGTTGATGGGTTTTTAGGATTAGGGGCATCAAACCCTGGTTGACGGGATAAATCACGCCTGACTGAGCCTGCGTGCATGATGTGTAGAATAGGGTCTTCAAAATATAGAATCAGTAGGTGGTGGGGAAAGGTTCAAGATAATTGGACCGGATCGCAGTATTACAAATATGTTGCAGTGACAGTCATTAGAAGCAGTAAGGCTTCCCCCTTATTATGAAAGGATTTTTGGACTTTGCCTATGGAAAAATTGTCCTCTGTACATGGGAGATTCAGGATAATCCCTTCCCCTTGAAAATTGTCCTGGTAGTCCTCCCGCTCCTCTGGGAGACCCAGATGTTAGAACTGAAGGCAACTAGGCCCAATCCGCGGCCTAGATTATAGGTACTATAGTCCGATCTTCACCCCCACTATATAGCTTAGCTCACTGGCATACCGTGGTGTGGGAGACTATGTCAGCCGGAGGCTATGCCAGCCCGTAAAGGTGCTTCCCGGTTATCTTCTGAGCCCTGGGGCCCCAGGGATTAACCGCCATACTTCCGCGTGTATACTAGGCCGAAGCCGCAGCCTCGATTTCCGGCTCGGGCCGCTCGTGTGCTTTGCGGTCTAAACTTTCTTCCTCCGCCGTGTCCCCGGGCTTCCTGGGTGTGTACAGGTCTGTTGTCCACCTAGGTCGGGCAAACCGAGCACCGCTGGAGGCTTTCTCCGGTCCAGATGGCCGAGGGGACTCGGAGCACTATGAAGATGTGTCCTCCATCATGCCCCGCGCATGCGCACTCCCATGGCTTGTATTTTCGAGATATCTGTTTGTAACACGGGTAGTGGCAAAGTTCTAAATAGATACAGAACATGGGGAAGAAGAAACATTTTGGAGAGGGCTATCCTCCCTACAAATGATGCTGAGGCGTTGATCAGGCTTTTAGAGATATCTTGTAGTTTCTGCTGGAGAATAGAAAGGTTGGTACGCAGGATCATATCTAATGGTGAAACCAATTGGATACCCAGGTATGACATTGAAGAGTTGGATGCCCAGGAGAAAGGTGCTATGCCTGAGATGGCAGTTTTGAGATGTGGTGTTAAGGCTATTCCTAGCATGGAGGATTTTGAGTGATTCAGTCTATAGAGAGATATTTGCCCAAATAGGTGTAAAAGTCCACAAAGGGCTGGTAGTGAGCAAATTGGATCAGTTAGACAAATAATTATGTCGTCCGCATATAAACCAATTTTGTGTTGGTCCCCCCCAATCTCTAGTCCACGTATAGAGGGATGTACTCTTATGGCTTGGGCCAGCAGTTCCATGACTAGAGCAAATACGAGGGGGGATAGGAGGCAGCCTTGCCGTGTCCCATTGGTGATAGGGAAGGGGGATGAAAGCATACCAGATGCAAGGACTCTTGCGTTAGGAGTGGAATACAGTCCTAATATGGCGTTCAGAAAGGAACCTCGGAGCCCAAACTTTTGGAGGGCCGTGGACAGATATAGCCAGTTGACCCTATCGAACACCTTCTCTGCGTCTAATGAGATGAGCAGAGAAGGCGTCCGGTGGTGTTCCGCCCATCCAATAATATCTATAAATCGACGGGTGGCATCTGAGGCCTGCCTGTTTGGTATGAAGCCCACCTGATCCGGGTGGATCAGGCTGGGAATAAATTTGGCTAGACGAGTGGCAAGTAGTTTAATATATATTTTGAGATCCGAATTTAAAAGCGAAATGGGCCTGTAATTTGCTGGGTCATGGGGTGGCTTACCAGGCTTGTGTATGGTTGTTATCATTGCTTCCAGTGATTCCGAGGTAATCTCTCCTGTTTCCATAAATCTATTTAGTGTAGCGCATAAATGTGGGGTTAACAGGTGGGAAAATATTTTATAATATTCATTGGTATATCCGTCCGGGCCTGGAGCCTTATGTAAGGGTAGATTTTTGATGGTACGGAGGATCTCATCTTGTGTGAAAGGTTCAGCTAGGGACTCTAATTGTGCTGGGGTGATAGCGGGAAGTTGTAATGGGTCTAGGAATTCCCTTATTCAGTGGGCAGAGGTTATGGGTTCTTGTGGGTCTTTTGCTAGATTGTATAGCTTTGCATAAAAGGAACCAAAACAGTCGGCTATGTCTTTAGGATTATAAACCTTGCGACCTTGCCCCTCCACCAGATATGCGATCTTATTTTGTGCGATTTTCTTTTTATATTGTTGCGCTAGAAGTTTGCCCAGTCTATTTCCCTGAGAATACCAAGATAGACGGAGGTGCCTGATATAGTAATCATGGCCTCGTTGGAGGTGAGAACTGAGCTCGTTTCGTAGGTTAGCTAGCTCAATGGCAATAGCTTGGGAGGGATTTTTTTTGTTGATTTGCTCTAGATTTCTTATGTGACCGAGGAGGCTGTTTAAGAACAAATTTCTTTTCTTTTTCTCCTGGGCACCCAACTTCAGGAGTATCCCTCTCAAGGTTGCCTTGTGGGCATTCCATAGTATTACGGGATTAGCGACTGATCCTGCATTTTCATCAAAAAATGCATTTATTTCGGATCTCACCTGTTCCTGAATCTCCAAGGAGCTTAAGAATTTAAGCACCAAGGGGTATGTTTAGGGGTTTGGGTATTGATTGATAGTGTAATCGCCACTGGGGCATGGTCAGACCACGTTATGCTACCGATTGTCGCTTTTGAGACTTTTTGAAGCAGCACCTTGGAGGTCAGGAAGAGGTCTATCCTGGAGTACGATTTTTGTGATGTTGAGTAGAAGGAATAATCCCTTTCGGAGACATGTAAACATCTCCAGGGGTCGTACAGATCCTCATGGGAAGTTAAAGATGAGAGAGTTGTGGTCCTTCTGCATTTTATACTGGAGGAGTCTATGACCTCAATAACCTCATTAAAGTCCCCACAAATGATAACTTGGTCTTTAGGGAAGTTTTGGAGCTTTCCGAGTATTGTTTTATAAAAGTGTTTCTGGTGTGTGTTTGGAGCATAAATATTGGCAATTACTAGTGGTTGGTTGTTAAGCAGCGCGGCCAGGATTATATATCTGCCCGCTGAATCCTGTTCTAGATTGGTGAGCGTAAAGGCAATATAGGATCTGATCGCTATCATCACTCCTCTCTTCTTTTGATCTGAGCGTGCATGGAAGCAGTGCGGGAACAATTTGTGTGAGCATTTGGGGGCATTGTTTGCGGAGAAATGTGTCTCTTGGACACATAACACATCTGCTTTTTGAAGTTGGGCCTCTCGCCATAGCAGCGAGCGTTTGAAAGGACTATTTAAGCCTTTTGCGTTCTGGGAAACAATATTAAGGGACATAGCTTATCCGAACTGTGCTGAAGTGTACTCGTTTCCTGAAGTGGGTCTGGGATTATTCCTTCTAGCTCAGTAGGCGATGTTACAGAGTTATCCCAGATATGTAGGCATCAGCTGTAATTGACTTGTCACTCTTGGGCGAGTTTGATAACTGTCGCCCAAGTGTGACGATTTGCTTGTAAAATAAAATAATTTCTCTCAAAACAGTGTAACAGTCAATCAGTGAGAGGGAAAGTTTAACAAACAGTAATAAGAGAAAGATGAAAAAAAAACTTATGCTTCAAATGAAAAGGATAAGTGAATGTGCCTAGCACACTATCTTCTTCGGGGAGTGTGACTATTGTCTATCGAGACTCGGTCACTCCTATGATGTTTCTAATGATTCATGAAAAAGTCCAGCCATGATATGACCTTCCCAGTGAAGGGTTTTGTAGGCCCATGCAGGAATTTGTTAGGTCACAGATCTGGAGGCCCAGGGGTTATTCATTTTCATGTTTGAGCTCTTGTTCAGGGTTGGTGGAGGATCTTGAGTTATGAAGCCCCAATTGTTCAGCAGCTTAAATCCTTCTTTGGGGGTGAGGATCGGTACTTGCTGATTGTTATAGGTCACTATTAATTTAGTGGGGTATCCCCATTTATAAGTGAGCTGTTGTTGCTTCAGTATCATAGTGATTTGAGAGAAGGCCTTGCGCACTTGAGAGGTGGTTGCTGAGATATCGTTGAAGAGAGATATTTTGGTGAAGGGCTCAGGGAGAGAATGAAGTGACCTTGCGGTTTTCATTATACTTTCTTTCACATGAAAGTAATGTAACCTTGCTAATATGTCCCTGGGGACTGCAGCTGGTAGGTGTTGCGGCTTGCGTATTCTGTGCGCCCGATCTATTAATATGTCTTTAGTTGTGAGGGAGGGGATGAGTTTCCGAAAGAGCAGATGTAGATAGGGAATAATTTTGGTTGCAGCTAAGGATTCTGGGACCCGTCTAATTTTAATATTCTGCCTGCGCAACTGGTCCTCCAAGCATTTGTATGACAGTCACTTGATCTTCTTGCGTGTCAACTACTTTATTGTGGGCTTTAGTGGCTTCCACCAGTTGTTGTTCTATATGAGCCATGCGGTCTTCAAGGGAGGTTACCTCCTCCTGTAATTGGATGATAGAGGTTTTGAGTTCTCTATGGAGATCCGCTTGTAGCGAAAGCAACATGACTTTAATAGCCTGTTCTGATGCTGGGGTATAAGAGGTGGGGAAGGCCGCTCATGGAGGGACTGATGCATCCCCTGCTGTGGGACTATAGGTCCCAGCGCCATGTTGTTTTTTGTTTGGAGGCTGCTTCTCGGGTGAGTGCAGTGGAAAGTTTGCTAGGGGCTTACCTCTGTCCCCATTCGGTGAAATCTGTTCTTTCGCTGGAGCGGGGGTATCGTCCATCTCCTCCTCGTAGCGTTCGGATGGTGTGGGAAGCTGATCCGGCGGCTTCTCTCCCGCCTTGTGTGGCTGTGCAGCGCCGTGCTGCTGAGTAGGCCGCACGTAGTAGTCTAGCAGTTTTCGGGGACCCGCCGACTGTTTGTCCCTTTTGGGCATAGTCTGGGTGGATCACAGGCAGATTCCCCTCGTTTTAGGGGTGATTGCTCGTTCTGTGGCGACTGGTGTACCGATGCTGGTTCACGGAGTGCCGGAGCTCGGCTTTCAGGTGGCCATCTCCTCTCGTGGCCAGGACACGCCCCGGGTTTATCACCTTTTTGATGCATGCCAATATTTTGTTGGCTTTGCTTGTCGCGGCTTGGCATTGCATGCCATTGCTGAGCCTGTCCTCTACTAGGACCCCTAGGTCCTTTTCCATCCTAGATTCCCCCAGTGGCTCTTCCCCTAGTGAGTAGTTTGCATTCATATTCTTGGTACCCAAATGCATGGTTTTACATTTTTCTACATTAAACCTCGTTTGCCACTTATCTGACAACCCCATTAATTTGTTCATATCTTCTTGCAGGGTTTCCACATCCTGTGGAGAAATTGTGGCCCTGCTTAGCTTGGTATCATCTGCAAATATTGAGATTGAGCTATTAACCCCATCCTCCAGGTTATTTATGAATAAACTGAAAAGGATTGGTCCCAGGACAGATCCCTGGGGAACCCCACTTTCCACACCAGACCATTCCGAGTACTCCCTGTTTATCCCTACCCTCTGGACTCGCCCCTGTAACCAGTTTTCAATCCATGTATTCACCCTTTGATCCATGTCCACAGACCTTAGTTTGTACATTAAGTGTTTATGGGGAGCTGTATCAAATGCTTTTGCAAAATCTAGATACATCACATCTACGGGCCTTTCTTTATCAAGATGGCAGCTCACCTCCTCATAGAAGGTTAATAGATTGGTTTGGCATGAGCAATTCTTCATGAAACCGTGCTGATTAGTGCTAATGATACAGTTTTCATCACAATAATCTTGTATATAATCCCTTATTATTCCCTCCAAGAGCTTGCATATTATTGATGTTAAGCTAACTAGCCTGTAGTTCCCAGGGATATACCTTGGTCCTTTTTTATATATTGGTGCTACATTGGCTTTTCTCCAATCAGCTGGTGCCATGCCAGTCAGTAGACTGCTCTTAAAAATTAGGTACAATGGTCTGGCAATTTCTTGACTGAGTTCCTTAAGGACCGTTGGGTTCTAGCCATCTGGTCCCGGTGACTTATTAACATTAAGTTTTTCAAGTCTATTCCTAATTTTATCCTCAGTTAGCCATGAGGGTGCTTCATGTGACGTGTCGTGAGGACCAACATTGTAGTTTTGGATACTTGCCCCCCCCCCCCATTTCTTTAGTGAATACTGAGGAGAAAAAAACTTTTAACACCTTTGCCATCTCTCCATCCTTTGTAACCAGATTCCCTACATCATTCTTTATGGGACCAATGTGATCTGACCTCCCTCTCTTACTATTTATAAACTTAAAGAATTTCTTGAGAATATTTTTACTCTCCTCAGCTATGTGTCTTTCATGTTCTATCTTAGCCGTCCTGATTGCACCCTTACATTCCTTGTTGCATACCTTATAAAGATGGAATGCTGACAGAGACCCCTCAGTCTTGTATTTTTTGAAGGCCTTCTCCTTTAATGTGCTATCAGACACAATCTACAGGAGACCTGCCATTAGAAAGTAGAATGCTATTTATATGACCTATTCCTCCTAAAATGCTAGTTGTGCATCTGTAATGCTGATGTTTTGGCTTTAATATTTCAAGATCAATGTACTGGAACAGGTGTGGGGCGGAAAAGGAATTCTGACTTTTCATTGCATGCTAGTTCCAGGTATGGGACAAATATGTAATGGCAACTACTTCTGTCATGACATGTGTATGTAGAGATTCACCTCATAGGAATCGTTGGTGAATATGGTTATGTCCCTCCCTGCACGGCCAGTCACACAGGTTTTCCACTCAACCTGTAGACAAGAAGCAGACCTTACAGCTTTGTTTTTTATTTTGGGGATTGAACCTGGATAGGGAAAGGGTTATTATGGGATGCACACTTGATCAGTAGCGAAATCTTTGAGGACACAGAACTATATACATCCAGTATATACGCACTTCCTCTTCTACCTCCAGCACAGACTTGCTTGTAGAACTATAACTCCCAGGACCGGCTAGCACTGACTGTTTGATCCAACAAAGACTTAGTCAGATCCAAGAGAATGCCCTTTGCAGACAGGGACCGCCGCCCCTTTGTGTAACAAAAAGAGAGGTCTTTGGTGCTAGCTGTCCTATATGTGGCTACTGCTCCCAGTACCACCTCTTTAAGCACTGCCAGCCCTCCTGGCAGCAGCCTCCCCTTTCACTAGCCCTCCTGGCTACTTCTCCACAGTCCTCCCAAACTGACTCCGAATCCATCCCAGACTGTTTGCACCCAGTCCCTTCAGGCATGCCTCTCAGTCCTCTGACTGCACTCACCAGCCCTTTTGGCTGTCTTCCTACCTCAGGATTTGCCTGGCAGTGTTCTCCTGCTGTTCCAGCCAAGCCTGACAATGTACTTACACTCACAAAAATCCTAACATTAGCACTCTAGCCACGCTAGGGGGTGCTACATGTAGTTTAGCATGGGACATTTGACATTGTTTTGAAATTTTCACTTGTTCTAAATCCTACCTGAAAACTGAGAGTAGTGAAATCCACCACGGAGAACCAACATACTGCTAAACAAGCTGCTAAAATAAAAATACCATAGTTAATGCAAAGAGTACCACAGTGCACATGCTTGTTTCACAGGGTGAGACCTTGGGAACCAAGCATACACAATTTCATACACTGGTTCTAATTATAGAAACTCAAACATACACTGCCTTATTTCTCCAATAGAAGGGTATATGGGTCTCTTGGATGTGTGCCTTATTAGCAGGTTATTAAATAATGCGATTGGAAGCCTGTTGTATGCAGGGAATACTTTACGTCCTTGGAGGAATATATTACATGCCTTTTATCATAGACAACAAACAAGTACACACAGAAGGTATATCCTGTTATTACTTTGTACCATAGAATACACACTATCATACTGCAGTGCAACCTGCTGGTATAGACAAGTATAATGCATATATATAGCACATAATATAGAAAGCTACTTGCTGTTGCTTTTTTTAACAACCTTCTCAACAGCTTGTGCTTTGTCAAATTATATTCAGCTTCTTCTGGAAATAACTGTGATACATGCCATTGTTGGGCACATTTTCTGCTTCATTGCTCTTTTGATAGCTTGGTTTCATAGGAGTTTTCACTTCCTTTGCATCTTGCATATGGAATTGTTCCAATATTTCAGAGATTTTCTGAGATTGGTTGAGAAGCTAACTTCCATCTTATTCTCTCTCTATTTGGATTCCCAGATAATAGCTAATGGTCCCTAGCTCTTTGATTTCAACATTTTCTTTCAGCTTGGGAACTATCTGATTGTAATACCCTTCTTGTTCAAAACAGGTCAGAATGTCATCATCATAGATAAGGATGCATATCCATCTGTCTCCTTGATTCTTGGAGTAGAGATAGGGGTCTGCTTTACTTCCTGAGAATCCCTCTAAGTACTTCATTGACTTTCTCATTCCACATCCTTGCAGATTGCTTAAGACCGTAGATGCTCTTCTGAAGTTTACACACAAGGTTGTCTGCTTGCTCACACCCTGGTGGTTGCTCCATGTAGAGATCTTCCTTAATGTCTCCATATAGGAAATCAGTTTTGACATCTAGGTGTTTCACTTGTATGCCCTTCCCGGCTGCAAGGCTAATAAGTGTTCTGATGGTGGAGTGTTTTTTGACGGGAGCGAATGTTTCATCTTAATCTTCACCAAATTTCTGGGAGTAACCCTTAACTAGTAAGTACCCTGGCTTTGTATTTGTGGATATTCCCTTCTGTGTCTGACTTTACTTTGAAGGTCCACTTACTTCCTATAGTTTTGTGGATAGGAGTGAGCTCTGTGTGTGTCCAGGTTTTATTTTCTTGAAATTACTTTAATTCTTCTTCTGTTGCCTTTCTCCATTTATTGGCTTCACATTTTGACAGTTTTTCTATGTCTTCCCAGGATTCCCAGTATGCTGTGTGTTTTGACGGTATATGACAGCTTGCGGGGTCGTATCCCCTTTGTAGTCAGAGTGGATCTTCTGACTTCAGAGAGTTAAGCAGGATCTGGTGGGGAACTTGATTTAGGTAATGTGAGTTCCACCTCTTGTTCTGACTCCTGCGCGGGTTCACTTTGGTTGACCTTTTCTTCTGGTTTGTTGGGCATATTAACTTCACAGCTTTCAGGGATCAGTGTTTCTAGTAGCGGGCTTTCATCAAAATAAACACTACAGCTTATTGTCCCTTTTTCAGTCTTTGGATGTAGGATTCTGTAACCCTTAGTTTGCTCGCTGTAGCCTACTAGAATGCCCTCTGTGGCTCTGTTCTCCAGCTTGGATCCCTTTTCACTTGGAATATAGGCATATGCTTTACATCCAAATACTCTGATGTGCCCTATGCTAGGCTTTGATCCATGCCACATCTCAAATGGAGTACTTTTAATGGCTTTTGAGGGTAGTCTGTTCTGTAGGTAGGTTGCAGTCATGACTGCTTCTCCCCAGTACTTGTGAGGTAGGTTGGCATCCAACAACATGCACCTGGCCATTTCTATAAGAGTGTGATTTTTCCTTTCTGCTACACCGTTTTGTTCAGGAGTGTATGGTGTGGGTGTCTGGTGTACTATTCCTTGTCTCTTCAGGTATGAGGCCACTTCTTTGCTTATGTATTCTCCTCTATTGTCAGTGCGTATTATTCCTAGGTTGCGTTGGAATTTGTTGCTAGACATGGCAATACACTCTTGAAATTTCTCTGATGTTTCATTCTTGTGTTTCATCAGTTAAGTAGTTGTGTACCTGAAATAATCATCAATGAAAGTCACTAAATATCTGTTCCCGCCTGACATGGGAGTTTTCATTGGACCGCATACGTTACTGTGTATGAGCTGCAGGGGGTGGGTGGTTTTTCTTTGAACAGCCTGTAGAAGGGGAACATGTGTGGCTTTTGCTTCAAAACAGCACTTGCATTTCATGATCACTTTGCAAGGCTTATTGTCAAATCTTCTGATAAGCTCTATAATGTCCTGTATAGCTTCTGGACTTCTGTGTCCCAGCCCCCTGTGCCATAAGTGAATACATTTGCTGTGTAGGTCATTCAAGACTATATTGGCTTGCTGGTCTGTGGTGATGAGCTTGTATAGGTGATCATCCAGTTTTCCTTTTGCAAGGAATTGCTTATTATTGTGCATTGTGCATTCATCACCCTGAAATTTAACTGTGAGACCATTGTTTGCAAGACTTTTCACTGATAGAAGGCTGCCTTCTAGTTCTGGAACATACAACACTTTCTTTACAAGGATACTGTGGTGATCTCTTTGTGGTGTAATGCAGTTCAGGAAGCCCTGGACATTGCCTTTGGAAATTATGCTTTTTCCGTTTGCTAGGAAAACATTGTCTTTTGCATTGTAATCAATGTTTGTGAAGAAGGACTCATTGCTAGTCATGTGGCTGAGTCTATGCGCCAGCCGCGTGGCTTTCTGCTCTGTGTCACTTGAAAGGTGCCACTCCATGATGTGTCTGCAGTTTCCTTTGTGGCTGCTTTGACTCTTTCTTTTGTGGATAGCTCTAGCTTTCCCTGCTCGGATTTCCAGATATAACATTCCTTTTTTAAGTGACCAGTTCTTTTACAGTGAAAACAGGCTCTGCTTTCTTTGTTGTGCTTTGTGCCTTTGTACATCTTAAGAGCTTTGTTAACATGGTGTGTATTTTCTTTCCTTTTGTCATATTCAGCAATCAACTTGCCTTTGACAAATTCCAGTGTCAGTGCCTGCTGGGGTCTGATTTCTAAACCAGTAATAAGAGAAGTATATGTCTCTGTAAGGCTGCAGAGGAGCAGGGCAATGATATGGTTATCTTTGATGTCCTCTCTGATGGCACGTAGCTGCTGTATGATCTCTAACATAGCTTTCGCATGGTTACACATTTGCTGGCTTATTTCTAGTCTCATCTTATATAGCTTTCATAGCAAAAACAGTTTGCTGTTAAGGCTTGAACACTCATGCAGTCTCTGTAATGAAATCCACATATCTTTGGCTGTTTTCTCTGTTCTTATGTAGTTAAGTTGGTCATCTTCCACTAGTAAGCTTATAATTGCTTTTGCCTGTCTATCCTTCCTGTCCCAGTCCTCTGTCTCTCCATTTGTGGGTCTGTCTGTATTCTTCACTTGCCACAAGTTATCCTTGCTAAAAAGCATATCCAGTTTAAATTTCCATAACTGGCATTGTTCAGCTTTGCTATTGCAAACTTCACATCTGAACCACTTGCCATCTTTGCATATAGTACTCACAGACTCACTGTACTCACTGAGATGCAGAATTTTCATTCCAGTGCCCTGGGTGCCTGGTGTATCCTCTCCAATGTCTGGGTGTCTGGGACCCATAACCTATTAGCAGGTTATTGAATCATGTGCTTGAAAGCTTGTAATATGCAGAGAATACTTTACTTTCATGGAGGAATATATTACATGCCTTTTATCATAGACAGGAAGAGAACAACAAACAAGTACACACCTAGATACAGAAGGTACATCCTTTTATTACTTTGTACCATAGAATACACACTAAAACAGAAAAATCTAAATGAGACCCAAGCTCCATCATCTCATTTAGATTTTTCTGTTTTTGTTTGTCTATGTTAATTGGATGTGGATTGGAGTGCCGTCTCCAACACCGACCACCCTATTTTTACCTTATTCCATAGAATACACACTATCATACTGCAGTGCCACCTGCTGGTATAGACAAGTATAATGCATATCTGTAGTTCACAATATAGAAAGTGACTTGCTGTTGCTTCTTTCAACATGCATTCTTTTGTTTAGATAACGTATCATCGCTAACACATACAGTATAACATGTGTTGAGGTAATGCCAATGTAATACATTATATAAACATCAAAAGTGCAGTACTTACACAATGATTAGTTGACAAACAACAAAAGATGTGCTACAAAATGCACCTGCCCTATCTATATAAATATCATAAATTATTTCATTAAATCTGCGAACTCATGCAAAATGCATAAATCAAAAATCAAATAACTTATATACAGTGTCCAAACACTGTATAGCATTTTCTCAAATTTTCAAAAAAGTCCACCAATTTACATACAAGATATAAACATTTGCCACTGCAAATCAATACACATGAAAAAAAGCTTTTGGGGGGAAGGGGGGGGGGGGAGAAAGGGGGGAACATGTATATAATATAAAAAAGGTATACAAAAAACATACTGGGGGAGATTTACTAAAAATGGTGTGCACCGAATATAGTGCAGCTTTGCAACCAATCAGCTTCTAGGTTTTATTGTCTAAATTGAATAAGCTGAAGTTAGAAGCTGATTGGTTACTATGCAAAGCTGTACCCGTGTACATACCCGAGTGCATTCGTTTTAGTAAATCTCACCCACTGTGTCCAATCATTTTAGTCAAAAGGAATCTTTAGTGGATTTTAATACCAAAATTCTGACTACTTAGAGGACTCAACATTCCATTTGACTTAAAGTGGTTGTAAAGTGGTTGTAAATGGTGCAGCAGCCCCCCTCAGCTCACCCCCCTCCATTACTTATGGAACCCCATCTCAATCCAGCCATGTGCCCAAGATCATCGGCTCCTGGGCCTCTCCCTGCTCAATGGCTGAGACATAGCAGTGGGAGCTATTGGCTCGTGCTGCTGTCAGTAACAGCCAGTGAGGGGGGTGCGGGGGTCTGGGCCAAGATGCACTCTGTGTGGCTTATAGAGCATGCACGAGTGTCACCAACAGAGCAAGCAACTTGTTATGGGGGCACTCAGCAGAAGGGAGGGTCCAGGAGCACCAGTGAGCAGTGAGGGACCCAAGAAGAGGAGGATTGGGGCTGCTTTGTCCAAAACCATTACACAGAGCAGGTAAGTATAACATGTTTTTTTTTCCTAATCTGAACCCTTAGTACACGTTAAATTGTTTAATCAGCATTGCTTAATTGGAAAGGTTTCTATTAATATAAGGGTTTTGTACACAGAACATTTTGGCTGGATAATAGAGCACCCATAGTGGTTAGGTGATTCTCTATAAATAATTACTCTTTTCTTTTATGAGGCTTTTCTTTTTCCGTTTATGAGGCTTTTTGAGTTTTTTTATACTCTCTTAGCCTTATTACACTGAGCAAAATTATAAACGCAACAATTTTGTGTTTGCCCCTATTTATCATGAGCTGAACTCAAAGATCTATGACTTTTTCTGTGTACACAAAAGGCCTATTTCTCTCCAATATTATTCACAAATCTGTCTAAATCTGTGTTAGTGAGCACTTCTCCTTTGCCGAGATAATCCATCCACCTCACAGGTGTGACATATCAAGATGCGGATTAGTCAGCACTATTATTGCACAGGTGTGCCTTAGGCTGGCCACAATAAAAGGCCACTCTAAAATGTGCAGTTTTATCACACAGCACAATGCCACAGATGGCACAAGTTTTGCTTGCAATTGGCATGCTGACTGCAGGAATGTCCACCAGAGCTGTTGTCCTTGAATTGAATGTACATTTCTCTACCATAAGCCAACTCCAAAGGCATTTCAGAGAATTTGGTAGTACATCCAACCGGCCTCACAGCCGCAGATCACGTGTAACCACACCAGCCCAGGACCTCCACATACAGCATCTTTACCTCCAAGATTGTCTGTGACCAGCCACCCGGACAGCTGCTGCAACAATCGGATTGCATAACCAAAGAATTTCTGCACAAACTGTCAGAAAGCATCTCAGGGAAGTTCATCTGCATGCTCGTCATCCTTATCAGGGTCTCGACCTGACTGCAGTTCGTCATCTTAACTGACTTGAGTGGGCAAATGCTCACATTTGATGGTGTCTGACACTTTGGAGAAGTGTTCTCTACACGGGTGTATCCCTGTTTTCACTGTACTTGGCAGGTGGCAGACAGCGTGTATGGCGTTGTGTGGGTGAGCGGTTTGATGTCAACGTTGTGGATGGAGTGGCCCATGGTGACGGTGGGGTTATGGTATGGGCAGGCGTCAGCTGTGACCAAGGGGGCTTGTCCTGCCGAAACGCGTCTGCTGTTCCTGTATCATCTCTGCACTTATTAATAAACGTACTGCATTGGAGTGCTGACCTTCTGTACATATTCATGGGCAGGCGTATGCTATGGACAATGAACACAGGTACATTTTATTGATGGCATTTTGAATGCACAGAGATACTGTGATGAAATCCTGAGGCCCATTGCTGTGCCATTCATCCACAACCATCACCTCATGTTGCAGCATCATAATGCATGGCTCCATGTTGCAAGAATCTGTACACAATTCCTGGAAGCTGAAAACATCCCAGTTCTTGCATGGCCAGCATACTCACCGGACATGTCACCTATTGAGCATGTTTGGGATGCTCTGGATCGGCGTATAGGACAGCGTGTTCCAGTTCCTGCCAATATCCAGCAACTTCGCACAGCCATTGAAGAGGAATGGACCTACATTCCACAGGCCACAATCAACAACCTGATCAACTCTATGTGAAGGAGATGTGCTACACTGCATGAGGCAAATGGTGATCATACCAGATACTGACTGGTTTTCGAAACCCCCCCCCCCAATACAGTAAAACTGCACATTTTAGAGTGGCCTTTTATTGTGGCCAGCCTAAGGCACACCTGTGCAATAATCATGCTGTCTAATCAGCATCTTGATATTCCACACCTGTGAGGTGGATGGATTATCTCAGCAAAGGAAGAGTGCTCACTAACATAGATTTAGACAGATTTGTGAACAATATTTGAGAGAAATAGGCCTTTTGTGTACATAGAAAAAGTTGTAGATCTTTACGTTCAGCTCATGATAAATAGGGGCAAACACAAAAGTGTTGCGTTTATAATTTTGCTCAGTGTATATGCACTTGAAGTTGCTTTTATGGGGTTCATGGTAATATGTATTTACATATTTGACAGTATACTATTTTTGTATTCATTTGTTCCTTATTTCATAATTTCATGACTATATACAAGCAACGTTTCTAATTTTACTACATTGCTCCTCTCTCTCTCTGTGTTTATATATGTGTATACATACAGTATATATATTGAGTTTAGGTATTAAAATACCAGGAGTTTTGAATAGTACCAGGATTAAAGCAGAATCATGGAAGAAGATACATATTGACAAGTGTATGTTGTATTGCTCCAGATATATCTCTAGAGCTTTTAGAGACCATCTATAATATAGAGGTCTCTTTTCAGGTGTGCATATAAGGTGAAGACTGTATGGATGTGTTGGACTGGGAGTCAGTCTTTTTCACAAATTTTGGGCATAAGTGAATGAATACTAATTTTCATGTGTATTGATTTGCTGCGGTGGATGCTTATATCTTGGTTGTAAAGTGGCAGATTTTTTGGGTTAAATTGAGTACACTGAAATTTTATGCTTGGATACTTATATACAAGCATATTATTTGTTTCTTGATGTATGCATTTTGCTTGAGATCAAAGAGTTCATGAAAGAATTTAAGAGATTTATTTAGATAGGTTAGGTGTATTTTGTAGCATGTTATTTGTTGTTTCTTAATTAATCATTGTGTGAGCACTGAACTTTTGCTGTTTATATATTTGTGCTCTTAGTTAGGGACCTTATTGCTGCACTGTGACATATATTATTTTGTTAATGCCCATGTTACATGCATGTTACCGCAATGCACCACAGTGTGAACTAAGACTTTATGAAACTAAACCCCTGGTTAGAGTTGAGCGAACCCGGACTGTAAAGTTCGGGTCCGTACCGAACTTTGGGGTGTCCTAGAATCTAAAATCATCTCCAAGTTCTATAGGGAGAGGTTCCTGCTGCTGCTTAAAGGGACAGATTATTGTTTCTTGCACAAAATTAAAAAGTGCATCTACATAGCTGGTTTAAAAAAAATTCTAAAAATTCTAAAAACTACATTTGCGGCCAGCGGTGCATTTCTTGCACAAAAATAAAGAAAACAGTGTTGGCTACCTCCTCCTTCTCCACCGCCTCTTTCACCACCTCCTCAACCTCCAACTCCACATGCACCTCCATTTTTGATTTTTTATATGTGATTTTAGCTTAAAAATTATTAAGTTTTTTCCCTATCCCCATTTCTTTGTAGGGCACTTGTCCAACTCTTACCCCCATTTTCCTTCCTTTTGCAGACCTCTAGGACTTCCCAGGACTTTGTTACAGCCATTTTTGTGCCTAAAAGTTTGGGTCCCCATTGATTTCAACGGGGTTTGGGGTCCGGGTCAAAGTTCGGGTCAAGTCCAGACCCGAACCCGGACTTTGTCCATAAGTTTGGCCAAACCTGCCGAACCCGGACCTCCAGAGGTTCGATCAACTCTACCCCTGGTTATAACTTGAACTGTGTTTTTTTTTTTTAGTTGTTGCAGGCTGGCTGGTGAGTGAGCTGGGAATTTTTCTTTCTTATTTTTTCACATGCTTCTTGTGTGCTGCTTGCTGTAAAGGCCAGTTATAGTTTGGGGTGGTTGCCATTTTTTTAAACTGTTGGTTAATTGGTGAGGGGATACACTGGATTCCTTTACTTCAATTGTGCTGCTTTATCCCTATACCTTTAAGGAGGGGTGGGCTCCCTCCAGGCATACCTGTCTATTCATTATTATATATGTGCTCCAGCTTTGGAAAATCTCAAAATTTATAGAGTTAGGACTACACCACACGTGGCCCCTGCAGATTTGGATCTGTATTAAAAAAGTTTTACTATGTTTAAATATATAAAAAAAACCTCTCAAAGTCCAAGTGTACTTCGAAAATTTTTAATACATTTAAATAAAGTAATACTTTTTTTGTACAAACCATGACTTTTTGTCACTTGATTAACTGCATTTTACCCAGATAAGTTGCTCACCAGTGTGCTCCTATTTTTTGCAGTTATTGTTTGGTTATTGTGATAACACCTAACAGGTGAGTGGTCAACTGGGTGAGAATATTCATAAATGAAGAATAACAGTTTGACACCTTATGTTTTTGCTTTTTAGCTTATACATATATTTGCAAATGTGTGCAAACTAGACCCCTGGATGTAACTTGAACTGTTAGACAGGACTATTCAGTTTATTGCAGTTTAACTGGTGAGTAAGCTGGGAATTTTTCTTTGTAGTTTTTGACATGCCTCACCCCTCCATATGCTCCTTGCTGTAAAGGCTAGTTATAGATTTGGGTGGTCTTGGAAAAGCTTTCCTTTTACCCCTTCCAGCCAGACGCATGTAGATATGTGGCAGCATGACAGTAAGCTTTAACTTCATGCTGCCACATACATGTGAACAGCTTGGGCGACTGTTTTGTGCTGGAATCACACTCATTTGGTACCCTCAGCACTGTGACCACGCTGTCACTTAAAGCTCTTGGTCGCTGCTTACAATTAGTATGTACAGGCCTATGACCGCTACTCACTGTGACCACATGATCATAAGCCCACTTACACCCATTATGATCCCCTTGAAAAACTGACTCCCAATGGCACAGAGGGGTTAGCAACCCTTCCATAGTGTAAAATACAATTCCACAATGCTGTCATTAAATAACCTCTAATTATCTTACCACATGCTAATGTTTTCCACATCTCACGTTTTCAGCATTATTGTCAGTGCCTATAAAATGTGTATGTGAGCTCCCAAACTATAGCTTTGTGCATTTTCAGTTACATGACTATAAAAAAGAAATGTTTCTTTCTTAGCATCAAACAATAAAGTCATTATCAGCATTTAACAATGCATCTCACAGAGCTGCATTCCTTAGAAATATGAATTCATCAAGTTGTGCGTCCCAGCAGTATGTCAAACAGCAGACAGACAATTCAGTTATTAAACAGATGCCACTCTTTTCCTAGTTTGGTCCCTTGAGGTTACAGAAATGGCAGTAGGATAGAGTATGTGATCATCAGCATATATTTTCTGCATGCTCAACAGAATCAAAATTTTCTCTTACATTCCATTTTATTCAAGACTAAGAAGCCATTCTGTGGTTAACTTTTACCAAACAGAGCCACATTTTTGAGCGGTCATTGGACAATGAATATCTGGCATCGCTGATGAATATAAAATAAAGTCTGTGCCATTCAGACTATAAGACAGAAGGTTATTTCAAACTGAGTTAAACAAAATTGACAAAATGCTGTACCATAAGCTTTCCAAAGAAGGAAAATAGCCCTGTTACTATGAGGTATAAGATTATTTAAGTAGTAGACAATTTTCTGATATATTTAAGGACTACATTCACCTTTGGGACCATATTTCATATTATATCCGTAAGACGTAACATTAAACATGGTAACATTCCCTAACCTCCCGTCCCAAAACTACACCCTTACTTATCTGTGTACTTCTCCCTGCATGTTTTTTTTATATAGGTATTCTTTTATTGATTTTTCAGGGATATACAAAAAAAAACAAAGATATAGTAAAGTACGATACAAGTTGTACATGTGTAATTTTCAACAGTTGTGAGTGCACCAATGTTACATATTATCCAGCAAACAGCAAGCATATGTAATGAAAGCCTGGAGCATATTGTGGTCGCAGTTACGCCTGCCCTGCACTGACACCCCAGGGGGAACATACTGTGTCAAAGAGTGGAAGAAAGTGCAACAGACCATTGCAAAAACTGCAATACCCACTAGATGAGTTGGTATAAAGAGTATTAACCAGTAAAAGGATATGCAACTGGTGAGATAAGGAAAGAAGCTGATACTAAAGGAAGAGAAAAGTTGGGTCGTGTTTCCCATCATGTATAAGGTGTTTGTTCTTGTCAAATCAGTAAGGCAGGTGATCTTCTTAAGGTCAGTTCATCAATGTTGCTCTGGATATTGTTTTTTTTTTTTGCCAAGTTTCAGATGGAAGAGGTACATTTGGGGTGGGTTAGCCAAACTTTCCATCAGTTCAGGAATTTATGCACTTGTAGGTGAGCTTTGGCGTACATGAGTTCCATCTCACATTGATTATTGATAGCTGAAATAATTTCCAGGAGAGATGGGAGATCAGACTTTTTCCAGTTTTTGGCCAAAAGTGATCTGGTAGCAAAGAGAATATGAGACAGGATGGTCTGAGCGGGTATTGGCAAGAGTCAATATCTAGGCCTAGCAGGATCATTTGTGGAGAAAGTGAGATCGGTGTGGGTAATATAGAGCACGGAAGCTTTGAAATGGTGTCCCAGAGAGTTTTTAGTTTGGGGCAGGACCACCATATGTGTAAGGCTGATGCAGGCTGGTCACATGCTCTCCAGCACACGTTGGGTATTGAGGGGTATATCTTGGCTAGTTTGTGTGGCGTGAGGTACCAGTCGTGGAATATTTTTGGAATACCTTCCCAATGGGTACAACATCTAGAAAGTTTAGTTAGTATTACTAAGGCATTGTACCATTGTTGTTTGGTAAATGTACATTGTTCCCATTTAAGCATAGTGGGAGTCTTGGAGTTGGGGTCTGAGTTAGTGAGCATGTTGTAAAAATAAGAGATACACCTACATAATGGACAAGTTCCATTGTAAAATTTTAGTGTTTGTTTCAGTGTTGGGTCCTTCTACCAGATTATTTTCGATAGTACTGAGCGGATTCTGAGGAATCCTTGTGCAGAATATAGTATTGTTGTTGGATTTGTTGAAAGGATAGCAGCATTGAGTTGTTGTACAAGTCTCCAAAATCATCTTCAAATTGTGTGGAAAACCCTTATATCAGCCGCAGCGAAGCCATATTAGTGTTTTAAAATCATCTTCAAATTGTGTGGAAAACCCTTATATCAGCCGCAGGAAAGCCATATTAGTGTTTTAAAATCATCTTGTATGGAAAAAGCCTATATCAGCCGTGGGGAGCCATATTAGTGTTCTAAAACACACAATTAGAAGATGATTTTAGAACACTAATATGGCTTTGCTGTGGCTGATATAAGGGTTTTCCACACAATTTGAAGATGATTTTAAAACACTAATATGGCTTCGCTGCGGCTGATATAAGGGTTTTCCACACATTTGAAGATGATTTTAAAACACTAATATGGCTTTGCTGCCGCTGATATAAGGGTTTTCCACACAATTTGAAGATGAATTTAAAACACTAATATGGCTTCGCTGCGGCTGATATAAGGGTTTTCCACACAATTTGAAGATGATTTTAAAACACTAATATGGCTTCCCTGTTCTGATATAAGGGTTTTCCAAAAAATTGTGTGGAAAACCCTTATATCAGCCGCAGGAAAGCCATATTAGTGTTTTAAAATCATCTTGTATGGAAAAAGCCTATATCAGCCGTGGGGAGCCATATTAGTGTTCTAAAACACACAATTTGAAGATGATTTTAGAACACTTATATGGCTTCGCTGCGGCTGATATAAGGGTTTTCCACACAATTTGAAGATGATTTTAAAACACTAATATGGCTTCGCTGCGGCTGATATAAGGGTTTTCCACACATTTGAAGATGATTTTAAAACACTAATATGGCTTCGTTGCGGCTGATATAAGGGTTTTCCACACAATTTGAAGATGATTTTAAAACACTAATATGGCTTTGCTGCCGCTGATATAAGGGTTTTCCACACAATTTGAAGATGAATTTAAAACACTAATATGGCTTTGCTGCGGCTGATATAAGGGTTTTCCACACAATTTGAAGATGATTTTAAAACACTAATATGGCTTTGCTGCGGCTGATATAAGGGTTTTCCACACAATTTGAAGATGATTTTAAAACACTAATATGGCTTCCCTGTTCTGATATAAGGGTTTTCCACACAATTTGAAGATGATTTTAAAACACTAATATGGCTTCCCTGCGGCTGATATGAGGGTTTTCCACACAATTTGAAGATGATTTTAAAACACTAATATGGCTTCGTTGCGGCTGATATAAGGGTTTTCCACACAATTTGAAGATGATTTTAAAACACTAATATGGCTTTGCTGCCGCTGATATAAGGGTTTTCCACACAATTTGAAGATGAATTTAAAACACTAATATGGCTTCGCTGCGGCTGATATAAGGGTTTTCCACACAATTTGAAGATGATTTTAAAACACTAATATGGCTTCCCTGTTCTGATATAAGGGTTTTCCAAAAAATTTTGTGGAAAACCCTTATATCAGCCGAATTTTGTGATTATACCGAAAGGACGCCGACTATATTCCCAAAAGGTGTTTTAAAAAACCTTTTGGGAATATAGTCTTGTCCCTTCGGTATAATCACAAAA
>BLSH010201651.1:1321290-1337337 GCA_018402905.1 Glandirana rugosa
GTGTGTTAAATTTCTACTAAAATTTTTATATCAGCCGCAGCGAAGCCATATTAGTGTTTTAAAATCATCTTCAAATTGTGTGGAAAACCCTTATATCAGCCGCAGGAAAGCCATATTAGTGTTTTAAAATCATCTTGTATGGAAAAAGCCTATATCAGCCGTGGGGAGCCATATTAGTGTTCTAAAACACACAATTTGAAGATTATTTTAGAACACTAATATGGCTTCGCTGCGGCTGATATAAGGGTTTTCCACACAATTTGAAGATGAATTTAAAACACTAATATGGCTTTGCTGCGGCTGATATAAGGGTTTTCCACACAATTTGAAGATGATTTTAAAACACTAATATGGCTTCCCTGTTCTGATATAAGGGTTTTCCACACAATTTGAAGATGATTTTAAAACACTAATATGGCTTCCCTGCGGCTGATATGAGGGTTTTCCACACAATTTGAAGATGATTTTAAAACACTAATATGGCTTCCCTGCGGCTGATATAAGGGTTTTCCACACAATTTGAATATGATTTTAGAACACTAATATGGCTCCCTGCGGCTGCTATAGGGGTTTCCCACACAATTTGAAGATGATTTTAGAACACTGATCTTTCCTTTAAAGCAACAGCTGGAGGCTTTCCCTGTACAACTTGGAGATGATTTTAGAATCTAAAATCATCTCCTAGTTCTATAGGGAGAGGTTCCTCCTGTTGCTTAAAGGGACAGATTATTGTTTCTTGCACAAAATTAAAAAGTGCATCTACATTGCTGGTTTAAAAAACAAACAAAAAATTCCAAAAATAAACAAAAACAGTGTTGGCTACCGCCTCCTCAACCTCCACATCCACCTCCATTTTTTATTTTTTTATGTGATTTTAGGTTAAAAATGATTTTAAGTTATTTCCCTATCCCCATTTCTTTGTAGGGCACTTGTCCGACCCTTACCACCATTTTCCTTCCTTTTGCAGACCTCTAGGACTTTCCAAGACTTTGTTACAGCCATTTTTGTGCCTAAAAGTTCGGGTCCCCATTGATTTCAATGGGGTTCGGGTCCATGTCAAAGTTCGGGTCCATTTTGGACCCGAACCCGGACTTTGTCCCGAAGTTCGGCTGAACCAGCAGAATCCGAACTTCCAGAGGTTAGGACTACTTAGGACTTGCTTCTTCCAAAGGAGCATCTAAAACAATAGGCATCCTCACAGCATCAGAGAGGGGGAGCAAATGATCTCTATGCCATATCTTCAAAGGACCAGCTTGACCTTCTGGCCTAATCTGATAAACAGGCAATCCAGGAAGTTGTTTACAGACAACATAGGGGTGAGGCCTCCACCGATCAGCTACTTTATGTTTTCCAGGCACTCCCAAATTCTTCAAAAACACCCTATCCCCTGGCTGAAGTTTCTGAACTCCCAACCGAAGATCAAAATTCTTCTTATTCCGGGTTTCTCTGTTAGTGGCCAGTTGTTGGGCACTCTCATAAGCCTGCTTCAGATTCTTCCTAAGTTGATCTACATAACTTCTATGGGACATCAAAGAAGTTTCATTAGTAGATGTTCCAAAGACCAAGTCAATTGGTAACCTGACCTCCCGCCCAAACATGAGACGATAGGGTGCACATCCCGTGACATCACTCACAGTGCTGTTGTATGCATGCACCAGAGTGGCCAGATGATTTCCCCAGTTCGGTTTCTTGTCAGATGGCAGAGTACCTAGCATATTCAATAAGTATTCTATCTTGAATTCTTCAGGCTGAGGATCTCCTTGAGGATGATAAGGCGTAGTGGGGGATTTCTTAATGCCCAATAACTTGCACAATTGATGGATGAGTTTACTTTCAAAGTCCCTTCTTTGATCTGAATGGATTCGTACCGGCAGTCCATAGTGAACAAATAATTTCTCCACTAATACTTTGGCTACAGTGATGGCTTGCTGATCCTTGGTGGGGTAACCTTGTGCATATCTGGTGAAATGGTCATTACTTCCAATATGTTGCTTCTTCCACCTGTATCTGGTTCCAGGCACAAGAAGTCAATACATACCAAGTCTAATGGGCCCTGACTATGCAAGTGCTCCATAGTAACAACATGGGTTGGTAGAGTTTTCCTCTGGATACAAGACATACACAATCTGCAGTAGTCTTCTACTTCCCTTCTCATATTGGGCCAATAGAATCTGGTTTTGATTAATTGAAAGGTTCTTTCTATATATTCATCATGTAATGACACTAAAACTGAACTGCAATGTTTCTTAGGTAGATACAACTGCCAGGTTTCCTCTGTCACTTCACTAGGGTCTTGCCTATAAAGTACTCCATCTCTCAGCTGTAATCGGTTCCATTCACGATATAACACTCTGGCCTGATTAAGATTACTCTTCAAAAGCAATTGAGGGTTTTGTTGGGTCAGAGCCTGTAAAGTCACTCGTCCAAGGGGATCTTGCTCCTGATCAGTCTTGATCTCTTTCTTCGTCAGCCTAGGAAGCCCTTCACTTCTCACCTGTGTCACTCCACAATAAGATAATGGCACTCTTGCTGGTGACACCCCTATAGATTCAGCAGCAGCCCCTCCTTTCAAGCAATGGACCAATCCTTTGCACAAAGCCCGTACTCCATCTGCTGGCACAAAAGTCCACTCTTGAATTACTCGATTATGTCGATAAGGTCGAGGAGACAAGGCGTCTGTATCTCTGTTTCCAGCACCAGGATGATATTTGAGGCTAAATTGGAGTCCAACCAGAGCAACCAACCATCTATGCCCTGTGCCCTGTGGCATCCAGCTTCACAGTTGTCAACAAGTGAGTTAATGGATTGTCAGTTTTGACAACAAACTGAGCTCCATACAGATAGTCTCTTAATTTATCTACACATCCCACTTCAAAGCTAGGAACTCCAAATTATGAGCTGGATAACTTCGTTCAGAGGGTATGAGACTTCGACCCACATAAGCCACAGGCCGCAGGTGACCACCATACTCTTGATAAAGTATTCCTCTCAATCCATCTCGACTAGCATCTACATGCAGCTCATAGGGTTTAGAAGGGTTAACATAAGCTAAAACTGGAGCCTCAGTTAAACTGATCTTCAATTGTTGAAATGCTTCTTCCACAAAGGATCGCAACTCTTTTACAGTCTCTGGTCGTGGCCATGCAGTTACTACTTCCAGTTTCTTCAGATCAGTGGCCACTCCATTAGCCGACACCACATGACCCAAGTAAGTAACCGAAGTACGGTAGAACTGGCACTTTTCTAAGGACAACTTCAATCCTTCTTCATGGTGCTTCTCAAACACCTTTTCCAACTGGGCTTCATGCTCTTTCAGAATTCTTCCAAACACAATGATGTCATCCAGGTACACCAGGACTTCCACCAGATGCATGTCTCCCAAAGTGCTTTCCATCAGTCTTTGAAAAGTAGCTGGAGCTCCTGTCAATCCTTGTTGCATTCTATTAAACTCATAGAACCCCAATGGACATATGAAAGCTGTCTTTTCCTTATCTTCTGCACACATGGGTATCTGATAGTGCCCACTCTTCATGTCCAGCGCACTGAACCATTTGGCTCCCGCCAGGCACTGCAAAGCATCTTCAATCCTTGGATTGGTATATTAATCAGGAATGGTTCTTCGGTTGAGAGTTCTGTAGTCGATACACATTCTTAAAGTTACGTTCTTCTTTCGCACCACAACTATTGGAGAAGCATATGGATTCCTGAATTACTCCAAACATTTTCAATTCAGCCAGCTGCTCCCTCAAATCTTCCAGATCACTGAGAGGAATCCTCCAGGCCCTTTCTCTGAATGGCTTCTCTTCTTGTAAACGTATTCGATGATGAGCACTCTTAGCACATCCCACATAGAAGTCATCATTTGCAAAGATTTTACCCCACCGCCACAATTGTGACTTCATTCTTTCTTTCCATGCATGAGGTAAACCAGCAGCACACTCCTCCATCTCCTTCTTAAGACCTTGCAAGCTCTTCATTTTCTGTTCTTCAGTAGGTATCACCGGAGTGGCAGCGCTCACTTAGCCCACAGACATCCTTGCCTTCAATGTCACAGGGTGATTGGAAACATTTTGTAGCCTAATCAACACTCTCTTCTTATTCCTCAGTAAAGCTTTGGTGGGTACAATCTCAGGGACCATGACTAATCCCCCAGCTTCAGTCTGTGCATCTGTTTCCAACACTACAAAGGACCCAAGATGATCGACATAAACTTCACGGTAGCCTTCATACAAGTGAACCTTCTCTCTTGTGCCTAATTTCCACAAGCGGCCCACTCCGTGGGCCGGAGCCCTCTTTTCCTGAATCACTTGCTGACAGGCTTGATGCAAAGTGGGATGAATTTTCTCAGGTATAGTCCCATCTTCTCCTATCACTTTTTCCAGCAATCTTTGTATTAAGTCAGTATTAGTCCCAATTTTCATGGAATTGCGGTCTGCCCCCCACTGGCCTAGGACACACTACAGCCAGGGTATCAAAGGTATCCACTCTTCCAGTGGAAGCTGGACCAAAGGAGATTCTGATCAGAATATAACAAAGGGTGACTTCAGCCCCAGTATCTAGCAGAGCTCTGGTGTTGATGCCTTCCACTTGCATTGATACTATAGAGGATGGCCCCACTAACTTCTTTGGTAGAGTAGCTTTCTTTGTCTCACTAGGATTCCTCATCTGATCATTCTGTGAGGATCTAACTCCGGCCCTAGTAACTGACCCATTATTGACTCCCTGCGCCTGACCCTCAGACCCTGATGATGGGTTAAAGGTTTTCTCCTTCCTTGGACTTCTCTTCTTTGGGCTTGTCTTCTTGGGACTTGTCCTCCAACTGCTCAATTTCTTGGAGCTCAGATTCATCGGGCTCCCAGTTGGCTCCTTCCCTGAGACCCTCTGAAGTTTCCCACTGGCTAAGTAGCCAATATCTGTTGTAATGCCTTCAATAACTAGCCATAAAATTAATTTCTTCTTCTTTCTTCGGGCACTGAACAGATCCCTGGACTTCCATAACTCTCATCAGGGGTTGTTCTAATTGTCCTTGAGCTTGTGCCACCTGGGCTAAATGTTTGACTGGAGAATCTTCAGGAATGGGTGAAAAAGTAACAAATCTAGTGCTTTCTCCCCATTCAGAACCCTCTGCGTTATCAGCCTCAAATAATTCTGGCTTGACTTGAACTTGTTGAGCAGACGCCTTTCCGACTTTTGGGGTAACATTCGCCTAGAGACCTCTAATTTTTCTCATCCAGCAAGGCCTCCTCTTCTCTGACCATCCTCATCAATTCAGGATATGTGGGTTCAATCTGGATTCCTTTTAATAGCAACCGCAGTACAATAGGGTGATTTGGCCTTTCCCTTTGCAAAATTCTCTCCCATCTTGACTGGTCAGCTTCTTTTGGGTTAATTCCTTTCTTCAAAATAATTTGATGTAAGATCCGATCCACTCTGACAACATAAGCAGATAATTTCTCCCCTCTTTGCTGGTGAGTATGTTCAAACTTATACATTAGATCTGGAATCTTCTCCACCATCCAATACACTGCACACAGGGCTTCAATGTAATCCATACCCACACATTTCAGTTTCTCTCTCTTTAAACTTCGGATCACATCCACAGCAGGGCTCCTTAGACTTTTACTTATTTGTTGTCTTTTCACAGCTTCCGGCACATTCCAATCTTCCACTGCCTGTATAGCCTGATCCATTCAGCTATCAAAATCTTCTTCTCCTGCAGGAGTAGGTGTATGGCCAGAAAAATATTGCAGCTTACGATAACTTTGATGGGCTGTAATGTCATTGCTCTTTATCAAACTTTCCACCAATCAACCCATATTCAATTAGAAAGAGGCAGGTGGCATCCCTTTGAGGGCAGTTTCAGCTTCCTTCTCCTCCATGTCTGACTTTTTGGCAGCGCATGAAGATTCTTCTTGTCTGGATCCTTCTTCTACCTTCAGAGGTATGCTATAAGCTTCCAATCCATCTATCAGAGTCACCATCCCCTCCTGGAGACTTTCTGGGACACTTTCTCTCCATTCTACTAGAGCATAGGTGTCATCCTCCTCATAATCTGTCCTCAGATCCATGACATAGGACCCCTGGTTTGGAAAGGCCCCTCTCAACATCAGTTGCACATCTTTTTTGCACCGTCCCACTCCAGGCAACTTTAGTACTTTGGTCAACTCAAATCGACTCCCTTCATCTTGAGCCCACTTAGTCCATTTGGTTCCTGGGGGGTTCTTCAGACCTTTCAAGGTTCACCATAGGGCGACGAGCCCCCAAATTTAGTGCTGCCCTCTTGAGGGTTGCTTAAAGAATCAATACCCCCTTGGATCTCCCCATTCTGAGAGTCCTCCACCACTCCTGACACTCTGGGTTCACTCATATTGCAAGATTCCATTAGCAAATACTCTGTTTCAATAATGGAGACCACAACACAGAGAGAGTTAGAAATGTTTACTTAAAGTGGTTGTCAACGCTTGACAACCACTTTAAACTACAGGTAAGCCTGTAATCAGACTTACCTGTAGCTTCCCTGTATATCTCCTAAACCTGTACAGTTTAGGAGATATACGCTATAAGGGCATGTGGCACCTGCACAGTGATGAAACGGCATCTGTGCTGTTTCCTCACTGACAGCGTGCCGCGACTGGTGACCTCACATGACTTCGGCCAGTCACAGCGCCAGAGTTCGCGGCCCCAGAAGGAAGAGGGGTGAAGATGGACGCTTCCTGCTGTGGGGACAGCACGGGCGTCGATGGCAGGTATGTGGCACATAATAGGCTAGTATGTGATGCGTACTAGCCTATTATGCTTCTACATTGAAGGTGAATAAGAGGAAGGAAACCCATCAGGTTTACTTACTCTTTAACTCTTATTGCTGCAAGAAATAACAATCTTGAAGTAATGAAAATATCATAATACTTCACATCAACAAGTTAAACTTATGGTTCAAAGGGAACAAAGGGAGTAGATAATTTGTTAACTTCCGTCACTCCCTGTATTCTCCAAAAACAATAACAGTTGAAAGGAATACAATTCCTCCAATTGAGTTTAAACAATACCCAAGGGTTCCCGGGAAAATATGTAATTTGGTAATATTTACTAAAGCTGAAAAGGGAAATAATACAGTAATACCTTATACCAAATAGATGACCCAAAGGGTAAATTGGCCCCACTCAATGGATTATAATACAGATAACAAGGTTCAACAAAATATATTCACTTAGCAGTAAACTTAGCGTTATATGAGTACACTAGGTAGCTATAAATTTCTACTTAAATTCTCCTGTTCTAGCTCAGAGAGTTCTTAGGAGATATATTAGTTACAAGTAAATAGCCCTGAGTATATTACTGGGGAGAGGATGAGTAGATGAAGTTGTAATAATCCTGTCTTGCAGTGTCCAAGTAATCATCTGCCGTCTATAAGAGGGAGTTAAATACCTAGAAACACTGTGTCTTTCCAATCACTGCTGAGGCACAAGAAGGGTTAAATTCCACTGCACTAATTAGCCTGGTAGTGATCACTGGCTCTTTGAATAAACTGGTCACAAATGGCAACCCAGTGTATATGAATGGTAATCCAGAAGGTAATAAAAAGACGTTGAATAGACAGTATTAGTACTCTTATGTGTGGGCCTGAGCCCGCTCACCAATTCCAAACGGAACTCCGATGAAGATGATGGTAATGCTGGGACCATTAGTTCACTCTGGCTGCTTGCTCCTGGAAGGTGGATAGCATCTGCTGCACTCCTTGCAGCTCTGGATCAATAGGTACAACTGCTGCGGTAGCTGCTGCTTCCATCCAGACAGAGATGAGAATCAGAAGGCTCTGCTGATCACTCACTGTGTTGCTGGAGAGCGGCTGCTAGCTGGGTCACTTGCAGGGAATTCAGTTGGCTGGAACGCTGTACATAGGCTTTGGGCCTAGCTCTGGTTGTAGCAGCATGCAGGGATCCTCACTGATCGATCACACTGTTCCAAAGAGGCCACTCATAGCTCCTCCTCCCACTTAAATAAGTTTCTCCCACAATTTTTTGCACCTCCCAGAAGTCTCCGGCGCAGCACAGCCTGATGGGAAATGGAGTCCTTCATACCAGAGTCTGCTAACTGTTTCTCCTTTCCACACTACAATTCGCAAAATATTTCATCCTCATTGTAATTACAGTCTTATTCCACAAATGAACACTAGAGGGAGTTCCCCATGTTAGGCAATGAACACAATTGTCTGTATGTCAGAGGAATATTTCTGAACTCCTGGCTACATGACAAATGTGTACATGCTATATTTGTAGTGTCTTGTATTAAATTAAGTAGAAATAAACTAAACAAAGACAACCACAGGAGACAGAAAAAAAGGGAAGAAGGGGACAGAAAGGGGGACAAAAAGAAGAAAGGGAGAAAAAGGGAGAGCAGGGGGAAGGGGGGGGGGCAAAGGGCGGGAAGGGGAGGGGGAGAAGAAAAGGAATTAGGAAGGGGGAGGGGAGGAGGAGCAAGGACAGTGGAAAAATTGGGGGGAAAAAGGAATAGGAAGGACAAAGGAAGTGGAGAGTGAAGGGGGGAAGCAGGGGAAGGGGAAGGGGAAAAGAAAAGTATGATGGGAGGGGGGAGAAAGGAGAAGGGAAGGAGAAGGGGAGGGGAAAGAAGGGGGGAAGGAGGGGAAGGGGGGAGGGAAAAAGGATAAGGAAAAGATAGGGAGGAAGGAAGGGGAAGGGGAAGGGAGAGAGGGAAGGGGGGAGGGAAGGGGGTGCAGGGAAAGAGGGAAGAGAAGGAGAAGGGGGAAGAGAGTGATGGGAGGGGTAGAAGGAGGGAAAGTTGTGGTTGAATGTGTGTTGGCAAGCTACTGGTTTAGAGAATAGACCAACCTGGTAACATAAACAGCATATATGACATATGCAGCCAAGGGGGGCTGGGGTGGGGCACGAGCAGACAGCCGGATTGTAAGGTTATAGGTAATGTATAAAGTCCACACAATAGGAAGTAGCTGGTTACTAGCCACTCAAAAGCAGGATTTCCATAGATACTGGGGTAAATTCTACAGACAAAGGTAACATAAGTAAAGAAAGAGAAAGGAAACATAGTGCAACTGTTAATAGGGTACAGTATCGCCATTCAAATGAATGGACATATGGATTGCAATTGTGTGGGCTTACCTGGAAGCTGAGAGCAAAAGTGTCACCCTTTGGATTGGGCTTCCACTGCACTAACAAGCAGGCTTATGCCTGCCTATATACTCCCCAACACGGTGATCAATCACAACAGCGGCGGCGTGTGATGTCACTGGGTCTGGCTCCCCACGCTGTGCATGCACGGGTGGCTGTGCACACGCACATGCATGCTGGATACGTCCAAACAGCAATGAAGCCTAAGACACAGTCGGCACAAGTGGGTAGCGGCTTGCAATAATGAAGCCTCAACCACCAGGGGAGTCACATGTCCACCAGAGAGGGAACAGAGTGCAGCGTCACCAACAGGCAAGTGCACACATAAAGAGGGAAGGCTTAAAGGGGCAGTGCACCTGTGAGTACAACAAGAAACCATGGATTGATATCCATGATGCTAATTGGATAAATACAATTAAAAAAACAATTACAGAAACAGAAACAGACATCACAGGGCCAAAATAGCAACCCTATGGGAGACTTACTACAAAAATATATACAGAAAATATAAAACCAAAAAATTGAACCCCGTACACAATTATAATAAAAGCCTGCATGGGTCAACATAAGGACAGGGATACAAATACCGATGGAATATATTCAGAAGATTACTCAATACCATATCCCGTCCATCAAGGCTACAAAAAAGGTTTGTATGATAACACCTCATTGAGGCCCGGAGGAGTAATCGCATTCAGCCTCTCAATCCACAGGGTCTCATGCTGCAGTATAGTTTTGCCCCAGTCGCCACCTCTGTGGGTTTTTGGGACTACCTCCAACACCAAAAACTTAACTACCTCTGAGTCAAATTTGTGATGTATACTAATATGTCAATCAATGATAGTCAATTTTCCATTGGTGGAATAGTATAGGTGATCACCAATATGTTGGCAAAATTCCCATTTTCCCCACATAGAAGGCATTGCAATTACAAATCATTAAATAAATAACCCCTGTCGTGCCACAATTAGCAGGGGTACGTGGTGAGAAAATTTTGCCATTTGGTAGTTTGTACGTAGTACCCTCCAGTACTCAAGGGCACGAGGACATTGTCCACATCGAGAGGTACCACAGAGGTTGACTCGGGATCGGGGTGTGTTATCATAGTGACTGCTGGTGAGGGAGTCGTTTTAACATATTTACCAAGTATGTGATGTTCAGTTAACAAGTGTCAATGGTTAGTTAAGATACTGCGAAACTGGTGATGATGAGCAGAATATTTTGTAATTTTCCTCACCATATCATTCGTTTTAGATTTGGGGGGTGATGACCTTGTACTAGACAGGGCTTGATTGAAAGCTTTCCTGAGGTTAGTGCATGAGTAACCATAGATAGGAGGAGCTCACGTAATAGATTAGCTTGAACCCAAAGTTGCAGGTACTGTGCATATGGAATACTGTGGGCAAGGGACTTGGGGTGTAGACTGTAGGTATGTAACAAACTGTTACCAGCCATGGGTTTACAGTACAGGTTTGTACCAATGGTACCATCTGGCTGTTTGATGATCATCAGGTCCAAAAATTACATTTGCTTAACATCAAAGTTAAAAGTAAAATGTAAATTCAAATGATTTCTATTCACTTGTCAAATAAACTCTGTCATCAAACGTTGAGAGCATGTCCACACAGGGAACAGGTGATCAATATGCCTGTACCATAGGAGGACATGGCTAAGGTACTCACTGAGGGAATCATCAGAAAATACCTGTCTTTCAAAGCCACCCAGATATAAGTTTGCGTATGAGGGTGCACATGAAGTGCCCATTGCAACCCCTTGGACCTGTAAATAGTGCTGTTCCATAAAGGTGAAATAGTTCCTTGTCAAAATAAAATGTAATAATTTCCAGATGAAACCATTTAGTGGTCTGATCTTGTTCCATCAGAAAGGATTCAGTCATTCAGACACCCTGCTTGTAGGGTATACTCGAGTGTAGAGTTGAGTGAACCCGAACTGTAAAGTTCGGGTCCGTACCGAACTTTGGGGTGTCCGTGACCCGGACCCCGAACCCGGACATTTGAAAAAAAGTTTGGGTTCGGGTTCTGGGTTCGGGTATTTGATCACGCATGTTGAATAGCTGCAGGGCAGCCAATCAACAAGCGTTTCACTGGTTTGCCCTTAGAAGCCATCACAGCCATGCCTACTATTGGCATGGCCGTGATTGGCCAGTGCATCATGTGACCCAGCCTCTGTATAAGCTGGAGTCACATAGTGCTGCATGTCACATGCTCAGGCTAGTCTAGGGAGAGGATGCTGTGAGGGACAGATTGCAGATATTAATAACATCTCATCCTGCATTACAGAACAATCTGATTCTGGACTAGGTAGAGATTACTACTACTGCTTTGAGGGACAGATTGCAGATCTCCTCCTGCATAACAGAATGATCTGATTGTGGACTAGGTAGAGTCTACTGCTTTGACGGACAGATTGTAGATCTCATCCAGCATTACAGAACGATCTGATTCTGGACTAGGTAGAGTCTACTGCTTTGAGCGACAGATTATTGTTCTAAAATCATCGCCTACTCCTATAGGGTCAGGTCCCTGCTGTTGCTGTAAGGGACAGATTATTGTTCTAAAATCATCGCCTACTCCTATAGGGTCAGGTTCCTGCCGTTGCTGTAAGGGACAGATTATTGTTCTAAAATCATCACCTACTCCTATAGGGTCAGGTTCCTGCTGTTGCTGTAAGGGACAGATTATTGTTCTAAAATCATCACCTACACTGCCACGGTCACGGCCTAGTCAACCTCTAGGCTCCTACTCTACATCCACCCCCCCTTCCCATTATTATTTTTTTATTTGATTTTCCCTATCCCCATTTTTTTGTAGGGCACTTGTCCTACTCTTACCCTCATTTTACTTCCTTTTGAAGCCCTCTAGCACTTGCCACGACTTTTTTACAGCCATTTTTATGCCGAAAAGTTTGGGTCCCCATTGACTTCAACGGGGTTCGGGGTCCGGGGTAAAGTTCGGGTCAAGTTCGGTACCGAACCCAAACTTTTTCGCCAAGTTCGGCCAGTCCCGCCGAACTCGAACATCCAGGTGTCCGCTCAACTCTACTCGAGTGTAATTACTTGATATCTATAGCCATGAGCAGGGTGTTCGGAGGAACCTGAATCCCCGCTATGTGTCTGAGAAGGTCAGCTGTGTATTGAATGTATGAGAGTAAACCCCCAACATGAGGTAAAAGAAAAGTTTCAATGAATTTGCTGGCGTTTTCTGTTAACAAAACGATCCCGGGGATTATCGGTCTACTGGGGGAGATCTTACATTTTTATGAGTTTTATGTAGAGTATAGAAAGTGGGGACACAAGGGTGTTTGATGATCAGGAAATCTAGGGTATCTCTATCAAACGATCCCTGCCATAAAGCGTTCATGCAGAGTCCTCGGAATTCCCCAACAAAAGCCTGGATTGCCGTAGAAGGGATGGTTTGGTACCACGTGTGGCTGTTAAGCACATCATGTCATATAGTCTGGTACTGAGCATGAGATATCAGGACAATGTTTTTGCCTTTATCAGACGGTTTAATAACAATGTCAGTTTGTCTTTGTAGCCGTGTTAGTACTTGCATTTGATTCAGGGTCAGATTGGAGGATATATCCTGCCATTTCTGACATTTTAGATACTTGGTAGACTGATTTAAAAAGGCCCAGATGGCAGGACAGGTCAACAAGTCTGGAAATGTACATGATCTGGGTTTAAAAGGTTTTAGTGGATTGGGGCAATAGTTGACTCTCAGGGAGTGGGGTGGGTGGTGTAGACCCAAGTCCCTGGGAGTCTCCAAACCACAAGGAAGACAATTCTTTCTCTGTTGTTCCTTCTTCATACAAGAGCATTAAATTCCAAAAGGCACAGAATTCCTCCATTGTGAAGTGGCTGGCCCTTTCCATGAGCTCACGTTCCAAATTGGCTTTGGTCTGTCTTTGTCAAAAATTAACTTGCATGTCAAATTCTGTGCAAAGATGTACACATCTTTTATAGTTTCAGTCACATTTAGAGAGTCCAATGGACAAAATCCTAGGCTTAATTGTAGGACCGAGATTTTGTCCAGAGATAATTCAGTGGGGGTGAGATTAATGATATTTAACTTGGAGGAGTCATTGGAGTGTTCAGGGAGGGGGTTTGAGAACAAATGTGTCCAGATTGTTTTGTTGTGATTGTTTTATTGGGTCTAGTGTCTGTATTTCTAAAAAACCATCATCGCTGGTTTTAGGTGTCCTAGGTGCCAACAGAGAGGATCTCAAAATTTGGCTAATGACATTGTGTAAAGTAGAAGTAGAAGGAGTACCATCACCAGTAACCTGCTTTCCAACAGGGGTAGGTTCCCCTGGTGCGTGTGTCTTTTTGTGTGGTTTGTTAGGTTTTTTTTTTTACCCTTTTTACATTCCACCAGTGAAGAACCACTACCATAACATGATCTATTACATGAAATATTGAAACCTTGTGAGCCAGAGGAGCAGGCACTTGTCTGCTGGGAAAAAGAAGAAGACATAGATGAATCAGATTCTATAGGATCACATGCTTGATTTTTCCCTTTCTTCCTGCACTTAGCATCTGCAAAATCTTTAACTAACTCACCAAATTGTATTATCTTGAGGTCGCTGCTCCTGACAGCCAGTACTTTGTGGTTTTATTTATTTATTTATTTTTTATTTTAGGTACTTATATAGCGCTGTCAATTTACGCAGAGCTTTACATATATGTTGTACATTCACATCAGTTCCTACCCTCAAGGAGCTTACAATCTAAGGTCTCTAACTCACATTCATACATATACTAGGGACAATTTAGACAGGATCTAATTTCAGACAATTCTTTATCGGTGCCAATTTGCAGAGCAACCTGATCTACTGTACATTAACACCTGCTAAGGTATCAGCAAGCCCTTTATCATGTAACAAAACTGCCTATTGAGATGGAGTGAGGCATGACTGGAGCTTAGCAAAGGCTGCAAACTGGACAATTTTCTCAAAGAGCACACTACTGAAGTCTCCAGGGAAAGCACTACTAAGTTGCTTAATCTCAGTTTTTATCTCTGCATCAGGTAGACTACATAAGTTGACTATTACTTTGAACCTTTCATACACTGATTGGTATGCTACCTTGCACTCTTGTAAGGTAACAGACAACTGATTTAAAATAACATTAAAAAATTCACATCTGAATTTTTCTCTCAGAGAAAAAAACTGTTTCTTCTGAGACTGATATTGGGTTTGCATCATATCGCTTGTTTCTCTTTGTTGACCTGCCAGGAGCTTGGCAAAGGCTGCAAACTGGACAATTTCCTCAAAGAGCACACTACTGAAGTCCCCAGGGAAAGTACTATTAAGTTGCTCAAATGAATAGTGGGTACTAAAGAGAGAACACTGCATACCCCAAGTTCAACAAAAAAAATGGGAAGGTTCCCCTGGGAGGGTTTCATGGCAGCAAAATACAATGCATGTGTAGTTTTAGGATATATATTTTTTTACTAACCATATATCAAAATCCATCTTTTCATCCCCATAGGGTTGTAAAAATGATGTGAATTGAAATAAAAACATGAATCTAGTTGTACAACAAGGGACTTGAACATCAATGGTACAGTAAGTACAATATTACAGTAAAAGAGTATCGTATATGATATAGTGCTAACTGTGTCGGTACACCGATGCATTTAGACCTTAGGAGGTTTGGGTCTTCCTCAGGGCGATGGATCCTCTTCTAGAAGGATATCAAAAAGACAACTTAAGTATTTACACTCAAATATAACAAATAACACATTTTTATATACATCAAAACCATATTTACCACTGAATATTTGGAGATTCGGCAATAGTCCCGAAACCAGAGTTTTGTTAAAACCAAATCAGTGAATTTTTGTTCATCATGGGCTGTCCCCTGCTCTCGTAATGCGGAGTGTGCCCCAACCCCAGAAGCTTGCAAGAGGCCACACGTATAGAGGTCTCCCTGGGGGAGGGGGGGGTGGAGACCCACACCACGGGTCCCAAAGGCTCTATTAAATTAATATAATTGATTAAGGTGATTATTGTAGCAAAATAAAATACAATTTAATTTAAATTGCTCTAATATGATATGTAAATTTCAACAAGGGTATGTTCCCCTGGTGCGTGTGTCTTTTCGTGTGGTTTGTTAGATTTTAATACCCTTTTTACATTCCGCCGCTGAAAAACCACCACCATACCATGATCTTTTATATGAAAGATGGAAGCCTTGTGAGCCAGAGGAGGGCTCACTTGTCTGCTGTGAAAAAGAAGAAGATATAGATGAATTAGATTCTATAGGATCCCGTGTTTGATTTTTCCCTTTCTTCCTGCACATAGCATCTGCAAAATCTTTAACTAACTCACCAAACTGTATTATTTTGAGGTCACTGCTCTTGATGGCCAGTACTTCCTGGTTTTCAGACAATTCTTTATCAGTGCCAATTTGCAGAGCAACCTGAGCTACTGTACATTAACACCTGCAAACAGGGCTGGACTGGGACAAAAATTTGGCCCTGGACTTCATCCAGACCGGCCCAGGGCACATCAGGGTACAGTGCACATCAGGGCAAAGGGCACGGGACACATCAGGGCATCGAGTCCAACGAGACGTTTAACCGTGACTATTTCTTAACAGACTTTTGGTCCTTCATGACCGGTAGTTCTCGTCACTGGAGTTTTATTATGTCAAACCACTCAATCAATTTCTAAAACGTCTACGATACACGTCCTTCTTTCCCTTTTTAGTTTGTGCCCTAGGATATCTTAGATTAAGTAGATATAGAAGAAGAAAAAGTGTCGTCTGTTCACTCGGGAGGAGACCGAGTGTTCCGAAGGTAGAAAGTATATTTTCTAGTACCATACCACCACCAAAAAGTCGCCGCCTTACATTTTTCCCATAATTTTAGATTGTTTG
>BLSH010201651.1:1338906-1352988 GCA_018402905.1 Glandirana rugosa
AAGTTCTCATTCATGTCACAGTCACGCTGCTGCCCGGCGGCCCCGCCCCCTCCTCTCTCCTCATCCATCCCAGGTGATGTTACAAGCCAATTGGAATGGACGAGGAGAGAGGAGGGGCGGGGCCGCCAGGGAGCAGCGTGACTGTGACATGAATGAGAACTTCTTACACAGCCGCTCCCTGCGCTTCTCTGCTGTTGAATCCCCGATCTACCCGTCAGCTGATTGGCGGTGATTGACGGGTAGATCGCGGGCACCCATGCGAGGACGAGGCCGGCCCACTTAGCCATCGGCCCACCGGGAAACTCCCGGTAGTTCCGATGGCCAGTACAGGCCTGCCTGCAAAGGTATCAGCAAGCCCTTTATCATGTAACAAAACTACCTATTGAGATGGAGTGAGGCATGACTGGAGCTTGGCAAAGGCTGCAAACTGGACAATTTCCTCAAAGAGCACACTACTAAAGCCTCCAGGGAAAGCACTACTAAGTTGCTTAACCTCAGTTTTTATCTCTGCATCAGGTAGACTACATAAGTTGACTATTACTTTGAACCTTTCATACACTGATTGGTATGCTACCCTGCACTCTTGTAAGGCAACAGACAACTGATCTAAAATAACATTAAAAAATTCACATCTGAATTTTTCTCTCAGAGAAAAAAACTGTTTCCTCTGAGACTGATGTTGGGTTGCATTATATCGCTTGTTTCTCTTTGTTGACCTGCCAGTAGTTGATTTGTATTCCGCATTCCCACAGAAGTTCCTGCCATCTAGTTTCAGATCTTCATGACTATCTCAAAGTGATTCCAGAATCTTTTCCAGAGGATCAGTTAGATACATCACCTTTTTCCATTCAATGTCAATGCCTTGAAAAGCTGTACTTGTACTGTTGAACCGTACAAGAATTATTTTCCATATCTTAGCCATCAGCACAGTTTCAAGACAGTCCAATTTGTCTCCCAATGCTGAGCTTCATGTCTTGTTTCAAGTGTTTGCTCCAGGTCACTTTCAATAACTCTGAGGGCATTTAGAATAGAGTTGTATCCATCTACAAGGGCTTCAGTAGCATCAATTCTTGCTGGCTTGCTGAAGTTGAAATATAAAACATCTGCCAGAAGCCCTCATCCCTTTCTTTGCCTCTGAAGTCAGGCTTAACTTTATAATTAATTAATTAACTTAATTAACTTGTCTGGGGCTCCCTGTGGCATGAAGGACCCGGGGCAATTGCCACTTTTGCCCCTTATTGCTCCCAATGGCTGAAAGTGGTAAAATAAAAAAAAAACAAGAGTTGTAGTAGCAATAATAATGCCAATCACCGTACTTTATATTGTGACATCATTTTTAGCATTCCTGCACACAACCATTCCATAACCCTAATACAAACTTCTATAAAATGTGGACTTTTGTCAGAACTGCCTCACACAGAAAAAAGTCAGGCAGATGATACGGCGACCAGAGTGAGAAAAGCAAGCTCAGCAACAACTAGGGAGTAGCGGACATTAGAATGACACCATGCAGCTTTTTTTGACAAGTATCTAAAGGTGTAAGCATGGGAGCCACAGACCATTTTAAATCTGAAGGGGGGAGGTACAGCACCAAACTGTGTTATTACTTTGTTTGACAATGAATAGGGTCCTGCAAATTGAAGGTTGAGATCTTGTCATTCAGCTGCTCCTCTTCCATTCGCAGAACACAATTAATGCTGTCACTTGCTGCTGGTGGGCGTGCTATGGAGGGAGGTATTTCTTAAAGAATTTCTGAAGGTGCTAAAGTGTACCCAAGCACTCGCCTGGTACTGCTGCTGGTAACATTACTGATTGTAATCTCAATTGGAAGCCTATGTGGCAGGATGATAACGCAATAACACAATTAGGAGACAGGGACAGAACATTTAGATATTCACCAGCACACCAGGATCCTTAGTTTCATCCAATGCTGTTTTTATTCAAAAAGAGATCACATCACAAACAATGTGGTGCAACGTTTTGGAGCCACGCAGGACTCCTTCATCAGGCATGTGATAAAGTGCAAGCTGCTGTGCATAGATATTTAAATAAACATCCACCAGTCAAGACAAGAGAATAGACAGTCCCTCCCCCCCCAGAAAGACTATGATGACATCATCAATCCCACCAGAAAGCAGTAAACAATTGCCACACACCAATGTAAATGCACATAATAAACTTACTATGCTGCACTACAGGAGATATGGTGATATTGGGACGGACAATGTGTTGGTGCACTTTGATTAGTTGGCATCATGGGGCATTACTCCGATCTGCAGATACGTCCGATTGGGAGGTTTGTGCCAGCGTCGCTGGTTGCCTAGATACTGGTGACGCATGTGCATTAACAAGTAATCCAGTTATCTGGCTCCCTGCCCCGCCAGCCAATCCATTTCAAGGCAAGCCGCACATGCTCAGTTCTCTTGTCTTGATTGGTGGATGTCTATTTAAATATCTATGCACAGCAACTTGCACTTTATCTGACCTGATGAAGGGGTCCTGTGATCTCTTTTGGAATAAAAACCGCACTGGACGAAACAAAGGATCCTGGTGTGCTGGCGAATATCTAAATCTTGTATTGGTACCAGTATCCAGCTGGTTGTCGCTGCAGCACCAAATACTTTAGAGCTTGTTCCAGGAACCTGTGCAATGGGAATATGGACTAGGGACAGATCATTGTCACTATACAGGGGTGGCTCCAGACAATTTTTTTTGGGGGTGCTATGTTGGTGCTGTAAGTACAAGTGGGGGAGCTAATGCGGCACGTTTTGCACGCCGCATACCACGTACCTATGGGCATGGCCAAAAAGTAGGCGTGTCCAGCAAGTGAGTGTTTCTGTTGCATTCAGAAGTGTGATGCATACAGAGTGCAGCGTGCAGAAGTTCGCTGGGTAAAAAGTGCAGCATTCAGGAGTTCGCTGCAGCATTCAGGCGTTCGCTGCATACAGAGTGCAACATTCAGGAGTTCGCTGCATACGGAGTGCAGCAATCAGAAGTGTGCTATGTACAGAGTACAGTGTTCAGGGGTTCGCTGTCTACAGAGTGAATGCATGAGGTAAACCTCCGTGTCTCAGATAAAAAAATATACTAGACTGAAAACTGTGTGCAAAAAACTTTACTGGAATTGTATTTGCACATTATTTATAGCACCACATTCACATAGACTGGTTGATGTTGGTTTGTTTTTCAAGTATATGAAGCCATTGCATATTTTGCATACACTCACGGGTATGTCTTTACTCGCGAGTGTACTTAAAGTGAAGGTACGTAAAGCGGAGTATGCCTGTAGGTGTCTCTCTGCCTCTCACCCCCCATGCTGTGTTCTCTCTTCTCTCCAGTCTGATCCAGCTGTCAGCACCTCTTCCTGTATGGCTTATATGTCAAATAAGGCGGGCTGGGGAAGGGGGCGGGTACAGTGCCCTTCCCATTGGCTGAGGAGGCGGGAGAGGAGTGGAGCAGCTGCAGGATCTTCATGTTTACTGACACTGGAACGCATATAGATACGCCCCTGCTGGGACTAAATAAGAATCAGCTGCTTTTGTATCCAAAGCTGCTGTATCCCTCCACAGGGAAAAAAGAGTCCCCAACTATCTGGCATTAATAAGGGAATTTGCAGATACAATGCTATTAAACAGTGAAGCATGTGCAAGATACGGCTTATGAATTTTGAGGGTGCTATGGGGGTGCTTAAAGAATTGTTGGGGGTGCTTTAGCACACCCAAGCACCCACCTGGCACCATCCCGGCACCATATAAAGGAAAGGGCCTAGAAAGCTGTTGATTTAAAAAGATTGAACCAGGCTTTTTAAATTACATTAACATGGTAAAAATAGGTGAAAAGAAATTTGAAAAAAGGGATGTTGTTGTCCATACAGAACAATCAAGTTTTTTTGTATTCTCTGGAAAAATAAAATAAGGATGCCTTTGATGTTTTTTATGATGGATTTATACTATGTGACATTTTGTTCTGGTAATAAAGGACTTTGTCAAGGATGTGTGTGTTTATTTACTTTTCAAATTTTTTTGTTAATGAGTAACCAGAGATACTATGTACTTCTAACTCATTCACGTGGGGGGAAATTAAGGGTCCCCTTATTTTATGGTCTGGAATGGAATTTTGGGGGATTTCACACATCCTCAGCAAGGATAAAGGTCTGACATTGATTTAGGGGGCCCCCTTGCAATTTTTTTATAGCCTGATATGGATTTTAAAGTGGTGCCACATGCAACAAAGAAGAAAAATGGGTGGGGTTCCCCCTCAAAATGTATACTAGACCATTAGCATACAGCCTGGCTGGCCAGTAAAGGGGAGCACCCTCCTTCTAAAAAAATGCCAGGTTTTATGTCCTCAAGATGGGGTGGTTGCCTTGCCGAGAGCCCTAACAAAGTATCTTGTTCCCATGTTGATGAGGATAAGGGGCCTCATCACCACATCCCTGACCCAGTGGATGTGTGAGTCTGGGGGGGGGGATTAAATGAGTAAAAGCTCTGCTGACTTCCATCATTTAATCACGTGCAAGCAAAAATGCAGTTTGTTTTATTTTCCTTGCATGTGATTGGGTACTTTTTGCAAAGTGAAGATTTACCTAACTTACTAATCTCTGGAGCTACCGCACTTGCAGATTGCAACTAGGGATGGGCCAAATGGACCCCTGTTCGGTACTCACCAGAACGTCCGAACACCGCGGAAGTTCAGACCCGAATAACGAACCCTCATTAACGTCAATGGGGCCCAAACTTCAAAAATCAAAAGTGCCCATTTTGAAGGCTTATATGCAAGTAATTGGGCATACAATGGTTTTAGGGGTCCGGGTCCTGCCCTTGGGGACATGTATCAATGAAAAAAAAGTTTTTGAAAAACTTAATTTTTAAATGAGCAGTGATTTTTTGAAGTGAAAGCATAAAAATGAAAAATTCCTTCCAATATAGTGCCTGGGGAGTCCCCTTAGTCTACATGTAAAGTGACAGATCTGTACAATGTCTAGAATCTGCTGCAGCAATAATTGCATTTATAAAGCCCAAAAAAATGACAATTTCCCAGCAAGCTGCCTTTATTTTGCTCAGAAACAGCTGGGGGGCCAGTGTGTATGATGAGGCCACAATGTAGTACACTGGGAACAAGATCAGAGATTTGTTGGATAAATTCTGATGTCACTTTGACTTTGAATAGAAGTAACGGTGCGTAAAAAATGGGTCTTGGGTGTCGGTGGTGCCTTCACACCATAACCCTATAGAGGTGCTCTTCATGAAGGCAAGAATTGGACTTTCTGTAAAAAAAAGTGCAATGATATGCACCTGTCAAACAGGTGCAGAAAAATTGGTCTTTGGGTGGCAATGGCGCCTTCCCACCGTAACCCTATAGAGGTGCTCTTGATGAAGGCCAAAAAAATGCAATGATATGCACCTGTCAAACAGGTGCTGAAAAAATGGTCTTTGTGTGTTAATTGTGCCCATTAAACCTATACCAAAAACACTATTCCAGATTATTGAGCACCCTTAAAACTAGGCAGCCTCGAAGAAGGAGGGGATTGGAGTGGGAGCTACAGCGCTAATGAGTTGGAATAGGTAAAAAAACTTAGATGTATGGTGAATGGAGGCAGCTCATCAAAAAAGATTAGGTCCTGGTAACCTAATGACAACTGTAGAGGGAGAGGAGGGTAAGAGTGCAGCAGCCTGGTCCAGCCTCGAAGTCCTGCAGGGTTTTCACATCCCAAAAAAACTCAATCGGTGACATCTGCATCAGGGGCTTCATAGCTGGTAATCCATGACTGATTAATTTTTATGAAAGTCAAATGGTCCACTGAGTCTGTGGACAGACGCATTCTATGAGCAGTCACGAAACCTCCTGCAGCACTGAATGCCCATTCTGAAAGCACACTGGATGCAGGGCAGCCCAACAACTTAATAGCATACTGGGCAAGTTCTGGCCAGTGGTCTATTCTCATGACCCAGTAAGCCAGTGGATCGTCAGCTGGAAAGCTCTCCATCTCTGTTTTGGCCCCGAGGTAATCGTCCACCATGTGATGCAGATGCTGCCGATGGGATGTGGAAGCTGACAGGCCTGGGTGGCGAGGACTAAAAAAATTACAAAATGCCTCACTTAGGCGGACGCCTTCTCCAACTCTCCTCTCTTGACCAATAGAAGACTCAAAAGAACATTTTCCATGATAAAGTAACCTACTGGAGTCGGGAAAAACGTTCTATAAAATCCTCTTTGATGTGTCCTCAAGACATTTTATCTTCTGCACTCTCTGTGGGGACGGGATGAGTTCTGAGACCTTCCCCTTATAACGGTGGTCAAGGAGGGTTGCCAACCAGTAATGATCATTTTCCTTCATGCTACGTATTCTTGGGTCCTTTCGCAGGCTTTGAAGCATGAGGTTGCCCATGCGCCTCAAATTTGCAGAGGCTTGAGAAGCAGACTCCTCTGGGTCACTCAGGATGACAGCATCTGGAACTTCCTCCTCCCAGCCACTTACTACTCGCAAGGGTCCTGGGGTTGGAAAGCCATCGCTTACAGATGGACGCATGTCTTCTTCTTCTTCGAAGCCTACAAATGTGTTAGAATCCTCCTCCTCATCCTCCGCCCCTCTCTCCTCCTGTGTGTTCTGTGACATAGGAATGATGGTGTCTGGATAAAGTGGGCCTTGAGAGGAAAGGAAGTCCTCCTCTTCCTCCTGCTGCTCTGCCTCCAGTGCCCTGTCCATAATGCCACGCAGAGTCTGCTCCAGCAGGAACACAACAGGGATTGTGTCACTGATGCATGCACTGTCACGGCTCACCATCCTTGTGGCCTCCTCAAATGGTGACAGTACAGTGCATGAATCCTTAATGATCAGCCATTGGCGTGGGGGAAAAAAAGCGGAGGCGGCCTGAGCCTGTCATCGTGCCGTACTCACACAGGTACTCGTTGACGGCCCTCTGCTGCATGTATAGCCATTGAAGCATTGCTAAAGTCGAGTTCCACCTCGTGGGCATGTCACAAATCAGGTGGTTTATGGGTGGTGGAATTCCCACTGAATTTCGGCCAACCGAGCACTTGCTGTGTTTGACCGCTTGAAATGGCTACAGACTCTTCTGGCCAGTTTTAGCACATCTTCCATCCCTGGGTATGTATTTAGGAAACGCTGCACCACCAAATTTAGGACATGTGCCAGGCATGGCACATGTGGCAACTTTCCCTGTCTAAGGGCGGACAGGAGGTTTGAGCCATTATCGCACACCACCATTCCTGGCTCCAGCAGGCGTGGTGTGAACCACCTCTGGACTTGTCCCTGCAGAGCTGCAAGAATCTCTGGTCCGGTGTGGTTCCTGTCCCCTAGACACACCAGCTGAAGCACTGCATGGCACCTTTTAGCCTGACTCATGGAATAGCCCTTTGAACGCTTAGGGGGTATCTGTTGTTCATAGGACAATTCTGCAGAGGAGAGCATGGAGGTGGCGGGGGAAGAGAAGGAGAAGGGGGTCACAGGTCTGGCATCATCACCACCAGCTGTATGGAAATGTGGGGGCACAACAAGCTGCAGCACCGAGCCCTGTCCTGAATCCCTTCGAGTTGCAAGCAGTAAAGTGGTGTTTGGTGAACTTTAATTTGAGCACTCACACTACACAGACACACTCCACAGATACACTATAATATACTGTAGTATAATGCGCCAAACGTACAGTGACGCACAAAGAGATATGGCGTTAAACTTGCAGTAACGCACAAAACTGTATGGCATCAAACTGGCAATAACGCACACAGAACTATATGGCGTTAAACTGGCAGTAACGCACACAGAACTATATGGTGTTAAACTTGCAGTAGCACACACAGAACTATATGGCGTTAAACTGGCAGTAACGCAAAAATACCTATATGACGTTAAATTGGCAGTAACGCACACAGAAGTAAATGGTGTTCAACTGACAGTAACGCACACAGAACTATATTGCGTTAAACTGGCAGTAATGCACAGAACTATATGGCATTAAACTGGCAGTAAAGCACACAGAAGTAAATGGCGTTAAGCTGGCAGTAATGCACACAGAAGTAAATGGCATTAAACTGGCAGTAACGCACACAGAACTATATGGTGTTAAACTGGCATTAACGCACACAGAAGTAAACGGTGTTAAACTGGCAGTAACGCACACAGGCAGTAACGCACACAGAAATCCATGGCCTTAAACTGCCAGTAACACACAGAACTATATGGCATTAAACTGACAGTAACGCACACAGAAGTAAACGGCGTTAAACTTGCAGTAATGAACACAGAAGTAAACGGCGTTAAAACTTGCAGTAACGCACACAGAACTATATGGTGTTAAACTGACAGTAACACACACAGAAGTAAATGGCATTAAACTGGCAGTAAGGCAAACAGAAGTAAATGGCGTTAAACTTGCAGTAACGCAGTCAAATAGACGGTGTTCAACCGTCACTACACTGACTCTATCTGAACTGTCCCTACTCTAGCTATACACTAATGTAAAGATTACTGACACGGTCTCACTACACTACACTGAAACTATTAGAGCTGTCCCTACTCTAGCTATACTAATGTAAAGATTACTGACACGGTCTCACTACACTACACTGAAACTATCTGAGCTGTCCCTACTCTACATATACACTAATGTATGTATGAATGACACTGTCTCGCTACACTACAGTGAAACTATCTGAACTGTCCCTACTCTAGCTGCACACTATACAAAGCTGAATGATGGTCCTCCTAACTACACTCACACTATCCCTAGACTGACACTAAACTAATATTCTACACTGACAATTGAAGCAAAATAGCACAGTTTAGCACACTAGCTAACTAATAGCACTGAATAGAGCCCTGTTCTATCTCTCTTCAGCCGAGATCACACTGAAAATTGCTGCCATTGAAAGAATACTCTTATACTGTGGTGCATGAATGAGCCATGATTGGACAAAGTCATGAGGACAGTGTCCAACAAAAACTCTGACAGTGCTCTGTGCCCTGATTGGCTGAAGCTTTTACTGCTTCAGCCAATCAGGGCTTGCAATGCATTGTTCAGTGTCACATTGCATTTTGGTCAATTCGGGGGGCCGAAAAAACGGTCCCGTTTGTTTGGCTATTCGCCGAACGACTGAACAGCGAAAGTCCGGCCGAACTTATGCTTGGGCCGAACCGTTCGCCCATCCTCAATTGCAACTGCACTTTGCAAAGTGCACAGTCTATTTGCCTTTAGTAAATCAACCCCAATGTCTCACATTGTCCAAAAAATAATGTCCCTCAATGTCCAAATGAATTGTCCCATGATGTCCATAAAATAATGTCTCATAAAGCAAATGTTCCATAATAATCCGAGGGGGGCCGAACAAATGGTCCTGTTTTTTCGGCTATTCACCGAACGACTGAACAGCGAAAGTCCGGCCGAACTTATGCTTGGGCCGAACCGTTCGCCCATCTTCAATTGCAACTGCACTTTGCAAAGTGCACAGTCTATTTGCCTTTAGTAAATCAACCCCAATGTCTCACATTGTCCAAAAATAATGTCCCTCAATGTCCAAATTTATTGTCCCATGATGTCCATAAAATAATGTCTCATAAAGCAAACGTCCCATAATAATCCCACTGATCCTCTCACCGCAAATGACAGTGAAGCTTCCTAGCAACAAATGATTCATCCATTGGACCACTCACAGCCAGCGGGGATGCTGGCTAATGTTGTTGACCAAATATGGTTACATGACCATATTAGGTCAATGGTGTCAGGCAGCACCCCTGGCTTGATTACTTACAAGAGGCAGTTGCCAGCATCTTGTCAATCACAGCCCTGAGCACGAAGCTGTCATTCATTCATTCATTGTGGTATTACAGCCAGGAATTTCACTGCAGAAGGTGAACAGGCCATTTAGTTTGCCCATTAGGAGAAGTATGAATAGTTGAATTTCAGGGCAAACCCTGCATTACCCCAAACTCAGACCTCATCTCTGTTTGCAATGTATGATAGCACAGTCCCTTGTAGTCTCCACCAGGTGGGTGTATAGCTGGTTGACAATGCAGGAGCACATTTAGGTGATAGTTGTCATCCCATAATGGGAAGCACCTGTACAAAGACCTTCATAGAAGGATCACCAGGCATTATTGTAATAAAAGCAGCAAAAAAAATGATTAAAACTATCTTTTAAAATACACTGACATGTTAAAGAAAATAAGAGTTTTAAGTGATTAGGTTTAGATCACTTTAATGTCTGTTTAGCATCTGCCATGAACCACTGATGGACATGCTTTTAAGAACAGAATATAGGCTAAAGTGTTTTTTTTTTTAAAAGATAGCATGTGACCTAAAATTGTCTGGAGTCAAATCGTTAGCTCGTTATCTCACACCTTCTGTAGGCAGTTATATTTTCTTTTAAGAAAAAATATTTTTATACAATGGTTTGATGAGGATTATGACAGAGCTTGCTGAAATACACAATAAACTCTTTGGAAGCCTGACCCATCTATTTACAGCATGCTATTGCAAGCAACATAATAGTCAAAGCGGATATGGCTACAGCAATCAGGGATCCAAAATTGAAGGGCAGAGAAATTTTAGACATTTTTATCAGTCCTATTTCTCAGTTTAATATAGTATGAGCTATCCATGATAAGAAGCAATTCTGAACACAATTACAGGAGATGAGACATTGTGCACTGGCAGCCATTCACTTGTATTTCTGTAATGCTGCAAGCAGTTCAATTCAAAATCAATATATATTTAGAACTTCAGGTTAAGTTACTCATATTGTATGTTTAAAACAAACACAGATAAGGGGTTTTTCTAATAGCAATCCTGCATCATTTCCCAATAATCAGGTCTATTCTGTCTATCCATAATAAATCCAGATGGGAACAATTGGAAAATGAAGGAGGTGAAACATTTGTACTAGAGTAAACTCTTTATTTTGTACTAAAGCTTCTCTGCCAGTATAATCCAAATACATTTCCCCTATTTCCTGCATATAAAGAAATGCATTTTAAAATAGACTGTCAATTTCCTTTTTTATTGTACAAACACAGGATATAGTTGCTTAAGGAGTTAAACATAGCAACATATAAATAGAGTTATGTATTTGGAACAAATTAAAAAATATGATACCTAACGTGTTAGTTTTTTTTGAGATCTTAGATGTTCATTTTTATTTATTTAAGAAAACTTGTCAGGAAAATGTTACATGCCTTTTGATGAAAAGAATATCACAAATGACATATCATAAACTCCAACTGCCAAAGCCCACTCCTCCGAAGTCCTTCAAGGTGTTTTTTTAAAGAAAAACCCAATTCAGTGACGTCATGAAACCTCCTCTTCTTCCAATGCCAGGGGGTCACCAGGGACACTGCAAACTAGTACGGATAGTACACTTATATCACTTGCTTTGTGTGGGTGTTAATACTTTCCAGGTCGCAGGCCAATTCACACCTAGAGCCCCGCCATTACAGTGGCTCCTTCAGCCTGAGGTTAGGTCTGTCCCTACTTGCCTCAACAATAGACTCCATAGCATTTTAAGAAGGTAGTACTGAGTATGTCCTTAACTCCACCAGCTTATCTCACACCTTCAATGAACGCTTGACTTGACACATTGCACCCTTGCATATACATGAAAGCCAACATACATCTCTTTGTAAGGCCCTACACACCATGACTACAGGCTTGGTCCATTGGTGAGACTTTTACTGCAGCAGGCTCCAGTATGTAGACCCTGCTGCTAAGTGGGGAACATGAAGTACAAACTGTTCCATCACTACCAAGTCCCCCAACACCTGACACCATCACTACTTCCCCTGATGGCTGGCTGGTACTCCTTCGTGTTACACTTTTCCTTCCCAACCATAAAGGTTGACTAGAATGTTTACTTGTAAACACATAACCACAAGGGTTAACTTGGTTACCACATACTTGCTCTTTAACCCAGAGGATTAAACATGGCTTGCTCCCACTCCACATTATTCTAGATACACCATAAATACACCACAGTAATACATTTGATAAACTGCATTAGAAATTCAGACCAGGCAACTCTTCTTGCAAAGAAACTGAATTTACTGAATAATCTTTTTCACATGTTAAAACATCTTCACACTGAACGGTATAACATCTTTAGACTGTATAGTTCCTTTCCTGTTGTATAGATCAATTGACTGTGCTTTTACAGTCTATTCTCTGCCCCCTCTCATGTTGCTGTCCATACCTGATTGTATGCAGTCCTTTTAAAACACACATCAAGGTAGTTCTCCAAAGTTGTTCACATTATGCAGACAGGTCTTCTAGCAACAGTTCCTTTCCCAGACAGCAACCATGATGCTGTACTTTCCCTGTATTTATACCCCAAAAAATAAGTGGTACAGACACAGGGGAAAACCCCTTATAATGGCAGCCATCAATTTAGGTTACAGAACACACTTCATTTTAACACCAGAACTCATTAAGGTAGATGCCTGCCTATGGGCATTCTTATAAGAATCTGGAAGCCTCGATAAAAAATAAGGGGGTCTCTTGATACAGCCACCGACCCTACATGTACAGTATTAGTAAGAGGTATATACTACCCCTACTCATTCACAAAAGAAAAAAAATGGAAACAGTAAATATAAACACACACTTTTTTCCTTTATAAAAAAAAAAAGTCCATGATGTACATCCATTGTCAACCACATTGCCAAGTGATGCAGATCCTCATCAATCACAATGAACGGCAGCTGCCGACTCACAGCTTGGCATCTTCGCCCTGGGCACTGGATTATCTTGTCCCGGTGATGATTAATACACATCGATTTCCTTTTAGGAGTAACTCCAGGAAACATATCACTGTCTGTGAGTGAGTTCAAAATGTTCTCTAGAAAGTCCAATAGCTTTACCTAAATTGTTTTAGGAATGTACTGTATAAACAGACATCCTTTGCAGTGGTCCTGTACAAATATATAACCATTTAAAATGACATATGTGACCAAAATAATGAAAATAGTACTGCTGGAATGCCCCCCCCCCCCAACCTGTGTCAGTAGGATCAACATGTAAAAAGATGGGCATATATATCTGCATTGGCAATCTCATACAGGAAAAACAAGATGTGACATGATTGGGAGGCTGTTTACTGTATATGAGCTATGAACTAGAAGTGTTTCCCACATGACCTAAAGCTGAACTCCATCTTGCATTAAAAGAGAAGTATGGTCAACGCGTTTTTTGGCCATACATCTCTTCGGGGCCACAGGAGTACACTTATTTTTGCTCTTCTGTTACCCAGAATTTGTGCTTGGCTGAGAGCCAAAGCCAGCTGAACATATTCCCTCCCCTGCCCAGTGCTCCAGTGAGTGCTGGAGAGACAGAGTGGAGAGCGGTTACTGACAATCACTGCTCTCTGCTTAGGGTTGACGAGAACTGAGTGATCAGCTGTCATGCGATTGCTCAGATATGGTACTTATATCCGGTGGGGAACAGCTGCAGCGTCACATCGATGCTGCAGCATGGAGGTGAGTATGTGTGTTTTCTTTTGTGAACAACACTTACATGTCACAATTAGAGTTGAGCGAACTTCTAGAAGTCCGGGTTCTGCTGGTTCGGCCAAACTTCGGGACAAAGTCCGGGTTCGGGTCTGGACAGAACCTGAACTTTGTCCCGGACCCCGAACCCCATTGAAATCAATGGGGACACAGACTTTTAGGCACAAAAATGGCTGTAAAAGTCCTAGAGGTCTGCAAAAGGAAGGAAATGGGGGTAAGGGTGGGACAAGTGACCTACAAAAAAATGGGGACAGGGAAATAACTTTAAATATTTTTTAAAAAATAAAAACACGGATTTTCAGACACAGGGGTAACTAAAGTTACCCCAAGCCCCAGGCCCTGTTTCAAGTCCAAGACAGGTCTGGGCTTGGGCCTGAAACAGGGCTTCAAACCGGCTTGGTCGTCTTGGGCCTGAAGATCTTCAAGCGAGTTGAGATTAACACTGTACATTCACAACAAGTGTTTTCTTTTGTGTGTATGAGTGGAGGTACGACGTCGTAGCTACACTGCGACGTCGACAAGGGGTGGCCTATATTCATGGTATAGACTCGTTAGCGTACTGTCGACTAGTG
>BLSH010201651.1:1361858-1376013 GCA_018402905.1 Glandirana rugosa
GGAAAAACTTCACAAACAGTTCATACTATCCATTCCCCTCCCCCTGAGCCTCCCTCACTCACCGGCAGCCGAGCCACAAGTATGGGGAGACTGTCAGAGGAAGCTGCAGAAAGAAAGTCATATCAGCATACCAAACGCTATCAGTAGGATCCAGACCCCCCTACCCCTCCTCCACCTACCGGAAAAACCACTCAGAAGTCAGCTGGCAGCCTCAGGGAAGAAAACACCTTCCCCTGGTTTTAAAAATGCCGCCCCCCCCGGCCGGCCAATCAGGCGCCGCCAGACGGCGCACCAATCATAGCCGCGCCCGCTCGGCCAATCAGGGGAGGCGCCGTGACATCATACAGGCGTGCCAGCCGGCTCAGAACCCGGAAGTGGAGGAGAAGCAGCGGCGCCCGGCTCCCATGCAGGGACCCAAAGACAAGACAAAACTGACAGAAAAGGAACCCAGGATGGCTGCCTCCACGCGACTTATGGCGATTTATGCCAGCGCTACCTCCGGCACCAGGAGCGTCACCATCCGAGGGCTTTACCCCCTTACCGGGACCTTCCACCGTAGGGACAGACGGCAGGAATCGGGACGTCCGGAGCAAGGACAGAATAAGAACACCGTCTCCAGGTACTGCTGTCCTTTTATGCTCTGTTAAAGGGATGTCCTATACGGGGTCAAGGGGGCGGGGTTGACCCGAGGTGTGCTGACATGGGGCTGAGCCAGGAAATATATATATATATATATATTTTTTTTTTTTTGAGAAGAAGCCCCAAACATATTAGTAAAAAAACTCATTCCTCGCAGTAACCAAATACTGTCCTGAGCAGCTGTCTTTAGGCATTGTAAAGGTTAACAGCAGCTGCTGCTACTGAGAAAGGTTGCACATTTTGGCCACCAACTTCTGCCCTCTCTGCCATTCACAGAATGTATACTATTATTGTCGCACAATGCATCACATGCAAAGCAGTTGAATGACTGACTGTTTACTGCCCAGTCACAGAACGCAATACATGGCAGAGAGGGCAGAAGGGGGTGGGGGTGAGGTACGACTTTTCTCAGTAGCAGCAGCTGCTGTTAACATTTACAGAGCTAGAAGACAGCAACTCAGGACAGTATTGGGCAGCTCTGAGAAAGTACAGAATGGAAGCGTTTACCAGAAACAGCTGCCTACAGGTAACGGGATAAACACCAATACACAAAACAAATGTGTTTGGAGTCATATCCCCCCCCCCCCAAAAAAAAAAAACTCCAAAAAAACAAAACATAATCTACTCCTTTAGGGTCCATTCATAAAAATTAGTTTTATTGGCAAATACATAGATTTAAGGAATAGGAAAGGCTATTGTACCACAGGAAGGTAACATTTGGAATCATTTAACAGGTAGGCTAAGCCCTTTGTGTTAGCCTAAATGGAAAATGAGGTGTTTGACAGGGGTGGAATGTTCCTTTAAAATGAGAATTCAGACATACAAGGGAATCAGTTTAAATGTCTGACAATAAAAGATATAGTCAAACCAATCTCCTTTCATAGCTCTGCAGTTATCATGTACAGACAGTAACAGATGAGAGAATTTTCCCATTTGCCTTTCAGCATGAGAGAATATATGAGACATTTTAAAATGAAATACGTTTTCAGCCTTGCATTAGCTTTTTCTCACATTTATTCAGGAATTACCTTTTGTGTAAGAGATACGATTTTACATTACTTTTATTCTGTTTGAGATACAGTAAAACCTCGGATTGCGAGTAACACGGTTAACGAGCGTTTCGCAGTACGAGCAGTATTTAAAAAAAAATTCTGACTCGGTTTGCGAGTGCTGTCTCGCATAACGAGCAGAATTTAGCCTTTTTGCATGTAATACCGCATGTGGCCAGAGGGCAGGAGCGCTGGAGAGCCTTGAAGGAGGCCGGAAATACTCGGAATTCCTTAGAAATACCTAAAGTGTAAACACTTCCCAAGCATTTCCGAGTGATTCTGACGTCTTAGAGGCTCACCAGTGCCACCACTCCTCTGGCCACATGTGGAATTGCATACACCAGGCGTCCCCGGACCTGTGGCCACATACAGTACTGCATAGACAAGCAGTATCTGTGGAATGAATTAACTGAGTTTACATAGGTTCCTATGGGGAATAGCTATAGCTAATGTGCAGACAATGTGGTGACTAATGGAAGTCTCATAAGCTATTAAAATGGAATTACTGCCTAACACTAACTATGTATAAAAATGTACCCAGAATGGCTGAGACATGGGAGCCTATGAATGATGTTGCGGCTCCCAGAAATGTCAAGTGCTCCCCCTCTCCCCTGCAGCTGCTGCTGACTGATACAAGGGATAATGTGACTGGACTAGAACATACTAGAAATTGGTAACTATACACATCATTTTTACATAGGTTAGGCAGCCTAGGTGGCGGGGGGGGGGGGGCATTTTCAACTGCTTCCCCCCATGTCATTGTAAAATGATGGATGGGCAGGAACCCTATTTTCTGGGAGGATGTCATACGGTGCTTTGGCACCATCTATCACCTGCTGTGTCCACCTGATACAGCAGATGATTGATCAGTGTACCGGCACGCTGTCGGTACCATGTGATCGCTGTGGCCAATCACAGCAGACCACATGACAGTTGTAAACAATGGATTGTTTTCCTTTCATGTATACAATTGTGTTGCTAGCTGTGATTTGTCACAGTGGTCACATGGTACAGACAAGGCCAATCACAAAAATAAAAAAAATGTATTTCATTATGTCACTGACAGATATGATTCACTGGTGACACTATGTAGAAAATAAAAATGTGGGGAAAAAAAGCATTTTTCTCTTCATTTTACCAAAAATTCACAACTTCAAAAACATGCCATGCCTCTTACTAAATGCCTTAGACTGTCTACTTTCCAAAAAGGTCATTTGGGGGGGGGGGGGGTATTTGTACTGCCCTCAAGAAATGAGAGGCTGTCAGTACATAGATTTTCTGATATTTATACCATAGTTTGTGGATTTTCCTACAGACTAAATAGTATACACTGATTTGGGGTATTTTCACCAAAGAATTGTAGCTGCATACATTTTGGCCTATATTTTGTGAGGAAAGATTATTTATTTATTTGTTTATTTAACAAAAAATAAAAACCCCAATGGTAATTAAATATAAAGAGAGAGGGATCTCTATTGGTGTGAAAAAATGTATAAAAATTTCATATGGATACATTGTTGCATGACTGTGCGATTGTCATTCAAAGTGCGACAGCGATGAAAGCTGAAAATTGGCCTGGGCAGAAGGAGGTAAAAGTGCCCAGTATTGAAGTGGTTAAAGATAGTGTTAGGCTGGAATTCTACTTTAAGTTGTCTTCCTGGGCTAAAATAGGAGGCCAGGTAACAAGAGGAACCCACATCCTGTCAGTCTCCTTTGTAAGCCATATGACTATTGCTAGGCTATGGTAACTAGGCTGCATACCTCCCAACTTTTTGAGAAGAGAACGGTGACATCTATTAGCAAAAGTATGTAGACATAGGGCACACCCCCCTGCCATGCCCCCTTAAAGGAGAATTATACAAAAAAAATGACTAGTTTAATCCACGAGCATTTTTTTTTTACTGCTACTATTACTTTATATTGGCTTTTGAAATTTACAAATGCAGCAATTTAGAAATTAAATGAAAGGTTTAGCACTAGGAAACACTTTTTGAAAGATACATAGTGCATTTTATATACAACTATATAGATCACACAAAAACGAGGGACAAATGAGGAGGAAAGAGGGACTTTGTTTAAAATCAAGGACAGTTCCTCAAAATCAGGCACAGTTGGGAGCTTTGCGGCTATGATTTAAAAATGCAGACGTAGTGGGAGCACCTGCTCATTTCACACCTGCTGCCGATGTTGAAAAAACAGTTTCGTAGATACCATGATGACTGAAACAGGAAGTGAGAGGTACAATTGATAGACACAGGCCACAGAGTTAAAGTGCATAGCTCTCTTCTCTCCCTCATTTTGAGTGCACGGTCCTTATTTCAAACGATGATTGACAGCTGCTCTAACTGTGAGCCTGTCATTTCTTCTTGCAGTAGGCTTGCAAAACTAATTGCTATTACTAGGCTCGGGTCCCTGCCCTCAGAGCTGGAGAATAAGAGAGATGTGGGGAGCCATGTGACCACTAATAAAGAATTTAAAATGTATTTACTGTTTTTTTTTTTAAATAGTAAATTAGAGCAGTTTATAAGGGTATATAAAAAATATTTTTTGACTGGCAGATTATAGGTTTATAGATGCATTAAACCATAAATGTCAAATACAAGGCCCGCAGGTCGAATCAAGCTCGCCATGCATTATCATGTGGCCCTCACACCCAGTTTTGCAGTCGGAACTCCATTCTACCACCTTCAGCTCTAATCCTCTGCTCCCACTCCCCACGGTCACTTGTAAACACAGAAGCCTTCTGTGTTTACAGGGGACTGCTTTACTCTCAGTGGCTCCCAGATCTAACAGATCACTGCAGGCACTCATGGCAGGGCACGGCGAGGGAAGATCTGCAGCATCTGAAAGAGAAAATGATCTATAGGCAAGGCAAGGCAAGGCAGAGCCGCCTACACAGTGAGGTGCTAGAGCCAAATAGTGGCAGGTAGTAGAGCCACCTTTACAGGCAAGTAAGAGAGCTGCCTACACAGAGAGGTACTAGAGCCAGGCCAGATATGAGAGAGAGAGAGTTGCGAGGAAGCTTTGGGGGGAGGGAGGGTTGGGGTTGCACACTGTGCATATCGCACCCCTCAAAACCTGCACTTTGTACACAGCACACTCCTGAACTCTGCACTCTGTACGTAATTCTCCCCTAAACTCTGCATTCAGCACATATCACACTTCTGAACTCTGCACTCTGTACGCAGCACACTCTTGAATTCTGCACTCTGTACATATCGCACTCCTGAATTATGCACTCTCTACATAGTGCACCCCAGATACAACCGGCTCTTTGAGGGCAACCATATTACTGATGAGGCTCTCAATGAAATTGAGTTTGCCACCCCTGCATTAAGTCATAATCCCTATGTATTCCACAGCTTGCATATGTGCATAAGGAGACAGAAAAGCACCTCTAAGTGTAGCATTTATTAAAGCATGAGGTAACAAAAACGACAATGAAAAACTCGCAAGATGGATGGAAATACTTATTTTCCATCTATCTTGTGAGTTTTCATTGTCACTTTTGTTACCTCATGTTTTAATAAATGCTACACTTAGAGGTGCTTTTCTGTCTCTTTATGCAATAGTTACAGTGTTGACTTTTTACTCCCGAGAAGAGCATCAGCCCAAAGTACACAAGCATTTCTACTTTTAAGCCTTGGTTTGGCCCCACCCATTGGCCTTTTTATTCATATGAAATTGGACTTTGATGGACCCTATTTTAAATAAATCTGCTTCTCATAAATGAACTCTCTGAACTAGCCTATTTACAGGCTTCATATGAGTTTTCCCTAAGCGCTTGTCATATATGTTCACAGCTTGTATAGGTGATGGCAATTTGTGTGGCTAATTTGCACTCCCTTTGCTATAGTCAGCTACTAGTGTCTGTAAAAATAATCTGTTTTTATGTATGCAGTTTCATGTCTGTTCTGCTGGGATGAGATACCTACATTCTACAGTAACAGATGTCCCTTGATATTCTAGGTACTAGGTAATAGTATTTCTTACAATGTAGCATATGATGTCACAAGAATAAATGAAAACACAACTACAGTATATATAGTTTGGAGAATGCTTGGGCGCCAACTTAGAAGATCATTTTCTACATGATTAGCAGCTGCCCCTTTAAGTGTTTAAAACAATAAGAATATTTATAATTGTAAAGGTTGGCACTACTTGTACACTCTGTGCTTATAGTCACAAATAAATCCTTATATGTCACAGAATGTATGAAAAAGTGAAAGGGGCGTGGTCCGGACGCTGAGGAATATGGCCGATTGACTCTGATCCTTCTGCACTCCGTGGCCCACTATTCAGCTTTAAAAGGAGATACATTGCAGTATCATGGGCAATAACAATGTGAAAACGTCCCCAACCCGCTCTAGCTCGCTCAGGGGATCCAATACTCAGCCTGGGTGTACTATCCCGGAGATGTTCTCCTCCCGCTCATGGGACTTACACAAGCAGCCAGCTCCACCATGAGGCAAGCCAGCCCGAGCCCTGAGAGAAGAGAAACTTGCATGCCAGACACACAAGATGAAGTGTTCCCAGCAGAAAAGGTAACAAGCATGCTAAGCTTAAAGGACATTCATGCTGTAGCTGTTGACATTAAAGACACACTTGCATCAGCCTTAGCTGATCTGCACCTTGACTTCCAAGGAATTGTATCCAGATTAGAAGAAGTGGAAGAGATTACTGCCTACCTTGATCTTGAACTACAAGAGACAAAACACATACTGTATATGACTCTCACACATTACAGATGCATGATATGCAATGCCACCTAGAAGACCTGGATGATAGAGAGTGCAGACACAACCTAAGAGTTAGGGGACTACCTGAAAATGTAGAATCAGACAATCTATGTCAGGCTTTACTTGCTATATTCAATGACCTCCTAGGAAGGCCTCCAGAAACACCCATAGACATGGAAAGATACCACAGAGTCCTAAGACCTGGAGTGAGAGACAATGAACCCCCAAGAGACGTCATCTGCAATATTGTAAACTTCCAACTTAAAGAGAACATCTTACGCAGAGCAAGAACTAGAGGTTGCCTCTTATTCCAATGTACAGAAATCAAACTATACCAAGATCTTTCCCAGATAACTTTAAAACAAATCAAAGACCTACGCCCCTTGCTGAAATTCCTTAGAGAAAAGGGAATACCATATAGGTGGAAATTCCCCTTCTGCTTATCAGCAGGCCCCTCTGGGTGACCAACATTGCTGAAAGTTCCAGAAGACCTACATTCCTTCTGTGAGAGACTAAACTTGCCTCTAATAGAACTACCCAACTGGTACAGTGATCTACGCCCCTCAACACAACCACATGAATAACCGATGGAAGTCGCAATGGATCTGCAGCACCACTGTCATCACCCAAAGAATACCTCCTGTATGTTACTACATTTCTCTTTTCTAGGAGTTCAAAAAGACAATACCTCCTATAAGCAACAGAAACTAGAAGTTATATACGATACGATAGGATTTACGTGACAAGAATGCTTCCAATCCACAATTCTGTGTATACCTAACTTCAAATCTAAATAATGAACCTACAAAATTCATTGTACATAAATACCATAACCACAGAGGTATATAGGATCTATCTGACCTTCTATAACCTACTTGCCACACAGTTTACACAATGTTCAAGTTCAATGTATTATATGTTTTTTTTTGTTTCTTAGTTCCTTAAAATTTAGAACTGTATTTAAAGTGTTTAAGTCATACATTACTACACTGTTTGAAAAACTTAACACAAAGAGTATAAAGGGTACAATTCATAATATGTCAACCACCAGCCAAATTACTAAAGCTTAACTCTATCTTAGGTATGCTGACATGGGTATCACTATTTTCCACTATACAATCTCAAAAATAGGTATATTGTATATAGCAGATGAACAATCACATTCCCCTAACGCTAAAGGTTACTACACTATCTAAAAGCTCAATAGCTATAAATATAACCACTTAACGGGGCACGATCGATCCCCTTCTCCCTGCTTTTATAAACAGTTTACTCACTCCCTGTTATTTCTCCTCCTGTATTTTGTAGTATCTCCCCCCTACACTTATAACCTAACTTATCACGACACATAATGGTGGACCACGGGAGTGCAGTGGATTTGATACTCCCACAAACTCTATCTTCTGTCTCCCTATTCATCTCCCTAAATGCAGTCTTGCTCGCTCACACAACCTCCCACCTCAACAAAGGCAACTCTAGCCAACGCTGGCCTCTCTCAGCAGTCGCATAATCTACAACACCCTTCCCTCCAAAGACGAAGTGGTGATTCTGTAGATTTCTTTTTTTCCTCCCTCCCACATATCCTCCTCACCTCTAATTCTCTAATTAATTACCCCCTCTTCACAAATAATGAAAATCATCAAAATGATTTCTCTCAATGCTAAGAGGCTCAACATCCCAGAGAGGAGATCCAAACAACTAGCGTATATGAAAAAAACTCAAAGCGGGCATTATTCTATTGCAAGAAACCCATTTCCGCTCCAACAACATCCCCAAACGAACTAACAAGTGGGCTTCATCCCAGGCAGAGAAGCTAGGCACAATATTTTAAAAGTGTGTATATTGTATTAATACTGCGCTAAGGGTTTGTATTAATAATGACAGATAGAGAAGGGGGGTAAGCAGCAGTCCTATCCCACAACTAGGAGAAAAGCACAATATTTTAAGGTGTGAGCTGCGCTAAACCATATACACTGTACTGGAGATGCATTAATACCCCTACATACAGTTATACAAAATACACTTGAGCTCCACTTAGGTAAATTATCAATAAATGCAAATGTTGTATATACATGAAGGTATTTCTGGGAAAGTCACATAATGCAATGTCTATAGAGATTTTTAAATTAATATTCTCATAATATTTGTGTAAAAAAGGTGTAACCACCAAAGTTGAATGTCTCTAATGAAGGAGATAGAAATGTCCTTATGAGGGAAATGCCACAGCAGGCATGGAATAAGAAGAGGAAACAGGACACCAAATGTGATGACAGCAATGCACTCAAGTGTGAATCCTTCACCAAACAGAATATATACTCACCAGATGCAACTTGCTAAGCCGCATTAGGCTGTTCACTCTGCCAGGGTCCCCTTAGGGGATGAAGAGATCTCTCACACCTTTGTTCTCTGTCACAAGCTCTCAGTATGCAGGTCCGCTCATCAATAGGTACCCAAAGGATATAAAAAACGCCAATAGTGTGATCCTGTTTACTATATGTATTTATTTAGAATAAAAAATATGCACTTACATTGCATGAACAGTGATAAAGCAGTACAATATGCAAGCCAGCCGGCACACACCGATCCTATTGTAAGGCAATGACGTCAGCGCGTCCTCCCTGAAGTACATTTCATCTGAAATAGACTTTGTCAAAAGGGATCATCTTCTTTGACAAAGTAACGGTAACCTGATGAGGAGTAAAAAGACAAGTGTGTCTTGCCTACAGTTAAGTATGGTGGTGGGGAGCTCCAGTTCATTGAGGGAATCATGAATGCCAACATGTACTGTAACATACTCAAGCAGAGCATGATCCCCTCCCCACCACATTATGGGTGTCAGGTCTGAGCATTCCTAGATGAACAGTTTCCTGGAAAATGGATTGGTCGTCGTGGGCCAGTTGAATGGCCCCCAAGGTCTCCCGATCTGACCCCCTTAGACTTTTATCTTTGGGGTCATCTGAAGGCAATTGTCTATGCGAAGATACGAGATGTGCAGCACCTGAAACTACGTATACTGGAAGCCTGTGCTAGCATTTCTCCTGCAGTGTTGCTATCAGTGTGTGAAGAGTGGGAGAAGAGGGTTGCATTGACAATCCAACACAATGGGCAGCACATTGAACACCTTTATAAGTGGTCAGAAACTTGTAAATAACTCATGAAAGAATAAAGTTACGTTAAAACCAAGCAAACCATTGTTTTTCTTGTGAAATTCCCAATAAGTTTAATGTGTCACATGACCCTCTTCCTATTGAAAAAACAAAAGTTGGATTCAAAATGGCCGATTTCAAAATGGCCGCCATGGTCATCACCCATCTTGAAAAGTTTCCCCCCTCACATATACTAATGTGCCACAAACAGGAAGTTAATATCACCAACCATTCCCATTTTATTAAGGTGTATCCATATAAATGGCCCACCCTGTACATAGTCCATCAAGTCTGCCCTTTTTTATTATTATTATTTTTTTTATTATTATTTATTATTTTTTTTTGTTGTTTTTTGGGGTTTTTTTTTTGTTGTTTTTTGTTTTCACATTAACCTCGTTGTCTGACTAGATTTATGTTTATCCCAAGCATGCTTGAAGCCATTTACTGTTGACGTTTTTTTTGATTCTCAAAGTTTTCAGTCTTTTTTCATTTATTTAGCAAACAATAAAAAAAAAAAAACCCAATGGTGATTTAATATCACCAAAAAAGCTCTAGTTGTGTGAACAAAATTATAAAAATTTAGTTTGGGTACAGTGTTGCATGACCGCTCAATTGTCATTCAAAGTGCAACAAAATTAGCCTAGGCAGGAAAGGGGTAAAAGTGCCTGGTATTGAAGTGATTAATGAAGAACCAGAAAAGTATCTTCACAGCTCCAACTATGAAATAGTCCAGAACCTAATGTCCACTATGTTGGCTGCCTCACTGGCCCATAGGAATGTGTGGGAGGTAGGAGAGGGTGGCAATTTCCTCCTCTACTAAGAAGTGTGAACTTTGCCATTTCAGAACCACACACCATTCAGCTGCAGCAGAGACATGGAGTGCTGAAGAGGTGTGTGGGTGCCTTCACTTTATACATGCTAACAGCTTAATTCTTTTTTAAAGTGACAAAGTCGCTTTAAAAATGCACTGTAAAAGTTAATCTTTTGGTTTACATAGAAAGCTAAAAAAGCAAGTATAAATGCACAGAGTGGGATTTTTCATTACATCCAATATATTCCCTTACAAATCTGTGATTTGGTTTAAAGCCCTTACTTTTCCTATAACCATGTGTTTTCTCTCAGTTCAGCCTTTCATTAATCCAGCACAAATTCTGGGTTTAAGATGGCATGCCAACACCACTAAGACAATAGTCTGAAAATGTCAAGAGAGACTTTTTTTGGCTTAGACATTATAAGGCGGTAAAGACTAAAAGACTGTACAAGGATTATCCTGCTTCCAAATGTTGTATTGTGACATTTGAAGAAAAACAATCTATTTTTTGTTGTGTGTAAACATTTCAATACTAGTTTATATGTATAAATGCTTTTTTTTCTATGGGAAATACTCATGTAAGAATGTTCCTTCTATTGGCTATAGATATAAGGGCTTTAAGGACTTTAAAGTGCATCTATGGTCAAGTCGTAAAATCATATAATCATTTCCACATTGTATTTTGATTATTTTTAGCCTACCCCTATTTTTCTGAACAATCTTCAAGTTTTCAAACTTACTTTGTGAAGATGCCCACATATTTACTTCCTTTAAAGTGGATGTAAACCCCATTAATGAAATCTGACCTAGGCACATATAGTGCCTTGGAAAAGTATCCATACCCCTTGAAATTCCACATTTCCACATTTTGTCATGTTACAACCAAAAATGTAAATGTATTTTATTGGGATTTTATGTGATAGACCAACACAAAGTGGCACATAATTGTGATGTGGAAGGAAAATGATAAATGTTTTTCAAAATGTTTTACAAATAAATATGTGAAAAGTGTGATGTGCATTTGTATTCAGCCCCCTGAGGCAATACTTTCAGGTAAGTCTCTACCAGCTTTGCACATCTAGAGAGTGAACATTTTGCCCATTCTTCTTTGCAAAATAGCTCAAGCTGTCAGATTGGATGGAGAGCGTCTGTGAACAGCAATTTTCTGAGAATACCACAGATTCTCAATTGGATTTAGGTCTGGGCTTTGGGCCATTTTAACACAAGAATATGCTTTGATCTTAACCATTCAATTGCAGCTCTGGCTGCATGTTTAGGGTCATTGTCCTGCCGGAAGGTGAACCTCCACCCCAGTCTCAAGTCTTTTGCAGACTCTAACAGGGTTTCTTCTAAGATTGCCCTGTATTTGGCTCCCTCCATCTTCCAATAAAATCTGACCAGCTTCTCTGTCCCTGCTGAAGAAAAGCATCCCCACAACAATAGTTGCCCTGTGGACAGATTCTCCCACCTGAGCTGTGGATCTCTGCAGCTCCAGAGCTACCATGGGCCTCTTGGCTGCTTCTCTGATTAATTCTCTCCTTGCCCGGCCTGTCAGTTTAGGTGGACGGCCATGTCTTGATAGGTTTGCAGTTGTGCCATACTCTTTCTATTTTCGGATGATGGATTGAGCAGTGCTCCGTGAGATGTTCAAAGCTTGGGATATTTTTTATAACCTAACCCTGCTTTAAACTTCTCCACAACTTTATCCCTGACCTGTCTGGTGTGTTCCCTGGCCTTCATGATGCTGTTTGTTTCTCTAAGGTTCTCTAAGAAACCTCTGAGGGCTTCACCCAGAAGGGCTGAGGGTTTCACCCAGAGTTCCACCCAGAACATTTTTTTGTTTTTTGGCATCAACTCTTTTAATACTAAATAGATGTAACCTTTTTGCCATCGGTTGAGGAAGGAGCCACTGATTCGCTCTGAAACGCGTCCTGCCCCCTGACGTCATTTCTGGTTCTGTGCGTTCCACGCCAGCCCCGGGAGCACTTCCTGTGTCATAAAAAGCTGGTCTGGTGCTCTGTGCTCGCTGCATAGCTGCTTCCTGGTGTCCCCTGGCTCGAATCCATACTGAGGACCCTCTCTGCCTATACTACCCACTGGTCGGATGGGCTGTAATCACATCTGCAGACAGGACTCATGCCCAGGAACCCATTCAGTGCTGGACTGTATCTCTCACATGAGCTATTGATGTGCCTGTCAATTACCACTTTCTAGTAAGTGCTTTTAACCCTTTGGCTGTAATAAAATTGTTTATACTGCACTTAGAGGCGCCTTCTTTGTGTTTACCCTGTTTCTCTAGAGTCTGCTGCTGCTCGTTGGGAGTGCTGCCCTGGTGCCTAAACTTTCCTTGAATCAGCCCACATTTTCCTTTGGGACAATTCTCTGTGCCACAGCGGTAATCCAGAAGCGCCCTTCACCTTCCATTAACAGATGTAATCTTTTGTTTCCTTACTTTCAAACCGCCTAGTAATTACATGCATTTTTTACTCACAATTTTGTTTCTCTCACTGCTGGACTTTTCCATTTTAGGTGAGGGAATCTGAAGCCCATCCGTAGTCTCCTGGTATCTCTTCCTGAAAGAAGTGCATGGTGGGTAAGCATAATGCACTCTTCGATCTCGGTCCACCTTAAATCGCATCATTTCCTGTCTGGAAATAACACGATATTACAGTACAGGGAAGCCCACTGACTCCTGGGAAAGGATGAGCCACATCTCCCAGGAGGCCAAGCAAAACAGGAAGTGAGGAGAAGAACCTAGGACCTAAAAGGGGCAGATTACAGAGACCACCTAGCAACAAGCAACTTAGGGTGAGTATATATTTTTTTCCTTCAAAGGTAAGTCTATATAGGCAAAGGACTTGAATGATGTAAAAAAAAATTCTGGGTGGAACTCCGCTTTAAATACAGAGGATGTAAATTCTACCTGTTCACAGATAAAGGTTTTGTGTGTTGGGACTACATACACTTTAGTACTGGAGCAAAAGCACTGTAACAATATAAATAAATACATTAGTATTATTATTATACAGGATTTATATATAGCACCAACAGTGTGCCCAGTGCTTTACAACACGAGGGCAGACAATACAGTTAAAATACAATTCAATATAGGAGGAATCAGGGGGCCTGCTTGTTAGAGCTTACAATCTAAAAGGGAGTGTCAGATGATACAAAAGGCAATAACTGTGGGGGATGAGCTGATGAAGATAGTGGAAATACAGTTGTTAGTTTAGATGGGATAAGCTTCTCTGAAGAGCAGGGTTTTCAGGGATCACCTACAAATCATCAGAGTAGGAGATTGCTGGATAAATTGGGGTAGGGAGTTCCATAGGATGGGAGAGGCTTAGGAAAAGTCCCGGAGGTGGGCATTAAGGAGGTGACAAAGGACCTAGAGAGCAGGAAGAACAAAGAGAATGGTTTGGTTGGTATTCTGAGACAAGGTTAGCAGGGCCGGTGCAAGGATTTTTGTGTACACAGGCGAAGGTGCATTTTGGTGCCCCCCCCCCCCAACAGCAGACAGCAGCTCCGCACATCAGGGTACATTGCACATCAGGGCACACTGCACACCAGGGTACATTGCACATCAGGGCACAGCAGGGTACAGCGCACATCAGGGCACACCGCACACCAGGGTACATTGCACATCAGGGCACACCAGGGTACATTGCACCATGGGACCACACGGGACTACACGTTACATGGGACCACACGCCACACGGGACTACACGCGACATGGGACGACACGGGACTACACGTTACATGGGACCACAC
>BLSH010201660.1:3195-28712 GCA_018402905.1 Glandirana rugosa
CCTGACCCCTTCCCCCCCCGCTGCGTTACGAAAAAGTAATCTCAACTCGCTTGGGCTTGACATTTCAAGTCCAGACATGGCTTGAAACCCCACAGGCACTGGGCCTGGGTTTTGTCATATAAACTTTTTTTCAAACCCAAGACCCATTCCCATAAACTAGTGCGTACAACTTATCGACGTCCCGTCGGTTAGTTGTTCGTAAAGTGACCAAACGGGAATCTTCGGTAGTGTCGGTACAGATGATTACCGTACCGACACTAACCGGTCACGTAGTACACTGGGTCGGAGAAATATTCGACCTCAGTGAATCACGACGTACAGTGTACGAGAGACCGATCACATCCCTCTCCTACGACGGCCGCGACACTCCCTTTGGCCAATCACAGCCATGCCATTAGTAGACATGGCTGTGATGGCTTCTAAGGGCAAACCAGTGAAATGCTTGTTGATTGGCTGCCCTGCAGCTATTCAACATGCGTGATCAAATACCCTTACCCAGAACCCAAACTTTTTTTCAAATATACTGTTTTGGGTCCGGGTCACGGACACCCCAAAGTTCGGTACAGACCTGAACTTTACAGTTCGGGTTCGCTCAACTCTAATGAAAAAGCATTGCGTCGCCCCCCCCTTCCCCAGTCCATACCAGGCCCTTCAGGTCGGGTATGGATCTTAAGGGGAACCCCACTCCAATTTTTTTTTTAAAAATTGCGTAGGGTTCCCCCACAAAGTCCGTAACAGACCCTTCAGATCTGGTATGTAATTTAAGCGGAAACCCCCCAAAATAAAAAAAAATGTGTAGGGGCCCCCCCAAAGTCTGTACCAGGACCTTCAGGTCTGGTATCAATTTTAAGGGGAACCTTGTGCCAAAATTGAAAAAAAATTGATGTGGGGGTCCCCCCAAAGTCCATACCGGGCCCTTCAGGTCTGGAATGGATTTTAAGGGGAACCCTGTGCCAAATTTAAAAAAAAATTGCATGGGGTCCCCCCCAAAATCCAAACCAGACCCTTATCCGAGCACACAGCCCTGGCATGGCAGGAGGGGGTGGGGACGAGCGTGCGCCCCCCCTCCAAACCATACCAGGCCACATGCCCTCAACATGTGGAGGATGCTTTGAGGTCACCCCCAAAGCACCTTGTCCCCATGTTGATGGGGAGAAGAGCCTCATCCCCACAACCCTTGCCGGTGGTTGTGGGGGTCTGCGGGTGGGGGACTTATCGGAATCTGGAAGCCCCTTTAATAAGAGGGCCCCCAGATCCTGACCCCCCATGTGAATAGGTATGGGGTACATTGTACCCCTACCCATTCTCCAAAAAGTGAATGCTTCTTCTTTCTTCTTCTTCCTTCCTCTCTTTGTCTTCAATCTTCATCTTCTTCCTTCTTGTTTCACCGCCCCCGCTCCCACTGATGCAGCCGTGCCATGCAGAGGCATCTCCCAGAATGGGCAGTCTTCAGTTTGACATTTCTTTTATAAGAAGGGGCAGGGCCACCCGGTGACGTAAATGGGTGACTCGCCCCCTCTGACAACAAATGATGTCAGAAGGGGACGGGGTCACTCGTTTTCATCACTGGGTGGCCCCGCCCTTACCTATAAAGTAAATGTCAGACTGCCCATTCTGGGAGATGCCTCCAGCTGGCACGGCGGGGGCGGTGAAAGAAGAAGGAAGAAGATGGAGACTGAAGACGAAGAGAGGAAGAAAGAAGACTGAAAGAAGAAGCAGAAGACCAGAAGAAAAAGCGGGGCAGGAGAAGATGGAGGAAGATAGAGGAAGAGCTATTTTACACAATCAAGGACTGTTCAAACACTGCCTCTTGTTTTTTGTACCACTTTACTCCTTTTTTGGTGAATGGGTAGGGGTACAATGTACCCCTACCTATTCACATGGGGGGTCGGGATCTGGGGGCCCCCTTATTAAAGGGGGCTTCCAGATTCCGATAAGCCCTCCACCTGCAGACCCCCACAACCACCAACAAGGATTGTAGGAATGAGGCCCTTCTCCCCATCAACATGGGGACAAGGTGCTTTGGGGGTGACCTAAAAGCATCCTCTCCATGTTGAGGGCATGTGGCTTGGTATGTTTGGAGGGGGGCACTCGCTTGTCCCCACCCTCTCCTGCCATGCCAGGGCTGCGTGCTCGGATAAGGGTCTGGTTTGGATTTTGGGGGGACCCCTACGACATTTCTTTTTAAAATTTGGCACAGGGTTCCTCTTAAAATCCATACCAGACCTGAAGGGCCTGGTTTGGACCTTGGGGGGACCCCCACGTCATTTTTTAAAAAAATTTTGGCGGGGGGTTCTCCTTAAAATCCATACCATACTATATACTGTACGTACACCCACGAATGCACTGATATATAGTGTACACTCAATACACTGTGTGTGTGTATATATATATATATATATATATATATATACATATATATACTAGACTGTATATTTTTTAATACACCACGTCAAGTGTATTATATACCATACATACACCCCCGAATGCACTATAATGCACTGATATATAGTTTACACTCAATACGCAGTGTGTATATATATATATATATATATATGTATATATATATATATACACTAGACTGTATGTATTTTAATGCACCAAGTCAAGTGTACTATATACTGTACGTACAACCCCAAATGCAATGATATCTAGTGTACACTCAATACGCTGTGTGTGTATGCATGTATTCAGACCCCCTTAAATTTTTCACTCTTTGTTATATTGCAGCGATTTGCTAAAAACATTTAAGTTCATTTTTTTCCCCTTATTAATGCACACACAGCACCCCATATTGACAGAAAAACACAGAATTGTTGACATTTTTGCAGATTTATTAAAAAAGAAAAACTGAAATATCACATGGTCCTAAGTATTCAGACCCTTTGCTCAGTATTTAGTAGAAGCATCCTTTTGATCTAATACAGCCATGAGTCTTTTGGGGAAAGATGCAACAGGATTTGGGGATCCTCTGCCATTCCTCCTTGCAGATCCTCTCCGGTCCTGTCAGGTTGGATGGTAAACGTTGGTGGACAGCCATTGTTAGGTCTCTTCAGAGATGCTCAATTGGGTTTAAGTCAGGGCTCTGGCTGGGCCATTCAAGAACAGTCACGGAGTTGTTGTGAAGCCACTCCTTTGTTATTTTAGCTGTCTGCTTAGGGTCATTGCCTTGTTGGAAGGTAAACCTTCGGCCCAGTCTGAGGTCCTGCGCACTCTGAAGAAGGTTTTCATCCAGGATATCCCTGTACTTGGCCGCATTCATCTTTCCCTTGATTGCAACCAGTCATCCTGTCCCTGCAACTGAAAAACACCCCCACCACCATGCTTCACTGTTGGGAATGTATTGGACAGGTGATGAGCAGTGCCTGGTTTTCTCCACACATACCACTTAGGATTAAGGCCAAAAAGTTCTATCTTGGTCTCATCAGACCAGAGAATCTTATTTCTCACCATCTTGGAGTCCTTCAGGTGTTTTTTTAGCAAACTCCATGCGGGCTTTCATGTGTCTTGCACTGATTAGAGGCTTCCGTTGGGCCACTCTGCCATAAAGCCCCGACTGGTGGAGGGCTGCAGTGATGGTTGACTTTCTAAACCTTTCTCCCATCTCCTTGGCCAGATCTGCACCTTGCCACAATTCTGTCTCTGAGCTCTTCAGGCAGTTCCTTTGACCTCATGATTCTCATTTGCTCTGACATGCACTGTGAGCTGTAAGGTCTTATATAGACAGGTGTGTATGGCTTTCCTAATCAAGTCCAATCAGTATAATCAAACACAGCTGGACTCAAATGAAGGTGTAGAACCATCTCAAGGATGATCAGAAGAAATGGACAGCACCTGAGTTAAATATATGAGTGTCACAGCAAAGGGTCTGAATACTTAGGACCATGTGATATTTCAGTTTTTCTTTTTTAATAAATGTGCAAAAATGTAAACAATTCTGTGTTTTTCTGTCAATATGGGGTGCTGTGTGTACATTAACGAGGAAAATAAATGAACTTAAATGATTTTAGCAAATGGCTGCAATATAACAAAGAGTGAAAAATTTAAGGGGGTCTGAATACTTTCCGTACCCACTGTGTATATATATATATATATATATATATATATATATACACACACTAGGAAGGTATATATATATTCTTGCACTGCCTGCACTAACTGACTGAATAGAGATCACCCAATTTATCTATCTATCTATCTATCTATCTATCTATCTATCTATCTATCTATCTATCTATCTATCTATCTATCTATCTATCCTAAACTGCCTGTACTAACTGACTGTATATAGATCTATTTATCTATCTACACTAAACTGCCTGTACTAACTGACTGTATATAGATCTATCTATCTTTTCACTCTACACTAAACTGCCTGTACTAACTGACTGTATATAGATCTATCTATCTATCTATCTATCTATCTGTCTATCTATCTATCTATCTATCTATCTATCTATCTATCTATCTATACTAAACTGCCTGTACTAACTGACTGTATATAGATCTATTTATCTATCTATCTATCTATCTATCTATCTATCTATCTATCTATCTATCTATCTATCTATCTATCTATCTTTTCACTCTACACTAAACTGCCTGTACTAACTGACTGTATATAGATCTATCTATCTATCTATCTATCTATCTATCTATCTATCTATCTATCTATCTACACTAAACTGTCTGTACTAACTGACTGTATATAGATCTATCTATCTATCTATCTATCTATCTATCTATCTATCTATCTATCTATCTATCTATCTATCTGTCTATCTTTTCACTTTAAACTGCCTGTACTAACTGACTGTATATAGATCTATCTATCTATCTTTTCACTCTACACTAAACTGCCTGTACTAACTGACTGTATATAGATCTATCTATCTATCTATCTATCTATCTATCTATCTATCTATCTATCTATCTATCTATCTATCTATCTATCTTTTCACTCTAAACTGCCTGTACTAACTGACTGTATATAGATCTATCTATCTATCTATCTATCTATCTATCTATCTATCTATCTATCTATCTATCTATCTATCTATCTATCTATCTATTTTTCACAATAATCACTTCACTAGCAACACTAAACTGCCTGCACGTCACTCACTCACTCACTAGCTAAGCTCACTGTCCACCGTTATTCACACACTACATAGAACCGCTATACAAGCGGCTTTATATAGTGTGGGACGTGGATTGAGGCTGCTGAGCAGTAATTGGCTAAAGGCACCCTGCCTTTAGCCAATCATATCTCTCAGGACAGAGCACTCTGTGATTGGCCAAAGCATGCAGGTCATGACCTTTTTCAAAATGAAGAGAAATTTGGCAAGCATTCTACTGAATAAGTAAATCCTGCAACATAATATGGACTGAGCAACCATTAAGAGTCAGGAGGATAATAAGGTATAGTTGGAACCTGTACTAATCCATTTATAGTCAGGAACATAGCAGAAATGAAACATTTTCTCACATTCTAAGCACTTTACTGTATCAGAAACATGCAGAGCCAATAGTACAAATATTACTGAAAGAGCTGTTGCCTATTGCCCATACAGAAAACATTACATAAAGGAAGAGATAAAAGATGGCTGTTTTCAGGGGATCGTTGCAAGTTCCGGGCCTTTCGCAATGCGCGTGAGCTCTACTTCGGCCTTCAGCCACGCACCTTTTCCCTCGAGGCCACCAAAGTGGGGCTTGCTATTTTTCTGCTACAGGATGAACCCCAGTCATGGACCCACCGGCTATGGGAGCAGAGAGCCCTAGAGGTCTCCACACTGGCCTTATTTTTCCAAGCCATGGCTCAACTTTATGAGGACCCTCACCAGGCAGCCACAGCTGAGGCCGCCCTGCATGCACTCCAGCAGGGTCGTCGACCCGTGGAAGATTACGTAACCGAATTTCGGTGCTGGAGCACAGATACAGCATGGAACAATGCCGCTCTGTGCTTCCAATTTCATTTGGGATTGTCTGAACCTCTTGAGGATGAGCTGGCACAGGTAGGCGTGCCCCAAACCCTGGACACACTCATTAACTTGGCCATTTCAATTGATTGGCGTCTCAGAGAACACCGCGCCGAAAGACCATCAGGACCGCTGCGTCCCGCTTGGATGCTTCCACGGGTCTCCAGCTACCCAAGTCCGGCTCCTCTCGGTTCAGTAACTTCCTCCTCCTCTCCCCAGGACTCCTCTGAGCCCATGCAGATAGGGCTCCTACGCCCGTCACTCACCACCGAAGAAAGGTAACAACTCTTCTTCCAGAATGTATGTCTGTACTGTGGGGAACCGGGTCATGTAGTCAGAGTGTGCCCCGCCAAGCGCAGTAAGTGTCCTCCTGCTACTCAGATTGGCACACCCATCCCACAGGGTCAAGCTTCTCACTTTATTCTTCTCCTTTCTCTGCAGCTTCCCAGAGGGAATATCAGAGCCCCAGCCATCATTGACTCTGGGGCGTGCAGTTGCTTCATAGACCAGGATTTCGCAGCGCTACACTGCATTCAGTTGCAACTAAAGGCCCACAAGACGATTATCCGACTGGCAGACGGGTCCCTCATTAAGTCCGGAACTGTGACCCATGAAACCGCTCCTCTTCTTACCAAGACATCAGAGGGCTACCAGGAACTCTTACTGTTGGATGCCATTGCATCTCCCCTCTTCCCCATCATTTTGGGCTTACTCTGGCTTCGGGCTAACAGTCCCAGTATTGGCTGGTCCACAGGGGCCATCCAGTTCAGGTCCTCCTATTGCTGTCAGCATTGCCTGAAACCCGAAGGAGATGCAGCACCCCCATTTACTTTGCCTGGACTCAGATTCCGAACCAGACACCCGCTTACTGGTTCCATCCGCTTATCATCAATTTCTAGATGTCTTTAGTAAGAAAGGAGCAGACAAACTACCTCCTCGCAGGCCCTATGATTGCCCTATTGAACTCTTGCCTGGGGCTGAAGTACCTTTCGGTAGGATCTACCCACTTTCGGAACCCGAACTAATGGTCCTCAAGGCCTATCTAGACAACAATCTGGAAAAAGGGTTCATCTGACCCTCCACGTCTCCCGCAGGGGGCTGGTACTTTCTTTGTTGAGAAAAAGGACCATTCACTAAGGCCGTGCATTGACTACCGAGAATTCAATCGGATTATAATTAAGTATCGGAACCCCTGCCTCTGGTCCCAGAATTGTTTCAGAGGTTGGGTGCAGCCACCATCTTCACCAAACGTGACCTTCGGGGAGCTTACAATCTCGTCCGCATCAGGGAAGGAGACGAATGGAAGACTGCATTCCGTACCGGCTTTGGGCACTATGAATATTTGGTCATGCCCACGACCTTCCAACATTTTGTAAACAATGTGTTTCGGGACTTCTTGCATCTCTACCTAGATGACATCCTAATCTTCTCTTCCTCCCTTGAGGAACACCGCAAGCATGTCGCCAAAGTCTTGGGCTGGCTCCGGCAACATGGCTTGTACGTCAAGGCAGAAAAATGTGCCTTTGAGCAACCCAGCATCCACTTCCTCGGGCTGATCATCTCTGTCACGGGCATTTATATGGATCCTCAAAAGGTATCCACTATCTTGGACTTGCACCAACAGACAGGAAAGGGGTCCAACGGTTCGTGGGTTTTGCAAATTTCTACCAGAAATTCATTAAGGGCTTCTTGGCCATCGTCACTCCAATCACCCAACTGACCAAGCAGAACTCCCGGTTCCATTGGTCTGCCGAACCCAAGCTGCCTTTCAGACACTCAAATCTCTATTCACGTCTGCACCCGTCCTGAAGCATCCTAACCCTGCTCTGCCTTACGTCCTAGAAGTGGACGCTTCAGAAACTGCAGTAGGAGCCGTTCTCTCCCACCGACAAGGTACCAAGGCCTTGCTCCATCTGGTAGCCTTCTTCTCCCGCAAACTATCTGCACCAGAGTAGAATTACAACGTGGGGGATAGGGAGCTACTGGCCATCAAGTCGGCCCTGGAAGAATGGCGGTACTTACTTGAGGGGGCCACACACCCCATCCTCATCTACACTGATCACAAGAACCTGGAGTAACTGAGAACGGCCAAGAGACTGAGACCCCTACAGGCCCGTTGGTCACTCCTTTTCCTCCAGGTTCCAGTTCCATCTGACCTACAGGCCAGGGGTCAAAAAGTGTAAAACCAGACGCTCTCTTCCGGATGTTCTCCGAGTCGGGAGACACCACTCCGCCTGACACCATACTTCCCGCAAGGAACTTCCTGCTCACCTAAGAGGATTTGTTGTCCCAAATAACACGGGACCTAGCAGGCTCCTCCAGTCCCTCTGACTCAAGACTGATAACTAAAGATGGCCTATGGTGGTTTGATCACAAGGTTTGTCGGCTGAGCTGCTCTCCCATTCCTTCTGGTGGCCAAGAGCTGAGGAGGATTGCAAGAAGTACATCAGTGCTTGCCACATCTGTGCCTGAAATAAGACAGATAAAGCCAAGGCCTGGGGCCTCTTGAACCCACTCCCAGTGCCCGAGCGCCCGTGGTCTCATCTAGCCATGGACTTCATCATGGAGCTGCCCCCATCAGAAGGATACTCCACCACCTTTGTGGTTGTTGACCGTATGACAAAAATGGCACATTTCCTACCCATGAAGGGTACTCCCACGGCTGCCGAAACAGCAAACACCTTTATCAAGGAAATAGTCCGACTTCACGGAGTTCCCGGTAATATCGTATCCGACTGGGGGGTCCAATTTACCTCCAGATTCTGGAAGGCCCTGTGTGCAGTATTAGAAATCGAGCTTTCCTTTTCATCCGCATACCACCCCCAGACCAACGGCCAGACTGAGAGAACGAATCGGACTCTGGAACAGCATCTTCGTTGCTTTTCTTCGTTCTCTCAGAATGACTGGGTTGCACTGTTACCACTGGCCGAGTTTTCTTACAACAACACCCTTCACTCGGCCACCAAGCAGTCCCCATTCTGGGCCAACTACGGATTCCATCCCACGTTCCTCCCTGATCTGATTTCGGAAAGCCCAGTTCCAGTGGCACAGGATGTCACAAGCTTCTTGGAGTCCGATAACAAGCTCCTGCAGGACACTCTGTCTAAGACTCAAGAATGAAACAAGGAGACCTTCGACAAGAGAAGGTGGGAGAGTTGGAACCAGGAACTTAAAGTTAGCTTGCCCTTCAAAAAAGCTGGCACCCAGATTCATTGGGCCATTCCCAATCAAGAGAAAGATCAATAGGGTGGAATTTGAACTGGACCTTCCCCATTCCTTAGGGATCCACCTGGTCTTTCATACATCCTTATTGAAACCCACTGTCCCAGACCCCTTCCAAGGATGGAAGGCAGGTGCGCTTGAACCAATTCTGATAAACGGAGAGGAGGAGTTCGAGGTGGAAGCCATCTTGGATTGTTGGAAGAGGGTCACTCAGTACCTGGTGAAATCGAAGGGGTATGGACCCGAGGAGAACTCATGGGAACCAGAAGAAAACATTCATGCAGCGGAACTAATTCAAGTTTTCAGAGGAAACTGCCAGGAAGTTGGCACCCGGCAAGGCATCCGAAGGCTGCTCCTTGGGGGGGGGCAATGTCAGGAAAACGCTGTTGAGCCTGTGTGCGTGTGCCGCATTGGCGCCAGGCGGCCCTTTTAGAGTGGACAGTGCCCAGTGGCCAGTGCTGTCCGTTCTACAGCGTATAGTGTACCTGTGAGCCTCAGCTCTGTTCCTGTTGTTTTGATCCTGTTCCCTGAAGACCAGGCTTGCCCTGACCTGCTTGATTCCTGCCTGCACCGACCCCCGGCTACCCACAACCACTCTTCTGTCTGATCCCTAGTACCTCTGCTGCCCGCCTGATTACGACTTCTGCTTGGACTTTGACTACCCGTTTGCCTGCTCCTTTGTACTGCACCGCCCGCCAGTTGCTGACCCAGCCTGAATCACCTTCCCTCCTGTCTGCACGAGCCGACCCGGAATCTCTCAAATCATCATCAGAGACTATCCAGCCCTCATGCCATCCTGCGCTCTTGGTCTCCTGTACTCTACCAGGGGCCCCAGAATCAGGTGCACAAGAGTGGTTGTCCCTGCATAAGACAGACTCCACCACCAGGTGCGTGACAATATCATTGTATAAAGGCACAAATGTAGCACTTACCCTAGAAGGGCCGCTGGAAATAGACATGCTCTCCCAAAGTAGTACACAGGCTGCCAGTCACATAAGCATAGTTCCATACACACCGACAATTCAGGCTCAGTCTCGGTGTAAGGAACCATCCGGGGGCCAACGGAATGCCAATGCACGGGCACACGTAGAGTGTGCGCACGCCTGTGCGCATATGTGCGCGCCTATGTGCGCGTATGCACGGGCAATGGCGCCAAAATGTCCATTTAAGCTGTCAGCACCCTGCAATCGGTGCTGTCCGTTCTACAGCGTTCCTGTAACCTGCGACCCCTGTGTTTATTCTGAAGTGATCTTACTGTACCTGTGACCCAGGCTTTACTTGGACTTTGTTGCTTTCTGCCTACCCTGACCCCCGGCCTGTCTATGACTACTCTTTTGCCTGCTCCTTTGTACCTCCACTGCCTGCACGTTGCCAACCTTGCTTGTACCTGATTACCCACCTGCCTACTCCATCTGTACCGCACTGCCAGCCTGTTACTGACCCGGATTGCACCACCATTCTTCTGCCTAGCACGAGCTTCAGTGGACCCTCACATACCACCAGTGATCCAGTCCAACCCCCGTGCTCCCTTGTGCTCCAGAACTCCCTGTCTGCACTACCAGGGGTTCTTGAACCAGGGCAGCAAGAGAGGTGATCCCCTGCATAAGTCAGACTCGTTCACCAGGTACGTGACAGTAACGGACAGCCATGTCCGAGTATGCACGGGGGGACCTCTCCAATGAACGATTTATGTGAACATCTTGCGGGGCTAACCCAAGCCATGAAGAACTTACAGGAAGGTTACACCCACCTGGAAAGAAGAGTACAGGAGCTCTCAATGCCAGATCCAGCCAGTCCCGTCCAGTCTGCCCCATGCACCATTGTGACCTTACCAACTGAGCCCAAGGTGCCCATGCCAGAGTGGTTCTCAGGAGACTGGGCATTTAGTAACTCCTGCAAACTATACTTTGCCCTGCAGCCACGGACTTTCTCGCTGGAAGATACTAAAGTGGGACTGGTAATTTCCCTTCTCCTAGAAGAGCCACAAGCCTGGGCTCACTGCCTTCTGGAACAAAAGGCCCCGGAGACTACCAGTTTGGACCGGTTTTTCCAAGCCATGGCCCAGCTGTATGAGGATCCCCACCAGGCGGCCATGGCGGAGGCAGCCCTCCATGCCCTACAGCAGTGTTTTTCAACTCCAGTCCTCAAGGCACACCAACAGGTCATGTTTTCAGGATTTCCATGAGTTTGCACAGGTGATTTGATCAGTTTCACTGCCTTAGTAATTACCACAGCTGTTTCATCTGAGGGAAACCCTGAAAACATGACCTGTTGGTGTGCCTTGAGGACTGGAGTTGAAAACACTGCCCTACAGCAAGGCCGCCGTCTTTGTGTTCCGGCGCTGGAGCGCAGACACCGCCTGGAATGATGCGGCCCTCTGCTATCAATTCAGGCTGGGTCTTTCGGAGCCGCTCAAGGACGAGCTGGCCGCGTTGGGGTACCACATACCCTTGACGCTTTGATCAATCTGGCCATCCAGATAGATGGTCGTCTGTGGGAACGCAGAGCTGAGAGATCCACAGGGCCCGCACGCCTTACCTGGATGATGCCCAGAGTTCCTAGCTATCCTGCTCCAAGTCCAACTACCTCCTCTTCCTCTGTTCCACCAGATCACCCGGAGCCCATGCAAATCGGGCTTCTCTCCCGTCACTAACTCCCGAGGAACGTCAAAGACGCATGTCCCAAAACCTGTGGCTGTACTGTGGAGGCCCCGGGCACCTGGTGAGGAACTGCCCCGCCAAGGCCGGTAAGTCCACATCCACTAACCATGAGAGACTGATGTACTTGCCAAGTGACAAAGCTCATCTTCTATTTTCTCTTTTTCTGCAGCTTCCTGGCGGGACTATCCCAGTACAGTCTATCCTTGACTCAGGTGCGTGCAGCGTCTTTGTTGACACCACCTTCGCAGCGCACCACCAGATACCACTCCTACCCAAGGAACATCCCATGGTAGTCCGGCTAGCTGATGGGTCAACTATTAAGTCTGGCACTGTTACCCAAGAAACCATCCTTGTGCTTACTGAGACTGAGGGAGGACACTCAGAGTTTCTGCTACTGGACGCCATAGTGTCCCCACTATTCCCGGTTATCCTAGGCATCCCATGGCTCCGGACTCACAACCCCCAGATTAACTGGGCAACTGGTGAAGTGCGCTTCACTTCCTCCTATTGTCTTCACCACTGCCTGCCACAGCCCCAGGAAAACCCCTCGTCTGTGCTCTGTCTGGACACTGACATTGACCAGGACTCCCGCCTGGCCGTCCCAGCACCCCATCACAATTTCTTGGACGTCTTTAGTAAAAAGGGGGCTGACGTCCTCCCACCGCACAGGCCCTATGACTGTCCGATCGACCTCCTACCGGGGGCTGAGGTTCCGTTCGGTCGGATCTTTCCTTTGTCCGAGGTGGAACTGGTAGCCCTCAAGGCTTACCTGGACGAAAACCTGGAGAAAGTTTTCATCAGACCGACTACTTCACCAGCAGGAACAGGGATCTTCTTCGTGGAGAAGAAGGACCATTCCTTAGGCCCTGTATTGATTACCGGGATCTTAATCGGATCACCGTCAAGAATCGGTATCCTCTGCCTTTGGTCCCTGAGCTTTTCCAGAGGCTTGGAATAGCAGCTGTCTTCACCAAGTTGGACCTCCGCGGGGCATATAACCTTATTCGCATCCGTGAAGGGGATGAGTGGATGGCGGCTTTCAGAACGCGGTTGGGACATTACGAGTTTCTCGTGATGCCCTTTGGATTGTGCAACGCCCCCCGTGACATTTCAGCAGTTGGTGAATGATGTCTTTCGGGGCTACTTGGATCAGTTTGTAGTTGTCTATTTGGGCGACATACTGATTTTGTCCCCCTCACTGGAAGAGCACCGCAGGCACGTAAAAAGCGTGCTTACTCACCTCAGACAACACGGTCTCTATGCCAAAGCGGGAAAAATGTGCCTTTGAGTGCGGCAGCACTTCCTTCCTGGGATTCAACATCTCCACCTCTGGAATCACTATAGACCCGCAGAAGGTCTCAGCCATCTTAGCCCCAGTCGACAAGAAGGGAGTCCAGTGCTTTGTTGGGTTTGCAAATTTTTACTGGAAATTCATCAAGGGGTTCTCGGCAGTCATCACCCCCATAACCCAGCTTACCAAACAGGACTCACATTTCCACTGGACTCCCGAGGCCCAAAAGGCCTTCTCCTGTCTCAAGAAGCTATTCATGTCTGCTCCCGTTCTCAAACACCCTGACCCTGCATTACCCTGTACTCTAGAAATGGACGTCTCTGAGACGGCAGTAGTAGCAGTCCTCTCACAGAGGCGAGGTCCAAAGACCAGAGAAGAATTACGATGTCGGTGACAGAGAACTGCTGGCAATCAAATCGGCTCTGGAGGGGTGGTGGTACCTCCTGGAGGGAGCTTCATATCCTATCATGGTTTTTACATACCATAAAACCTTGAGTATCTGCGGACTGCCAAGAGACTCAAACCTAGGCAGGCAAGATGGGCACTGTTTTTCTCTTGTTTCCAGCTGCACATCACCTACAGGCCTGGGGGCTAAGAACATAAAGCCGGATGCGCTGTCAAGAATGTTTCATGTCTAAGAAGACACCTCCCCACCAGACACAATCCTACCGGCTCACAGTTTCTTACTCACCCAGGAAGACCTTCTTATTTGGATCAGGAGATCCCTTGCCGGCCTCACGGTGCCGCCGGATCCCAGACTCACATTGAATGATGAGCTGTGGTGGTTCGGCAACCGACTGTATGTTCCACAGGAGCTACGCTTCATAACTCTCGGACTCTGCCATGATCTTAAATTGGCTGGGCACTTTGGTGGTCGCAAGACAACAGAACTACTTTCCCACTCATTTTGGTGGCCTCGCTTAAATGAAGACTGCAGGGACTATGTGAGTGCTTGTCCTGTCTGTGCTAAAAACAAGACAGAAAAATCCAAGGCATGGAGCCTACTTAACCCACTACCTATTGCAGAATGACCATGGTCCCAGATTTCAATGGACTTTATAGTCGAGCTGCCGCCATCTGCAGGTTTCAACACTATTCTGGTGGTGGTGGACCGCCTCACAAAGATGGCCCATTTCATACCCATGAAAGGTACCCCCTCGGCAGCTGAAACTGCAGAAGTCTTCATAAAGGAGGTGGTCCATCTACACCGGATTCCCATAAATATAGTATCGGACCGAGGGGTACAGTTTACATCCCGTTTCTGGAGATCTCTATGCTCCTCTCTGGGAATTGACCTAGCCTTCTCCTCGGCATATCATCCGCACTCTAACGGACATACGGAGATCCTGGAAAAGAACAACAAGCTTCTTCAGGAGACTCTCTCCCAGACCAAGCCATCAACAAGAGAAATGTTGACAAGGGGAGACAAGGAGAACTAGAACTCCAATCTGGTCAGTGGGTCTGGTTGTCCACAAAGAATCTGAGACTGTCCTGCCCCTCTAAAAAGCTGAGGCCAAGATACATCAAGCCCTTTCCCATTAAGAGGAAGAATTACAGAGTAGCTTACGAGCTGGATCTACCTTCTTCTCTGCACATTCACCCGGTTTTCCATGTGAATTTACTCAAGCCAAGGATCAAGGATCAAGAGTCAAGGATTTCTTCTTGGTAGACAGGGGGGGGAGGAGTTCAAGGTAGAAACCATCCTCGACTGCAGGAAAAGAGGAGGCATCACCCAATTCCTGGTGAAGTGTTAGGGCTATGGGCCCGAAGAGAGCTCTTGGGAGCCAGAAGATAACCTACGTGCTGAAGAGTTAATTAGGGCCTTCTGGAAAAGACACCTGGCCAAGAGAGCCCGTTTGGGCATCCGGAGGCTTCCCCTTGGGGGGGGGGCAATGAAAGGAATCATCTGGGGCCATCAGGTGCTGTCTGTTCTACAGCTTTCCTGTAACCTGCAACCCCTGTGTTTACTCTGAAGTGATCTTCCTGTACCTGTGACCCCGGCTTTACTTGGACTTTGTTGCTTTCTGCCTGCCCTGACCCCCGGCCTGTCTACGACTACTCTTTTGCCTGCTCCTTTGTACCTCTTCTGCCCGCACGTTGCCGACCTTGCTTGTATCTGACTACCCACCTGCCTGATCCATCTGTACCGCACTGCCAGCCTGTTACCGACCCTGATTGCACCACCATTCTTCTGCCTAGAACGAGCTTCAGTGGACCCTCACATACCATCAGTGATCCAGTCCAACCCTCATGCTCCCTTGTGCTCCAGAACTCCCTGTCTGCACTACCAGGTGTTCTTGAACCAGGGCCGCAAGAGAGGTGATCCCACTGCATAAGTCAGACTCCACCAGGTACGTGACACTCGGCCAGGGGTATTGAATTAAAATTCCCAGAGGTCCAGTTGCTATCATTTTCTTGCAGCAGAGGTCCGAATCACGTTTGATTCTTAAAGGGCACCTCAGAGCATTGGCAAATGCCACACATTTTTGTGAGTGCCAAACCAGTTTGGTGCAGCGTAACTTTAAAAAAAGGGTCAGGGACTTCAGGTAGCAGTGATGTAAACCTAGCCTCAGATCCTTCACCTCACAATCCCGTTATTACAACAGTGTTCTCAGTCCCCCCTGCACATCACAACCCCCCCACCCTTACATCACAGCCCCCCCTTAACATCACATTTCTGTCCCCTTTACATCAAGATCACCCCTTTACATCACAGTTCCCCTTCACAACAGTGTCTTCAACTCCCCTTCACAACACTTCTCCCATTAATATCACTTTCCCTTCAGATTTTTGTCCTCTGCCCCCTTTATGTCAGCCCCCTCCTCCTTCACATTACCCTCTCTGATAGCAAAAGGACACAGAAAAAGAGGAGGCATCACCCAATTCCTGGTGAAGTGGAAGGGCTATGGGCCAGAAGAGAACTCTTGGGAGCCAGAAAATAACCTACATGCTGAAGAGTTAATTAGGGCCTTCTAGAGAAGACACCCGGCCAAGAGAGCCTGTTTGGGCATACGGAGGCTGCCCCTTGGGGGGCAATGTAAGGAGCCATCTGGGGCCATCAGAATGCCTATACACGGGCGCACATAGCGTGTGCGCATGCCTGTGCGCGTATGCACCGGCAATGGCACCAAAACGGCCATTTAAGCTGTCAGCACCCGGCAATCGGTGCTGTCCGTTCTACAGCGTTCCTGTAACCTGCAACCCCTGTGTTTACTCTGAAGTGATCTTCCTGTACCTGTGACCCAGGCTTTACTTGGACTTTGTTGCTTTCTTCCTGCCCTGTCCCCCGGCCTGTCTAAGACTACTCTTTTGCCTGCTCCTTTGTACCTCCGCTGCCCGCACGTTACCGACCTTGCTTGTACCTGGCTACCCACCTGCCTGTTCCATCTGTACCGCACTGCCAGCCTGTTACCGACCCGGATTGCACCACCATTCTTCTGCCTAGCACAAGCTTCAGTGTACCCTCACATACCACCAGTGATCCAGTCAAACCCTCATGCTCCCTTGTGCTCCAGAACTCCCAGTCTGTACTACCAGTTGTTTGTGAACCAGGGCCGCAAGAGAGGTGATCCCACTGCATAAGTCAGACTCGTCCACCAGGTACGTGACACTCGGCCAGGTGTATTGAATTAAAATTCCCAGAGGTCCAGTTGCTATAATTTTCTTCCAGCAGAGGTCCAAATCACATGTTTGATTCTTAAAGGGCACCTCAGAGCATTGGCAAATGCCACACATTTTTGTGAGTGCCAAACCGGTTTGGTGCAGCGTAACTTTAAAAAAAGGGTCAGGGACTTCAGGTAGCAGTGATGTAAACCTAGCCTCAGATCCTTCACCTCACAATCCCGTTATTACAACAGTGTTCTCAGTCCCCCCTGCACATCACAACCCCCCCCCCACCCACCCTTACATCACAGCCCCCTCTTAACATCACATTTCTGTCCGTTTTTAAATCAAGTTCACCCCTTTACATCCCCTTCACAATGTCACAGTGTCTTCAACACCCCTTCACATCACTTCTCCCATTAATATCACTTCCCTTTCAGATTTTTGTCCTCTGCACCCTTTATGTCAGCCCCCTCCTCCTTCACATTACCCTCTCTGATAGGAAAAGAACACTTTGGCAAGGCTTCCCAAATATTTATCACCTTATGCCCCCCCCCCCCCCAGCAACCTTCTGGATGCCTCCCTCCAGGGATTGTATGGGGCATGATGAATATTAACACTGATCATTAGAATTTCCCTGCCCTTTACTCTGGAAACTTTTTTCAGAGGCACGTGTGAGAAATCAAACCCTCAGCCCAGGAAACCCTGAAAAGACTAAAACAATCAATCACTGCTCCACTCACAACAGTGAAACCAATAACTAAATTTAACCTAGCAGCCTAACTAGAGGAGGGCGCTACACCAACATTTTTTCAGCTTAGCTGGAGGGGACTGAGATCCTTTATATTACACATCACACTACTAGAATTTTGGTCAAGAGCTTTGCTGAGGTAAAGCCAGCAACATGCAGTGGGTGGCGCAAGGATCTGTATTCCAGAATCAGACTGGTAATGTTTTTAGATGTTTCACTGGCTTTTCATTATAGAAATGTACTGTAGTTTATACTATTGAAATGTACCTTTTTCATGCAAAGTCTGCTTGACTTTCAAGTCAGAAAATAAATATACTGCAAAAAAAACCAAAAAACTGTATAAACTGCTGTAATCTGAATTTGCTCATTACAATGAAACTTTTATGTTGACACAGATGCAGTTTTTATTATTACAGCTTCTATTATGCCAAAATCCCATTTTGTTCAAAACATAAACAACTCTGGAATTAAAAAAAATGACTCAGAACATAAGCATCGTGCATAGCAACTTGTAGCCAAAATAATTTCAACTATAAAATCCAGCAAAAAAAAATGTACCCTTACTAGCAATAAGACAAATTATTTTTTTAAAAAACAAGATTGTTCCAGCCAGTAAAATCTCTTCAAACATATATATTGCCTTAAAACCGATCTACATTGAATACATCAAGCTGGAGGATTGTGCTGACTTAGGCTACATTATCATGCTGAATAGCAGTGACCAGGGGCAGCTGCCGGCAAGAATCATTAGATTCTCGCCAGCAGTTGTAAATGCTGCCTGCACACATTACATACTCTGTAGAAATCAATGACCTGTGCTGCTGCTGCTCGAACTTTCAATCATCCGAGCAGTTACATGTGAACAGAGCCTCAGACTGACCCTGAATGTAGACTTGTGTGTCTAGGGTCGGCATTTCTAGAATGACAACACATAGACTGGCCACAGCTAATTGCATAGAATATTGCTGTGTCCAGAGGCAGCGTTTGGCCACCTCTGAACCCAGCAAACTATGCACAGATATGAAGCACTGTGAATGTAGCCTAAAAGTTGACCTGAGCTCAAAAAGTGAAGATTTGCTATGTTATAGGGAACATTAAAGTGGATGTAAACCCACCACCCACCCAGTATAAACGAATGACACAGTATTAATGTATATATACATGCAAGCCTCCTGCACCTTTCAAATGTCCTTCCTGTAAGCCCCAGCAGCTCTGTAAAACTCTGAAATCAGAGGGTGTCTGTGTTTGCTGGAGTTTGGTGGGTGGAGTTGTGATGTCACAAGCCTCCCCACCCACCTCTATACTGAGACATTGAGGAGGGAGGGAGGGGGAGTGTAAAACTTTCTCTGATGTGTGAAGGAGATAAACAAATTGCTTGTCACTCACAGAGCAAGGGGCGGATCGACTGTGTATTTTCCTGTTAGTCTGACTTTCTCTTCCTGAAAAAAGGTAAGCTCATTACTCACAGTTGGATTAACTCTTTGTGGCAAGACTGGGCACAGATGATATGACATGCTATACTCTACCAGGCAGAATTATTAATTACATTTTTTTTTTCGGGTTTACATCCACGGGTAATTATACTTAAAGTGGTTGTCAACTTGTGACAACCACTTTAACCTACAGGTAAGCCTATGATAAGGCTTACCTGTAGGTGCCCTGCATATCTCCTAAACCTGTACGGTTCAGGAGATATGCAGTGTATTTGCTGTGCCGACATCATGTCGGCACATGCGCAGTGAAACGGCCTCCGTGCTGTTCCTCCACTACGACCGTGCCGTGACTGGAGGCTCCCGCGCGCATGCGCGGGAATGACGTCACGCAACTCCAGCCAGTCACAGCGCCGGAGTCGCCCCGGAAAGGAAGAAGGGCTGAAGATGTATGATGCTGCCAGCACAGGGGACAGCTCTGGACGATGCATAGCAGCCCATTATGTTTCTACATTACAGGGGCATGTGGAGGAAGTAAACCCAAGTTTTAGGGTGAAGCCTGATACTGTATGCAAGCTTGTGGACCTTAAAATCTTAAAAGTAAATGTGCTAAAGCCTAACGACATGTGCTTAACAAATGCTCATTTTTATTTCTCTTTTGACAGATGTTGTTTAAATAGTTGCATTTTAAAGAACTATCTTATTTTTAATGACAGTTCACTGATGTTTTATAAACAGCAGCCTCAAGTCGCCCCAAGTCGCTTGACATTTGAAATCCCATTGAAATGAATGGGAGCCGTCTTAATGTACACTACTGAAGTCAGAGCGACTTCAGAAAAGGTTCCTGCACGACTTCTAGGTGACTTCTATCCGACTTGTGCCCATAGAATTGTATAGAAGTCACCTCCAAGTCGGATACACCATCTAAATGGAAGTGACTTTACAGTTAAAAGAAAATAATTTATCCAGGGCAACCCCCTCTCTCCATGCTCTGATTGGCCATAGGCAAAGTCGCCTGGCATGAAGTCGCATTGTAAGTCACCTGAAGTCGTGCTGAAAGCCGCGCTGAAATCGACTAGAAACGTTGCACTGAAGTTGGGTCACCCCTGTGTGAATGCAGCCTTATTCTGAATTCAGTTAGGCATGAAATAAACACTAACAAACTGCATAAAAAATTAGTGTCCAGCTGTCTAATGTGTTAGTCAATAATGCTCATTTAAAATGTTTTTGTCAGATGTAAATCTTAAAAACTTAAAATATGTGCGTTTCCCTTTTAGAAAGATTAATTTTAGCTGGCTAATTCCTGTGCAATATATTTGTATGATTTCCTATAGATTTTTAAAATAAAATTAATTTAATTTATATGAAATCAGTTAGGCCCTCAAACTACATACAGTATTTATTAAAACAGGTGTGTGTTATCCCACGCCATGTGTCCCTCACTTCTACCTTGTGTCTGATGGCTGCAACCAAATAATTGTGTTCCCACAACTGCAAAACGAAATAAAATTAAAAATGTTGGCTGTGCCTATCCATGTGCAATCCAATTAATATTTTTAAAGCAAAACCTTACATTCAAACCACAAAACTGCTTTCATTATTCAGTGACACACTTTTTTGTGTGCATGCAAATAAAATAATACAATTGTCTAAAAAGTTCTAAAATCTCCCTCCCCTGTTGGGGTTAAATCCAGGCTCCTCACTCAGCTGTTCAATCTCTTTCCACTCTCCTCTCTCCTCACTGAGCTGGCTTTGTCTGGGCTTTCTTTCCTCCACGTCCCCTCAGTATAAAAGATATACTTCCATTGTATAGTATATAAAATGTCACATTTATTGCATAAAATCCACTTACATTAAAACTTAAGACAGTGCTCTTTAAAAGATCATCCGACCAGGCAGCGGCTGTTCCACGAACACAGTACTCTGTCACCCGACTTCTCCCGCGCTTATCGTCACAATCACATGATTTCCCCTCCAGGCCCCATGAGAGAGTACATTAGAGTGTCACTGAACCCGGGATGGCTGCTGGTCCTCCTGGGGCTAGCTGCTGGTCCTGATTCCTGGCTGTTGGACCTAAGGCCTGGCTTCTGGGGCTGGCCCTGGGGTCTGATTGCTGGTCCTGGGGTCTGGCTGCTGGGGCCTGGGGTCTAGCTGCTAGGACCTACCTACTGGGGTCTGGCTGCTGGGGCCTGGGGTCTGGTTGCTGAGATCTGGCTCCTGGGGCCTGGCTGCTGAGGCCTGGTCTTGGCTGGTGGGTCTTAGCCTTGGTTGCTGGGGCTGGAACTGGGGCCTGGCTGGCCCTTTTTGCTGCTGACGCTTTGGGAGGGGAAAGGGCAAACAGAGCGGATCCTTCCATGGACTGTTTGCCCTAAAGTAAAGGGACCTTGCAGGCAGCACACGTCATGAAGTCATGTGACATTAAAACGTTGCGCGCCTCCGTGCACTGTCTGGGACTTCCTCCCTCTCCCAGCTCCACTACTACCTCCTGGCTAGAATTAAAGTGCCGTGGTGTCAGACCCAGGGAGGCAGTGCACGGCTGAATGTAAGTGAGTGCCACTTGAGCTCTCTGCCTCAGCTCGCGGTGCACCCTATGCACCTGCCCAGGTTTGGCCCTGGTCTTAATGTCACACTAAATAACAAATTAACATATAAAGAAAAAAAAGAGAGAAAGAATAACATAAATTTAGACAAAGAAAAAATTAAGCAGATAAATCAACATCATCAACAGTAATTTTTAGTTAGTTTATCTTACATTCCCTCAAAATGTATTCAAGAGAGATAAGGGAGGAAAGAGAAAGGAACAACCAGGAGAAAGAGATTAAAAAACACAAACGATATCCCAGAGCAACTGCTGCACTCATGTTGTTAATAGTATAGTTAATTTAGGGAAAAGAGAGCCAACCATTCATGAAAATTAGAGAGAAGAGATGCAAAAAAAAAAAAAGGGGGGGGGGGGCACGTATTCCCCACTCTCCATTTTCAGCCCAAGTTGCAACATGGGGTGTCTATGCATTTTTTCCATGTTTTCTCAAACTTCTGAGATTCATTACATTGAAGATAAGTATATTTCTCAAACAATACATGTTTATCAGTTTCCTATACAGTCCCCAAGAGTAGGAGGGTTAGGTAATACCTATTGAGAGGCTATTAAAGAGGTTGTAAACCTCCACCTAACATTTGTACCTATAGGTAAGCCTAGAATAAGGTACTGTAAATATCTCCTAAACGTGTGCCACACAGCGCGGTCACACAGCAGGAGGACAGGCAAAGATGGATGCGGCCTGCAGTGGGGAAGCCACAGGGTTCGTTTGCAGGTAAGTGTCACATAATGTGCTAGTATGTGATGCATACAAGCACATTATGCCTTTACTTTGCAGAGAAGAAGAAAGGAAGGAAAACCTGTCAGGGTTTACTTCCTCTTTAATTTTAATTTACGCGTCAAAAAAAGCATTCTCATTATGGCCACTGCCTCATTGTATTCCAATTAATTTGAGTTTATGTACCCGAGGAGACATAGGACAGGATCAGGATTCAGTGAGGTGTCATATATAGAGTGTATCACATCTATCACATCCTGCCAGTACCAATGCAGTTTTTGGCATCTCCAAAACAAATGTATAAAAGAACCAGGAGATTTCGCACATCTTACACAGAATTTTCCTTTCTGCCTACCCTATGCAACAGGGTACGGTACGCCCTGTACAAAATAAAAAGTTGGGTTACTCTCTGCATCGGACATATCGAGACCAGCTGCATGTTCTTCTTTATTTAGTCCCACATATCCTCTAGGGTCACATAAATATCCATCTCCCATTTTTGTCTGCATGGAGTCGGAAATTTAGGGAGCAATTCAGATAAGTTTACATAAACTTTAGAAATAAGTCCCTTTATATTATTTGCTTAAACTATACTATCCAAAATAGGGATTTTATGGAAAAGAACGGTTGGGTCATACCCTGTTTTTTCAAAACATGTCTTAGTTGTAAGTACTGAAACAAACACCTTTTATCCAAGCCGTAGTTTCTAAAAGCTGTTGATAAGTTTTCAGCATTCCATTGGAGAACTGTTGCAGCAGGGTAGTAATCCCTGCACGTTCCCATCTCAAAAGTCTGAGCATTGAAGGATAGTACACTGAGTCCCCAGCTTAGCTAGAGAACTGACTATTGTGTGTTCTCCTGCTTAGTGTGGTTTTAATAGGAAAGCAGAGGGACTAGTAGGAACACCAGGAATTTCACATAAAGGAAGCACTACAAAGAGAACTGGATACTTTCTTGTAAAAGTATATGGTACAGCAGACACATATCAGGAATATGAAGTGTTGGGGTAATAAACAATTTAAGAATTGGCTATACAGGACTATCCCATTCTAATCAGACGTGTATTATATAACATCATCTATCACTACATTATAAGTTCTTATATTGTTTTGCAATCTATGCAAAGTAACATTAGGAATAACTGATTAGGACATTATGGGGAGGGTGGAGAAATAAAAAAGGGGGATATAGGACTAAGTGGGAAAACAGAAGCATTAACTGTTTCTTTGACTTTTCTAGTCAGTCATATAGTTTCAAATGATACATTTAGGAAGTATAGTTCAAATCCTGTATTACTTCTCTATTTTTTGGAGGGGTTGGTGAGTCTCCATTTTCTAGTGACACTGAGTTTAGCTGCAAGAAACAAGCAGTTGCTTATGCTTACTGTATATATGCACTATAAAAATTGGACAGATTTACAATATATGGAGAACAGCTGTACAGTGAGGGTTGTAAGAGTCCCAATAATATCAGTTATAAATGGAAATATTCTATTCCATTAAAACTGGAGATAAATAGAAAACTATAATATATGAATAAGAGACCCATGCTTTCTGCATTGTCTCCAGCATAATGGGGGTCAGAGAATTCACTACAGATGTCCTTTTCCTACCTGGCCACTTTAGAAGTTTTGGTAAAATACCTTTGCGTTAATAAATACCCCTATAGGGAAAAGTTGGGTTGTAAAATTATGCATGAATTGTAGCATACATTAACAAGGTCAGTGTAATCTATTTGTGAAAGAGTAGATGTACAAAATAGTAGAAAAAATAGAGGTACTCAAAAGTTTTTCATAAACCACAGTAAAGATTAACTAATTTATAATATTGACGTTTTTACTGTCCCATAGATGTAAATTGAGATCTATGTTAACATACGTAAGGCTCCTGGAGTTCTGTTCTATATGCTCTAGTTGTTTGTACTGGGGATATACAGTATGTAACTGATCCTAGATGGCCAAGGTGGCACAAAGGCCAAGGCCAAGGCCAAGGTGGCACAAATAGTGGGGAACTGACTAGTGGGAACAGGGGCTGCCATTTCAGTAGCTGTTAGGAAATCATTAGTTTGTTCTCTGGTAAAAGTTGTGTTTCCATGTCTGCCCTTAATTTGTCACTATCAGGAGAGCACCAGTACTTCATCAGATTCAGGATGGTATTAATTAAGGGTCAGGCAGACCCACTTGCTTGGGTTTAGTCAGGGTGATAAATTTGCATTTAGGTTTGTAGTTTTTCCATACAAATTGAGTAGTATCTTGTTGAAGTGGTTAGAAAAAAAAGTTTTAGAAGTTGGATTCAATATATATACAAAAAAATCTTAAGGAGAATTAAAATCTCATATGCTGTTAGGAACTCTGATGTAGAAATTTCAAATGTGGCAAGATGCTTTAGCTTTTTGAGTAGCAAGTCCAGGATAGGGTTGTAGTTAAAGAGTAACTCCACATTTGTTGAGAAACAAACAATCACCTCTGGGTGATCAATGCACATTACAAGGATCTTTACAAATTCTGTAGCAGGTTCCTACCTTTTGTTGCTCTGAAGAAACAGCTGCATCATGCAGACTGAAATTGAATGGGAATGTATGGCCCTTTATAATCACTTGGTGTGTGTTCATTGTGTAAATTAGAAAAGCTGTAGGGTCTACATCTCTTTAGAAATATATAGACCTTGGGAAGCATTTCACCAAAACTGAAATTCTTATTGCAGGGGGTGTCTAAAATGTGTATCTTAGTGCAGACTTCTGGAAAAATTAATGAGTCAATCACACAGAAAATGACATTTCTGGCAGCATTCTGTGCACTACCATATTGCATTGAATTTTATGGAAAATTACAGTGGTTGCAGATTGAAAAGGAAAGTTAAGTTTCAATAATTTATGTAATTTAATAATGGTGTCTTTATTCTTCCTTACCAACTAAGTAACTATATAATATGTAATCATTTTAAATTAAAACATGGCTTGTGTATGTGCTATATTTTTTTAGTTGCTATACTTTTCCAAAAAGGGAAGTTACCCATTGAGATTAAACTTTTGGTTCAGCTTGGATTGTATCTTAACTTTTAAATATTTTATCAAAACAACATATAGGTAGCAAGCTTGGAGAAGTGCCTTCTGTTGCAAGATATTTAATGCCAATATTTGTGATTTAGATTAATTTACTTTATACAGTAGTTGGAATGTTGCTAAATGTGGGCACATGCTTTTGAATAGCTGGGAGTGAAGTCATAGGCTTAATATCATGAGAACCATATTGATGGCAAATGGGCCT